>JAPXFY010000025.1:11106441-11133941 GCA_030674185.1 Monoplex corrugatus | reverse complement strand
GGCACCAGTCCTGTTGACGAGAGAATTCTCCTGTTCTGGCTTCTGATAATGCCTCTCCAAGAACTCCACCAAATTCTGCGGATGTTCAGAAGAGTTTGCTGCACTTTCTGCAGGACCCTGCGTGAAGTTTGTCTGGTATGGGGGAGTGTGGCTGGCTGCGGACTGACCGAACATCACGTCTGGGGCTCCGCAGGAATCCGGTGGTGTATACGTGTGAGGGCTTGGAGAGGTCTGCTGGTTTTGGGAAGGGGATGCGCAGCTGTGCTGCGGACTCCTGGAGGCCTCCAGACCGGGAGAGAAGTCGGCAGCACTGTGAGAGCCTTGAGGCGGGGTGCGCACAGGGTCTCGTGGAAGGGGCCCCTTCCCCACCCCCGCTATTCCTCCTCTCTGTGGTGAGGTTAGTAGGGGACAGTTTTCAGAGCCTCTTTCAGTGCCTCAGCCTGCGTCCGGGTGATCTGCAGCTGACCCCCGGAATGCGCCTGCAAGTTCCCCAGCGGCATGACATGCGTGTCAGGCAACAGTGTCTGGGACCCTGGCGGCTGCTGAGCAATGGCAACGTGTCCGTGCTGCATTGTGGCTTGCCCTTGCAGACCCAGGCTGACCTGGTTTTGTGACAGACTGGTGTGGGGTAGGACCACCTGACCTTGAGGGGCCACCACATCACCTGGGGTCATGGCCATCTGGCCTGCCACAAGGGCCACCTGACTCGGCGTGATCATCCCGGCAGGGAGCATAGAGGGTGGGGTGGAGGTTGGGGTGGGATGAGGGGGTGACGAGAGTCCAGGGTTAGTCTGCGGGGGACTGGGAGTGGTGGGGTTGCCCTGGTGGAGGTACATGATGGTGGCCGCGGGGGTGGACTGGGACATGGTGGCTGTGGTCTGAGGGGGCCCAGCCTGAGCCTCCGTCTTCTTCTGCATGGACGACCAACGAGCCAGTAGCTCTTTGTCTGCGTCCGACAGTTCTACCATCTGCGGGATCTCTTTGGACAAAACCAACGAACAACAGCTTGTGAAAATCAAAATACAACAAGTACAATATCTGAGTGCACCATTCACTTACACTCCCACCCATCCCATCCCTGACTCACCACCCAACCTACAATCTCTGAGTGTATCAATGACTTACACTTCCCTTCCCCCTGCCCCACTATCCAATTATCGTATTCCTCTTTAGTGTTCAAGAATGGCTACACTTCAGTCTGATGGTATGGATGAACAGACAGGTTTGATTGATTGATTTGGTTCAGTTTGTACGTCGGTACCCACCTCAGGTGATATGGCTGACAGGGATAACCGTCCCAGGAAGTGGGGGAAGGGGGATTTATCTAATCCTATACTGACACCATCAGAACAACAGTGATGTTAAGATGGGACAGTGAGAATGCCAGTTTTAATGAAGCGCACCCCGGGATTCGAACCCACAACCATTAGCATGTGAATCCGACGCTCAAACCAACTGAGCTACTGGGGCCCACGTAACAGAGAGGTCTCTGCTACCTACTCTTTATGGCCACAAACGTGTTCTTCTGACTCTCGTTCCACCTCAACGGGCGCTCCTCAGGGTACAGTCCTCTCTCCTGTCCTCTTTACTCTCTACACCAATGACTGCTCTGGCACTGATCTCACTCCTGTTATAAAATATTCAGATGACACAGCAATCCAAGACCTCTCCAACTCAGACACAACATTCAACCAAGAAGTAGTTAAGTTCACTACCTGGTGTACAGACAACTTTTTAGATCTAAATGTTAGAAAGACCAAGGAGATGATCGTGGATTTCCGGAGAGAGCCCGGTGTGATCCCTGACCTTTTTATCAATGGTATGAAAGTTGAGCGTGTGAATGAGTATAAGTATCTTGGAACGATTCTTGACAGCAAACTCACCTTTGATACAAACACGCAAATAATACACAAAAAATGTCAGTCACGCCTTTTCTGTCTTCAAAAACTTAGGTCTCTGCGTATGAATGAGTCCATTCTTGGTAATTTCTATCGTTGTTTTATTGAATCTGTCTTAACTTTTGGATTTTTGTGCTGGTTTGCTGGTCTGAGTGTGAAGAATAAGAGAGTGTTGGACAGGGTGGTGAAGGTGAGTGGCAAAGTAGTGGGAGTACAACAGAGGAGCATTAATGAACTATATGAGTGTCGTATTGTGAGCAAGGCGAGAATGATCTTAGGTGAATCCACTCACGTGCTAGCTAAGCATTATGAGCTCTTGCCATCATCAAAAAGGTACAGAACTCTGAAATGTTCCACCAACAGAGCAAGAATGTCTTTTGTAAATAGGTCAGTTGAGTATCTGAACAAGATTGGAGTGTGAGTGACTAAAGGAGTGTGAGAGAGCGGGAGTTATGTAATTGTTTGTCTATTGCAGAATTTTACGCTGAACATATACTGAATTTCTCTAAAGAGACATTAAAGTGATCTTGAATCTTGAATCTTGAATCTTGAACCTGTGAGACCAATGCTCGATTCTTTCATTTTAATAACTGTCACAATTGACAGATATAACAACTCCTTTTCTGCAAAGCTGCAGAACATGCTCAGGACATCCAAAACAAGCGTGACTGCCCACGTTCAAGCAAACAGGAACCAGAAAAAACAAAAAAAGAATAAGAGGCCAGTTAGCTGAAAATTTGCGCCTGTGTTGTCTGGTTGTATTAACTATGCGTTCTTATTCTTTTTTCGTGTTTTTTCTGCTTCATGCTCAGGACACTCTAGTCCTGTCTGACATGGACCGTCATTCTTCTTCTTCTTTTACCATGACTCTGTGAAGAGCCATTGGGTGCAACACTAAAGAATTATTCACAAGACTTGTCCAGCTCTCCTGGTTGAGTGCCAAAGCTTGGGTCTTTACGAGTGGTTTCTCTGTTCAACCCGCAATGTCGTCATTACATTGTTTTTTGTTTGTTTTTCTTTTAACGCTGGCACCCACACTGACTCAGAGCTGATTGGTTTAACAATTTCATGTGGTTTAACAGTTTCATGTAACTCCAATTATAAAAGATTAAGTCTGCATTTACACAAAACTTCTACTAGCAACACATGCTCAAAACAACCAGAAAACAAAACTACAACACTTCAACATGTATGCCACAGACACTGACGCCACTGCACAAAGAAAACCCACTTTTCTTTTCCTGCATTTTCTTCATCTTGTTGTCCCGCTTCTTTTTCCGTTTTTCCTCTCGCTCTCTCTGTCGCTGAGCAGCCGTCACAGGTCGAGGTTTATCATCGTCTCCACAAGACTCTGAGTGAAAAAGAGATAACAAATCTCACAGTCAACACAACTTTGGCTAATACGACACACTTCTCACTCAACACAAAACCAAAAGGAACTAAAATTCAGCAAACAAAGCAGGCACCACAGTGTAGCGGTTAGCGCAAAGGACAACTGACTTTAAGGCTGTGGGTTCAAAATCCCATCAGTCCTTTCAAAACCCAGTGACAGGCTGATAAAATACCAATATAAAATATGTCGTCGTCGTCGTCATCGGCCTCTTTACATCTCAGGAGATGATAGTCTGCACCAGGAGGCGTTGTGGTCATGATGTGCACTTTCTGCTGTGGCTGTGCAGGCCGATTCTTGAGTGGCAATCTCTGTCACATCTGCCACATACAAATTGAGTCGCTATTGTCTGGTTTCTGGAACGTTGCTTGCGAAGAGCCCTTTTCTCATCTGCGCTTTCTGCTCTCCTCCTCTCCGCATTCACAACGCCTTGCTGAACGGCTGTCCGCCACGCTGCCCCGTCTTCCGCCACAGTCTCCCAAGAGCCTGGGTCAATCCCTGAGCTTCTAAGGTCCCTTTTGCATGCGTCTACAAAGCGTAGCTGTGGGCGTCCTGGAGTTCGCTTCCAGTTTGCCAGTTCGCCGTAGAGAACGTCTTTAGATATGCGTCCATCCTCCATTCGACGCACATGGCCAAGCCAGCGTAGTCGGCGTTGGCTTAGAAGGGCAAAGATGGTCTGTAGGCCCGCACGACGGAGTACCTCTGTGCTGGTCACCTTGTCTTGCCATTGGATGCCGAGGATGCGTCGCAAGCAGCGGAAATGGAAAATGTTGAGCCTCTTTTCTTGGCTGGCGTATGTGGTCCAGGCTTCACTTGAGTAGAGCATAAAATACAGACTAGGTAAAACAGTCTATGTAGGGCCTCAGGACCTGGCCAGATCATTGGGTTTATGTGCAGGCTTAACTCAATCGCATCTTGCCTGTAAAAAATCGCCAACACTTGCCTTTACTGCTTGGAGACGTGACGTCAATTTATTGATGGCAGATATTCTTTTTTTTTTTTAACGTCAGAAGCATCAGTTATAGGGAAAACCCACTGGGAACCGAAACCAGGGTATGTTTACAGCAGTTATTTCCCTTAGATCGTTTGTGGCAATGTGAAACAAAGACAACAGTAGCCCTTTTTCAGCGCTACCCTAGACATGTGAATTTTGCAAATGGCGTCAAGGAAAGCCAGTCGAACCTACACAATTTTGTGAATATTTTTGTGCTGAGCAACTGTATGCAAAAAGTGACAACTACCAGTACTCTTGTGTTTTCCAACATGTGAAATCAGTGATTTAAAACATCCATGGCATGGAAATTATGTTCTGGACTTCATATAAAACTGTTTCACGGTATGTGTTCATATCCATCCAAAAAAAATAAAAAATTTTACCCCCCTTTGGATACCTATTTGGATACCTCATCATTTACAAGTACATGGAATACCATAAAAAAAGGTCAGATTATTTGTAAAGATCTAATCCTGGTCTTTTTGTATCACTTTACTTTGTTTGTCTAAAATATTTGATTGCTTTTCTATATTTTTACTAAAATGTACTAAAAATCGCACAATTTCAGGGGTCGGAATGACCTATTGAGTTAAGGCTTATACCATGATCACCATACACATGGCACTTGTCACGTTAGTGCATATGGAATTTGTTCCGAGCGTGGAGATGTCATCTTGAGAAACTGAAACTGAAACTGAAACTGAATTGTGGGATTTTTAAGCCCCAACCATCTCCTGCCCAGAGTTGAGTGTGCTATGGGCTCACTGGGAAGAATGGGAATATCCAATCAAGTCTCATCCACTTCACAGATGCGTCACTGAGGGTAACGATCAAACCTCCTTACCCAACACTACAGGTGTCTCAAGCCTGGCTGACGCCAGGATACATTATGATAGAAAGCACTGAGTACACCCCTTTCACACAGTCTCAATCCTTGATGAAACTCCACAGCATTATGTTTATCTTCATCGCATTGTAAACACTGCCCCAGCTTCTGTGACCATTAAGGTAGAATAGAGAATGGAACCAAAAAAAAAAAAAAGAGGTACTCATGAAGAGAACTGCCTAAAAAAATGAGCAAAGTAAATACAATCAGCAATGATTCTCTACAAAACCAAAGGACACACGCACACACCGCACACATACACACACACACACACACACGCACGCACACAGACACACACACACGTGCATGTACACATACACACACACACAAACTGTACGTTGTCTATGACTAAGCAGAGCCTGTTTGACCAGGGCCTTGGTATCCTCAGAGATGGTTTTGTTCTCCTTCCCTTTCTTCTCCGCAGTCTTCGATTCCTTCTCCCGTTCCTTCAACAAAGTGATTGTTGTTATTATTTTGTTAAAAGCGAAGCCGACTGTGTAGAACCATATCACGGCTACAACCATTTCAAAAAACGAACACAATACTTCAACAGATAAAAAAAAAAAAAAGAAAAGAAAGGAAAGGAAATTAAGTATGCATATCAATGCATTTACGCACATAATCTAAGGAGATGCCCCTGGTGTTGACCACTCCGTCCAATTTATCACACAGGGAATTTATATAACATATCTGAACACAGATTTAAACGTTACTAACGACACTAAAACCTATATGTTAAACGGGCCTAAATTACCTAAAACTGCTACCCCGTATTCTTTTCCATAGAGCCATAAATGCACTTAATACCCACACCCAATTATCAATCCTAAGAGAAAGTATGTAAGACCTTATTAAACACATACAGGTGAATGGACCAGCAAAGCAGAAAATGATAGGAAGAAACGACAGAAAGTAAAGGAGGAAGGAAGAAACAAAGAGATTGACAGGAAAGAGGCAATTTCCAGCATAGAATTTCTGGAAGGTGGGGATATTATTTATACTGAAAGAGCCCCTGGGGAGTTCAACACAGTAAAACAGAAATTATCATTTATTGGTGTTTAAAGCCAAGCCAACTGCTCAGAGCCATACCAGGTGAAATTATTCATTGGTGTTTCCTGCTGCTATTGCTGGAACAGAACCATGGAGTGCAGGTGTAAGAGCAGATATAACCCTCCTATGTACACACAAACATACATAAAAACTGGCCTACAGTACCTAACATTGCCACTAAGCAATTCACATTCCTTTAGAGCTAAAAATGCACCTAATATATGTATCCAATTATCAATCCTAATAGAAAATATGTAAGGTTTTATGAGAATCATAAAGATGAATGGACCAACAAGGCAGAAAACAAGGAAGTCAGAGATGACAGAAAGGAAAGGAGCACAGCAGAAACAAAGAGAATAACAGAAAAGAGGAAATTTCTAGTGCAGAATTTCTAGAAGGTGGGGACACTATTTATACTGAAAGAGCCCCGACATCCCCATGAGGTAAAAGCAGAATTTCACAAGCCGACATGTGTGCGTAAACTTGCCAGTGCCTAACCCCCCTCCATGCATACAGAACATCAAATATGCATATTAAAGATCCTGTAAGTCATTTGTGTTACCCTGCAAGGCACCATGGTTTTGTTAGGAGGCGACTGCAGGGCTGGCACCTCTGACAGCAGCCCTTGATGTTGTTGTTATGCATTAATGTCCCAGCAATATCAAGATCAGGGACTGTCTTGAAGGCTTCAGCCCTATACATTTTTATCTGATAAATCCCTTCTTTCTGCTACAGCAAAAGGGGCAGGCGTGGATGCTCTTGACACCAACCAACTGACCTGTTTCTCACCCATCGGCGTGCGTGGCACCTGCGTGTCCATGGCCTTGCTGCCGTCAGTGGACTGCGCGCTAAGCATTTCTACGTCGCTCATGCACGTCGGCAGCTGCAGGTTGCTTGTCTCCACGGATACCGGGGATTTCTTGGTGGCCGGTTTATCCACCGGTTTCTTGAAAACCTCCCATCCTGCTGTGACTGCTGGGCTGGGGGGATGTGGGCTAGGGACTGTCCGGCTGGGAGGTCCTGCGTGGATGGTTTGCCACTCTCATGCCCTGCTGCTATCGTTGGAACAGAGCCATGGAGTGCAGGGATTAGAGCGGGTGTAACCTCCTTTATACATGGAGCGATGAACTCAGAGAGGGTGAGGATAGGGGAGATAAAGAAAAAGAAGGAAAGAGAAACACTGACAGTGAGAGTTAGACAATCAACTGAAAGCCTGATCAGCCAGGCATTGCTGGTAGCCTGTTGTTTTCTGTTTGCGTGTGTGTGTGTGTGTGTGTGTGTGTGTGTGTGTGTGTGTGTGTGTGTGTGTGTGTGTGTGTCTGTGTGTGTGTGTGTCTGTGTGTGTGGTGTGTCTGTGTGCGTGCGTGTGTGTGTGGTGCGTGGTGTGTGTGTGTGTGTATGTGTGTGTGATTGCATGAGTCACTATAATATTAAAAGTGTACAGTAAAACAATGGCTTATACTTAACAGAGCCAACTTGTCTATGAGTACTTAATGTTTTTTTAAATTTTTGCTGCTCTCACGGAAACACTTCCTAGAAAGGTATATGTACATTTAGAAAGGAGAAATCCTGAACTGCACAATACAAGTACAATAAACACCTGTTGGAAGGAGAAAGTGAAATTACAGAGTGTTAGAATAATAAATACATAAGCGCATCTGCGATGAGAAGTACAATGTAAACAAACCAAACAGAATGACAACCTGCATTCCATCAGTGACTGATGTGCTGAAAATACCCTTCGTCATATGCTCGAACCTCTCTTGTTCATTTAGAACCAAAAAAAAGCCATATTTACTCATGATCATCACCAGAGTCACTGTCAACAAGAGTCCCAATTCGTCAACCTCACAGTCAGTCCTAATCTCACTCATTTTTGTGCAAAAACTTGTAGAAATCAATTGAACAGCAAAATGGTGACCATGTGAAAGGAAGAAGGCAGAGGCAACACAAAACAAGCCTTTGATTGGTCAATTTGTATTCGCTTTATAGATTGGACAGTATTCAGCAGCAGATACAAAAGGAGCCACGATCGTGGCTCATTATGTTTGGACGGTCAAGCCATGATCGTGGAACATCGTAGCAAGCGACTTAAGAATGTTGAATGAATCTGACTGAGTGTTAAATTTATCAAATTCATACCTTGGTCATAACTGAACTATATAATAAATAGATTATGCACTCTGATACAAACATACACACAACACACACATCTGCCATAGACACACACATACAACACACACACACACACACATGTACAGACATGGAAGCATGCTCAGAAAGTGACACACACACACACATGAAAGCATGCTCAGGAAGTCACACACACACACACACACCCACACACCCCCACACACACACACCACACAGACATGCACGCACTTGTATACAGCAACACAACACACACACACACATGCTCATCAATCACAGTCATCAATACAATTAACAAATCTACAACCAATACCAACAAGCACGCAAACTGACCCCTCCCCCCCCCCACCACCCACTTATCCTTCAAAAATATTTTTTAAAAAAGGGAGGTGGGGTGGGGAGGGGGGAACTCACCTGACACATTCTGCTTGCTGACTGCGTCCTCCCCTTTGACCTCAGCTTTGGCGGACATGTTGGACATCATTGCCTGCAGCTGATCTTTCAGCGATGGGGAGGCGCTCTCTTCTCCTCCATCCAAACCCCCTTCTGAGGCATCTTCTGACTTAGGGGCTGGGCGGAGACAAGCCATAAAACTGAGGGTGGGGGTTCGAGGCTGGTGAAATGCCATGATCTCTTTGTAGATGACATCTCTCAGCTGCTCACTGTCCATGTGCAGAAGCTGAAAGCACACATGTCAAACGGTCTATGGACAACCTGTACATGTAATTCCTATTTTTTTTTCCATCTTTATCCATGTAGTACGCCATACAAACAAAACACAATTGAAATCAATAAACTGTTTTTGGTCTGCTGCTTTGGTACGAAAGGTATGTGACTGCAGTGTGACTCAAATAATGGTTGACACGCATTGGAAGAGACCGAATGAAGGCAACATAATTTGTATTTATGTAAGCGTGCGTGCGTGCGTGCGTGTGTGTGTGTGTGTGTGTGTGTGTGTGTGTGTGTATTAGTGAGTGCATGTGTGTTGTGTTAGCGTGTGTGGTGTGTGTGTGTGTGTGCACGTGTGCGCGCGTGTGTTAGTGTGTGTGTATGTGGGTGAGTGAATGAGTGTAATTATATGCATATGCATGTGTGTGCATATGTCTGTGAGTGTGTGCATGCTGCATGTGTGCGCAGTGTGTGTGTGCATGAGTGATGGATGTGTGTGTGTGTAAACATGTGACTGCATGTGCGAGTACATATGCCTGCATGCCTGTGTGACGTAGTTTTAAGACAAGTTTCGATATACGTCAAGAAAAAAGGAATACTATGTTGTCTCTTACGTCTCTCTCTCTCTCACACACACACACACACACACACACACACACACACACACACACACACACACACACACACACACACACACACCACACACACACACACACACACACACACACACACACACACACACACACACACACACACACACACACACACACTACCTACAACCAAAAATACCCAAGGTCAAACACACTTCATATTTTAAACTTAACAAAAACAAATACCTTCTAAAAAAGCCAGCTGTGATCTGACAATCCAGACAGCTTCAGTTTCAGTTTCTCAAAATGATGTCTCCATGTTTGGAGCGAATTCCATATGCACTAACATCACAGGTGCCACGTGTATGGTGACCGTGGCACATGCCTTAAGCCTGCACATAAACCCATGAGTTGGCCAGGTCCTGAGGCCCTTCATAGACTATGTTTTACCTAGTCTATATTTTATACTGATATTTCATCAGCCTGCCACTGGAATAATCTTGGTTACATGTAAATGACATGTGTATGTGTGTATCTTACCTTCAAAAAAGGAACATATATATAAAGTAAATAAATAAATAATTAAAGGTCTGAATCACAACACAGCTAGCTATTCTGTATAAACTCGCCTCACATGACAGACACCCCCAACCCCCACCCCAGTCAATGCCCAAATGCTCAGCTGTCTATCAACTAGATCAAGACATCTTTTTAATAGACAGCAAACGAAAGAAGAAGAACATCAATAAACATCTTATCAAAAAGAAAAGGAGAAAGACCTTAATAAAAAAACAAAAAAAACAAAAAAAATGGCATCATAGTCCAGCAGGTACAACGTCAGATTTCCAACCAGAAGGTTCGAGTTCAATCCTGCCTGGGGACCTCCAGCCTGGTGGCTAAAGGGTGGAGACTCTTCCAATCCCCCAGGTCAACATGGGTGCAGACCTCTTAGTATCTGAACTCCCTTCATCAGTGTACACACTCAGAAATCAAGTACACACGTGGTCATCATAACTACTGTTATCAAGAAGACCTTTCCACACCCACAAACAACTAATCAAGAAGACCTTTCCACACCCACAAACAACTGACAAAGAAGACCTTTCCACACCCACAAACAACTAACCAAGAAGACTTTCCACACCCACAAACAACTGACAAAGAAAACCTTTCCACACCCACAAACAACTAATCAAGAAGACCTTTCCACACACACAAACAACTGACCAAGAAGACCTTTCCACACGCACAAACAACTAATCAAGAAGACCTTTAAACACCCACAAACAACTGACAAAGAAGACCTTTCCACACCCACAAACAACTGATCAAGAAGACGTTTACACACACATAAACACAAACAACTCATCAAGAAGACCTTTCCACAATCACAAACAATTCATCAAGAAGAACTTTCCACACACACACACACACACACATACACACAAACAACTCATCAAGAAGACCTTTCCACACACAACACACACACACACAAACAACTCATCAAGAAGACTTTTCCACACCCACACAAACAAACAACTGACCTCCTTCTCAAAGTCAAACTCAAAAGAAGGCACACAGATGGGTTCATCGTCAGGGTCATGGTACTTGGACAGAAAGGGATGCTTGAGAGCTCGATCCACCGTTACCCGTTCTGCTGGGTTCATGACCAGCATCTTTCCCAGCAAGTCCAGGGCCTTCTTGCTGGCCTTGGGAAACAGCGTGGTCCACGGCATCGGCTGACGATGACCTAGACCTGAAGAACAGACAAAGACAATGTCCCATAGGAAGCTGGTTACAAATACTTGTTTCTATAAGCAAAAAAGCTTCCCATTCCATTATAAAGTTGATTATGTGTAACGCGCAGCAAGTCGAAATGAGTTTGGAGACTATACAAGAACAATTTATAACGATAATGACACACAGAAAAAAACACACAACAAACTGAAAACAGTCAACTGAACGCACTTCAAAATCATATGCAGAATGCAGCAAATCAGAGCAAAGGTTTATAAACATTTTGTTTGGCTATGTTCATACTGAGCAACACAAAAAAGGAGTAATTATGTTTTCATAATGCATAACAATGATAAATGAACAAAGCCGTCAGTGCATATGCATGACATTTTAACATAACTAAGGGCACTAAGACATACATAAAAATGAGCCTAAATTACCTAAAACTGATTCCACATATCACATTTCCTTAAGCCAGAAATGCACATAAGACATGTACCCAATTACCAATTCTAAAAGAAAGTACATTGTAAGGCTTTACGAAACAGGAGAATAGACCAGCATAGAAAAAAAATGACACGAAGAGATGACAGAAAGCAAAGAAGCAAGGCAGAAACAAAGAGAGTGACATCCAAAACAATTGTAACTGCCCGCATTCAAGCAAACAGAAACCAGAAAAAACACGAAAAAAGAATAAGAACACGTATTTAATACAACAAGACAAGACAGGTGCAAATTTTTGGCCAATTGGCCTTTGTCAATTATAAGATCACAAACAAACAAACACCAGGTACAAAAATTAGGAGAAAAAGACTGAAACTTCCCTGCTGCTCCTTCCAGTGTGAGAAAAGTGGGTGACAGATAAGAGTAAATTTCTAGCACAGAATTTTCCAGAAGATGGGGATACTATTTATACTGAAACAGTGAAAGAGTCCCCAGCATCTCAATAGCACCTTCTGACAACTTCAAGTAAATAACACTACAAAGAAGACAACTGAGTTTTGATATTTCTGCCCAATATGCCACTCCAGCAATTCTTCAGCACACATGGTACACACCTTCTGTAAGCCACACTTCAAAGACATAACACTACAAAGAAGACACAAATGACACTACAAAGAAGACATAAGCAACACTACAAAGAAGACATAAGTGACACTACAAAGACATAAAAGACACTACAAAGAAGACCTAAGCAATACTACAAAGAAGACATGTGACACTACAAAGACGTAAGCAACACTACAAAGAAGACATAAGTGACATTACAAAGAAGACCTAAGCAACACTACAAAGAAGGCTTAAGTGACCATGCAAAGAAGACATAAATGACAAAGAAGAAAACATAAGCAACACTACAAAGAAGACATAAGTGACACTACAAAGAAGACATAGGTGACACTACAAAGAAGACATAGGTGACACTACAAAGACAAAAATGACACTACAGAGAAGACATAAGCAACACTGTAGAGACGACATAAGGACACTACAGAGAACGACACACAAAGAAGACATAAGTGACACTTCAAAGAAGACATAGACACTACAAAGAAGACATAATGACACTCAAGAAGACATAAGTGACTCTACAAAGAAGACATAAGTGACACTTCAAAGAAGACATAAGTGACACTTCAAAGAAGACATAAGTGACTCTACAAAAAGACATAAGTGACACTTCAAAGAGAATAAGTGACTCTTCAAGAAGACACAAGTGACTCTACAAAGAAGACATAAGTGACACTACAAAGAAGACATAAGTGAAACTACAAAGAAGACATAGTGACTCTACGAAGAAGACATAAGTGACACTACGAAGAAGACATAAGCAACACTACAAAGAAGACACAAGCAACACTACAAAGAAAACATACATGACACTACAAAGAAGACATATGACACTACAAAGACAAAAATGACACTACAGAGAAGACATAAGCAACACTGTAGAGACGACATACGGGACACTACAAAGAACAAATGACACTACAAACTAACAAAGAAGACATGACACTTCAAAGAAGACATATGTGACACTACAAAGAAGACATAGGTGTCACACTTCAAAGAAGACATAAGCAACACTAGAAAGAAGACATAAGCGACACTACAAACAAATCAACTCACTTTTGATAATTCTACGCAATACATCACTTTGGCAATTCTTCAGCACAGCCTCTGATGGCGTACCCAACAGACCCAGAACCAGTTTCACCTGTGTCAGGTAATCTTTACCTGTGGAAACCAGACCATACAACTATGTGACAACAAAACTCTTTTTCTTCATCAGTTTATACATTTAACGTGTTTTTAATAAATTAACGTAACACACAATACATTCTACTCAGTATAATGAAAGATGTAGAGTTTACACATTCAACATAATCTTATGACATAAATAAAAGTAATCATATGAAATTGTATCATATGTAAGTTGCTTGCTGTAAATAAAAAAAGGTGAAAAAAAATGTTGCTTGCTGTCTTCAATTTTTTCCGTTTTGTGAAATGGAAGGCTGTGCTCCCATGGACATGAGATGTTTTTAATGGGTAAAATATTACATAGTAACAGTGGGTTTGTATGGGGGATAGATCTCATCAACTTAGAAGTAGATACAAAAACGTGTAAACAGATATACAGGAAGAAGGATAAGGTTGTAAAATAGTAGTAGTAAGAAACCCTGGGGAGAGCTGGACAGCAGAAGGTCCTCAGAGGATAAATCCCTGTCAAGCAAGTGTTTCGGCCTTTAACTCTTTCATTCCTACAACCCGGTTTTCCGGTTTGCAGGATTCCTACCCTTTATTCCTGTAGCCCGGAAAACCGGGCAGCAGTTAAACCCTCCCTTCCTTCCTACAGCCCGGAAAATCGGTTCTGCGTTAAGCGCTTTGAACTTCGCGCGAGTCGCGTCATCACTGCGCATCATTTATCCTTGACCGGGTCGCTTGCGGGGCAGTGTGTACGAATGGAATGGATGCCAGACTCTCCCCCCTACCGTGGGAAAGGGCTCGCCGTTATATCCGTACCAGTGTGTTGCTGCCGACGTGGCATTTTTGACCAAACCTACGTACGGTACACGGAAAATGGAGGGCGGACATAATTCGGATTCTGATCAGTTTTCCGATGATGAGTTTTACAACGCTTTAGCTGATGATGATTTTGATTTGTTTCAATTGAATGAAGAGGAGAGGGCGCAGTTAGCCGCTGTAGTAGAAGCACAGATAGCAAGTGATGATAGTGGAGAGGAGTTGGATGATGAAAACTTGCCATTGTTTTATACCAAGGTTTGAGCGGGTGAGTGGAAACTACGTCGCACCTGATCCCACCACCAGGACGACATTCAATCGCCGATCGGGGCCAGTGCGTGTGTTGGACACATCAATGACAGCGATGGAGTACTTTCAGTTATTCTACTCGGAGGAAGTGTTCCGTTCTGTGGTTAATTTCACAAACGACAATGCCACGAAAAAACGCACAGAAGAGCCGGAGAAGAACAAAGGTGAGTGGAAACCTGTCACGCTGGAGGAAATCGAAGTATTCTATGGACTGCTGATAATGAAAGACATCGTGCGACTCGACAGAGACACTCACTATTGGAGCACAAGTGCACAACACTTTCTGCTCCGAACTGCGTTTGGTGGTGTGATGAGCCAGGATCACTTCCTTCAGATACGGAGATACCTGTATTTTGAGAATCCAAACACACCTGTTGATAAGAGTGACAAACTGCACAAAATCCGGTACATTCTGGACACCGTCAGGGGAAATTTCGGGAACGAATTTGTTCCCTACCAAAACGTCACTGTCGACGAAGCAATGGTGCCATTCAAGGGGCGTTTGGCCTTCAAACAATTCATGAAGGACAAACCCGTCAAGTTTGGCATCAAACTGTGGGTGCTTGCCGACGCCAAGACAGCCTACTGTTACAACATGGAGGTGTACACAGGTAAGCACGGGCAGCAGGTGAACAAGTTGATGGGGCTCAGTGCTCGAGTGGTGATTGGCCTGACCAAACCCATTCAACACTTTGGTCACACAGTCTTTACTGACAACTTTTACACCTCACCTGTGCTGGCAAAGTATTTGTCAAGCAAGGGTACTTACCTGTGTGGCACGATGCGACCCAACCGGATCAGCTATCCCGGTGACCTGGTCAAGACCAAGGCAGAAGAACGCCGGCTTCCCCGTGGAGCTACAGAGTGGCGACAATGCGGTGACATGATCGCAACATCGTGGAAGGACAAGCGGATGGTGTATTACCTGTCCATTGCCCATCCACCTTTTGACAACTCAGGTGCCACTGCCAAACGACGCCAGAAAGACGGGACTGTTGCCGAGCTTCCCTGCCCCCCAGCTGTGGCTGCCTATGCCGTCAACATGAATGGAGTGGACAGACTGGACCAGAACACCCGACAGAACAAATAAAAAAAAACCATGAAATGGTATCGACGGGTGGAGACTAAGCTGATGGAGACAGCCATCTACAATGCCTATGTCCTGGAGGGAGAGGTGACAGAACACAAAGTTCAAGGACAAAGCAAACGAGACCTGCTGTCATTTAAACTGGACCTGGCCCACCAACTGATCGGTCTTCAGTACATGGAAAGGACCCACCCTGGCCGGCCCAGAACAGAGGAAAATGCATCAGATCCCCGGCTTGATCGCACAGACCACTGGCCAGTCCGTGGAGTAGGTGACGACCACACCTGTGTCGTGTGCACAGCACGATACAAGAAATACAGGGAAACCCACCCTGGTGTCAGCTACACAAACAATCCCTTCAAGAAATCGAAGACCACAATCATGTGCGAAAAATGTGGAGTGTATTTGTGCAACAACCAGCGTGACTGCTTCAAGGTGTTCCATACACGTGTCACCTATGTGTGACATGTGACAATGTAACTGTGACATTGACTTGTGTACATAGAAACTTTCTCGTTGTAAATATCTTCTGTACATAAAACTAGGTCTTAAAAAAACAAGATTTTGGCTCAATGACACTGTAGCAAAAGAAATATTCTTTGTAGGACAGTATCAAAAACTTCAAACAATCCATGTGGTGGGTAGGACAAATGCAGTGACAATGTGACAGTCTTTCTATGGATATGACCACCATTGTGGCACGGAGATTCACAGGAGGCACTGCTCGGCGAGTACCTGCATGAGGTGTACATTCTGCAAGCAAAACACTGTCCTGCATGCTGTGCATGCTTGCATGTGTTGTGTTTGTCCCCAAAATTACCTGTTTGACACCTGAGTGTCACCAACCATGTCACCCTGTGGTGTCAACATAGTCTCAGACAAATTCTCACATCAATTCTGTACGCAACGGTATGTGACATTCTTAATTTATTGTAGATAGTGACACTGCCGCAACTCTCCAAAGTTAGTACCCCTTTTTACACTTTCTTTATTTTCTCTAAATCCAGGAATGAAGGGAACATATGTATTATAGAAAGCTAGGAATAAAGGGAAGTAATGATATATAGATATATAGGAATGAAAGAGTTAACTGCTGACACTCTAAGGGGGCCGGGCTGCATCCAGGTCACAACTCCTGGATGCCCCTCTGCTGTCACCTTTTTTTTTCTTTTCAGATATGTATCCTCCTCCGGGAATTGAACCAGTGCATCTAGGTGAAAGAAGGATAAGGTTGTAAAATAGTAAGACAAATATTTTGCATGTAACAATGATATTTCACTTGTATTGCGCGAATGGGAATGTTCGTTGAATTTCATGTGTATATATATCTATACTAGCTCAAGAGCAAGTAATATTTAAAAACATGTACATTTCTGTTATCATGGCCTCATCGTGGTGCTGTTTAACTGCAAACTTTGTTTGCATCATAGTGGTTCCATTTAACTGCAAATTTTCTTTGCATCATGATTTATCTAGCATTGCATTCTTCAATTTTGTACCACTTATTTAGCGATCATCTTAATACATCCGGTTGACATATACTTAGTTTACACTTGTAAAATACAAACAGGAAAAAAAAAGGGGGAGGGGGGTAGAGTATACCCTACTGTGGTAATGCGCCTTCCCTGAGTTTGACTTAGCGAATCCATCATGACAAGCCAAGAAATTTACCACACAAATCGATGCTCACCCGGAAACAAATGCTTTCTGCCCAGCATTTCAGCGAAGATGCAGCCAACGGACCACATGTCCACAGCAGTTCCATACTCCAGCAGCGACAGGAGAATCTCTGGCGCTCTGTACCAGCGTGTGGCCACATACTGCGTCATGTAATGCGACGGCTCCTCTGGCTGAGAGTTCACGCCTCGCGCCATGCCTGCAGAGTACACACGCTATCATCACAGAAATTAAATAAGGTAAAGATCAGTAGATCCTGCTGATTTCAATCCTAGTTTAAAAGCATTTTTATACATTTACATGTGCTCTCTGGTGATAAGTTTTTGATACTGTAGTTTAAGAATATTTCACACACTTACATTATGTTCTCTGGTAATAAGATTTCAATCATACACTTTAAAATCTCTGGTAATAAGATTTCAATCATACACTTTAAAATCTCTGGTAATAAGATTTCAATCATACACTTTAAAATCAGTATTACTATTTCAATCATACACTTTAAAATCAGTATTAGTATTAATCTAATTGTAAAAGCCTGGCTGACTGTGTCGAGCCATAACAGGGCTGTGACAGTATCAAAACACACACAACACCTCGCTGATCCTGAAGAAAAAAAAAGAAAACATATGGAAAAGAAAATAAAGTACCTATACTGATGCTTTTGCACATAACTATAAGGATGTGCCCCTGCCATTGACCATTCTGCCCAATTTATCACCAGCGAGTTAGAAAAACTAAAAAGAAATGCATTTACATAACTAAGTGCACTAAAACTGGCCTAAATTATTTTGCACATCACATTTCCTTGGAGCTAAAAATGCAGTTAGTACACGTACCAAACAATCAATCCAACAGAAAATATGTAAGACTTTATTGAACACATACAGGTGAATGGACCAGCATGATAGGAAGAAATGACAGAAAACAAAGGAACAAGGCAAAAACAAGGAGAGTGACAGAAAAGAGGACATTTCTAGCGCAGAATTTCCAGAAGGTGGGGATACTTTTTATACTGAAAAAGCCCCTGGCATCCCCACATGGGGAAGACTTGCTGATATGTTCTCAGTTCTTTTCACCGATACACTATCATACAGTGGCAGATCTGATAAAATCCACACATTTCTGCCTTATGCTGATCAAAATCATTTTCACAAGTTCAAGCTGCCACTTTATGATACTACTTTGTCTATAATGTTCATAAAGTTTATATTATGTACACAACAATATAAAAGTAAACATACCAAAGTCACCAATGCGGACATGGCAGTCCTCATTGACCAGGAGATTGCTGGGTTTCAGATCTCTGTGAACAACATTGGCAGAGTGGATGTATTTTAACCCACGAAGAATCTGATACAAAAAGTAACGTATGTGCTCTTCTGTCAGTGGCTGCTCTGAGTAGATGATTCGATGAAGGTCACTTTCCATAAGATCAAACACCACATATATGTCCTTAAAGTCGTGGTAATTCTCTTTTGGTTTCAGGATTTCCCGTATGGAGATTATATTGTCATGCTTGAAATGTTTCAGAATTTTAATCTCCCGGTATGTTCGTTTTGCAATGGCAAGAGCTTCAAAGACGAATGGAATCTTTTTGATGGCTACCCTGTCTGCCGATTCCTTATAGACAGCAGAGCAGACAACACCATAAGCACCGATGCCAATCTTTTCAATTGGCTGGTAGCCTGTGTTATCCAAATCAAATTTCACATGAAAAGACCGTTTGGCGAGATTTTTACGAATAATGTCCAAGTCCTGGCTCTTATTTTCTCCTCCGGTGCCAGATTTTGGGGTGGTCTTCTCCCCAGCATTTTTATTTGATTTTGTTGCCATGGTATTAATTAATCTATTCTGTTAACAGTTGAAGCTCCGCAAGTGCAGTATAGGAGACTACCTGAAAATAGAAAGAGATTCGTTGTCATCATGAGGAGCAAAACACTTAAATATAACAAAACAAGTAGTTATGTTGTCACCAATTTTCCATCAATAATTGCAAAATAGTTGGGGAAAAAAACAACAAACAAATATACACAAAACAACCACAATAAAAAAAAATTTTTAAAAAAGAAACAAAACTCAGAACTGACAGACCTTGACATGTATATAAAAATATTATATCCTGTGCCCTTGTTTGTTTCTTAATATGTTTCTTAATAGTTTATCTGAATTGTATATAGCAACACAAACCTTGCCACCAACCTTCTCTTTTTTTTTTCCTGCATAAAAATAGTAAAATTTACTGACTACATTTCTGCAGACAGAATATAGCTTCATTTACTTACAAAACTGCACTGTCAGATCTATCACAGTATCAGTGTTAAAAAAAAAGCATGACCATGTCTGCACTTAAATGTATTTTCATTTTTGTTTCATTTAAGCTTATCTATACATATGTCTATACTCACATTTCTGTATATTATTTGTCTATTGTCATATATGTTTATTACACACTTCCACATTTCTGTATATTATTAATATACATGTCACTAGTGGCTGGAAAAGATGTCATGTGTGTGAAAAGCCAAGGTCAGATACAATCATACATACATATATATATATGTATACACACACACATACACATATTATAAACACATATATAAACCTCATCATACATTATAAACACACATATAAACCTCATAATTGTCAAGTTAAATGTACACAATATATACTATTAATGTGTGAATCATGTGAGAGAAGAATTGTGCAGTCATGGGAACTGTTTTCACATAACACTCAAGCTATCCTCAAGAACCAGTTCTGAGTGCATATCTGGAATTTGGGGACCTCACAGTCCCACTTTTTTTTTTTTTCACTTCTGAGTCACTGTTTTCATCTTGGAACTGGATCTCTGCTAATATGCTATGTATGTTACCATGATTTTCAGTTCATGTAATCTGTTCCATTCATTTTTTTAATCTCTTGTTTAAACTCTAAGCCTTGGTCAACCATTTTTATCTGACGTGTTTCTTGAGGACCTACTTGTCTGTCTATCTATCTATCTACATAAAGTATATTCTAATATATTTCTATATCATAATCATATAATCATAGGCCTGATGGGGATGGGGGGGGGGGGGGGACACCAATAAATGATAACAGACGAAATTTTTTACATCTGAACTGTGACATTGTGGCTGCTATGAATGTCACACTGTGACAATCGGTGAGTGTCACACAAACACACCATTCACTTTCACTGTGTGTCCCTGTCACTACGACACATACTCAGTAGCCTACTGTCACACACTGACAAAGTCTCTCACTGAGTCACTCACTCTGTCTGAGAGTGACAGACGATCGTCACATCGTGGGATCACGATCACAATATTTTTGCTTTGCCAAATGAACATGTTTTGGCTCAACAGAATATATATACCGTTAACATTATTTGATCTGCGTGGCTTTGGTTTAACATACCGTTCGTGGTCCAGGAAGCGCAGACGACTCTTCTGAGGGGTGCACATTTAAGCCGGAAGTTTGATCGCAACCATCTTTATAGGCTAAGTTTGACCGTGTTTCTATTTTTAGATTGAACGGGGATATAACTTTTTCTTCCCGCTTTCGTCAGGGTAACTGGGTTGTAGTGAGTGTGTTCGCTAAGTAAAAGGCAGTATCATTTCCGATTGTTTGTCACTGACAAGGAACCACTTGCAAACATAACGACGATGCAAAACTATTCTTCTGATTCTCCGGTTTAGTTTCATTATCGTCTAGGCTTAATTCCCCTATCAGTCAATGAAGTTATTTCCCTTCTATTTTGGATGTTATTTTGGCACATCCGCACATGTCACAACAGAACGTGTACGGCGTTATAGTGCAGTAAGAGCTTGGTTTTACTTTTCATATTTCTCTTGGAAGTCAAGTATCTGGACAGAAAAATTATACAGTATGTCAGGATTAATCTTGGTGTTTTATTGTTTGGTCACTTCAATCGAATCAGATTCTCTTCTAGTTTTAGTTTTTAGTCTCCTGTATTATTATATTTTTGGGAACCCCTACTACAGTACTATAGTACTACTTAATACGGCCTTAGGCTTTTACTAGTTTTAGGCTTAGCTACCCGGCCTAACCCCGGTCCCGGCCTACGGTTTTCAAGATTGTTCATTCAAAATCAAAATGATAACCTGACATTTTGATTGTTTCCCTTCGTATTTGCACAGGCACTTGCTAGGAAAACGCATCAAGACCCACCCAGTGACCCACCCACGCCCGGAAGGTAGCGAGTGCGAATCTCATCGATCCCGTTGTAGTATCAAAATCATTGTGGAATTTTTCGGCCTCAACCAATTCCTATCGAGAGTTCAGTGTGCTATGGACTCATACGGAAGACCGGAATCACACAGTCGGGTCTCATCCACCTCATGAATGCATCAGTGAGGGTGTTGCTCAAATCTCCTAGCAACCCAGCAGGTGTCACTGCAGGTGTCCAAATGATATTTCTGGGGTCTGGTTGATGGCAGGTTATAGCATGACAGTAAGCGTACTGTACAACCCTTTGACTACAGTTTGAGGCAGTCTTGGTCCTAGATGGAACTCCATACTAATGTACTTATGCAGGCATAGCATCATGATTTATCGTCACTGTCATCATCATTGCTTCTGTGGCCATTAAGGTAGTGCAGAAAATGGGAGGGCAAAGGTGAGCACAGATCAAACTGCCTAAGTGCAATGATCCTTGAAAACAAACAAACCAAAACATGTGACAAGAGCTAATGGGACCAACATGAGAAGCTCTAGGCATGTAAAGGCCACAGAGCTTATAAAACTGTTTACTACTATTACTTAGTCTATACCATAACATAGGTTATAAAAGTATTCCCATAACCTGGGAGTGAGATGTCATTAGGCATCACTTTTCTTGGAGCCAGTCATATGTGCTTTATATTCCCCAAGTATGAAAGGACTTGGCCTGTGTGTTCAAGCAAAGGCATGAATCTTTAGTCACCCATTCATTTGGCAGCCACACTTAATCATGCATATCCTCAGCTTTTGTGAATATTTCTTCTAATCACTATGCTGGCCTATCCCTTTATATAGTATATGTTATTCTGTATGTGAAAACCAAGGTTAAGCATAATCATTAATTTAAATCAAACATGATTGCCAAAGATTAGATGCCCAGAGACTTTTGGTCTTCGTATAGGGCAATGTTTTTTTTCTCAAATGAGTGTATACATGTGCGACACTGTACAGGCGTTATAATGCTTTATGTTTTTGACTGGTTGGTATCACTATATGCATACTGGGCATGTTCCATATGCCATCGAACTCAGACACAACGCATAGGATCTTTAATTGTTTGGTGAGGGGAAAAGGTTATACTTTCTTTTCTGTCTTCTTTTCCTTTGTTTATATAATTGTGATTCTTTTATGATTTATTTTCATTTTATTTCTATAATTTTGATTAGTATGTTTCACTTAAAAAAAAAGTATAATTACATGCATATATTAAATTATTATAGAAGAGTAATGAAATGTAATGTAATTTTCAGTTTAAACATTCCCCTGTGGGAGTGGGGGGGGGGGGGGGGGGATGCCAGGGGTTCTTTCAGTTTAAATATATCCCCACCTTCTGGAAATTCTGTGCTGGAAATTTCTTCTTTTCTGTCATCTCTTTCTTTCTGCCTTGTTTCTTTGCTTTGTGTCATTTCTACTTATCATTTTCTGCCTTGCTGGTCCATTCACCTGTATGTGTTCAATAAAGTCTTACATACTTTTTCTTAGGATTTATAATTGGGTACATGTATTAAGTGCATTTTTGGCTCTAGAGAGGTGAGATATGTGGAAGCAATTTTAGGTAATTTATGCCTGTTTATATATATATTTTTGTGTGTCCCCAGGTATGTTTATATTTGTATTCAGGTGTGTTTTTTAAATCCCTTGTGTAGAAGCTGGTGGATAGGATGAGGGAATCAAAGGGTTAAGTTTTTGCAGTTGGTGGATAGTCAAAGGGTTAAACTCGGACTCTCCAACTCTCCAACTGGAAGCTGGACATCCCAACCACTCACCCGTTGTGTGTATCAGTGATGATGTTCCCAGCCACTCACCCGTTGTGTGTGTCAGTGATGATGTTCCCAACCACTCACCGTTGTGTGTGTTGGTGATGATGTTCCCAACCACTCACCCGTTGTGTGTGTCGGTGATGATGTTCCCAACCACTCACCCGTTGTGTGTGTCGGTGATGATGTTCCCAACCACTCATCCGTTGTGTGTCAGTGATGATGTTCCCAGCCACTCCCCGTTGTGTGTGTCGGTGATGATGTTCCCAACCACTCCCCGTTGTGTGTGTCGGTGATGATGTTCCCAACCACTCCCCGTTGTGTGTGTCAGTCATGATGTTCCCAGCCACTCCCCGTTGTGTGTGTCGGTGATGATGTTCCCAACCACTCACACGTTGTGTGTGTCGGTGATGATGTTCCAACCACTCACCCATTGTGTGTGTCAGTGATGATGTTCCCAACCACTCACCCGTTGTGTGTGTCGGTGATGATGTTCCCAACCACTCACCCGTTGTGTGTGTCGGTGATGATGTTCCCAACCACTCACCCGTTGTGTGTGTCGGTGATGATGTTCCCAACCACTCACCCATTGTGTGTGTCAGTGATGATGTTCCCAACCACTCACCCGTTGTGTGTGTCGGTGATGATGTTCCCAACCACTCACCCGTTGTGTGTGTCGGTGATGATGTTCCCAACCACTCATCCGTTGTGTGTGTCAGTGATGATGTTCCCAACCACTCACCCGTTGTGTGTGTCAGTGATGATGTTCCCAACCACTCACACCGTTGTGTGTTCAGTGATGATGTTCCCAACCACTCACCCGTTGTGTGTGTCGGTGATGATGTTCCCAACCACTCATCCGTTGTGTGTCAGTGATGATGTTCCCAGCCACTCCCCGTTGTGTGTGTCGGTGATGATGTTCCCAACCGCTCACCCGTTGTGTGTGTCGGTGATGATGTTCCCAACCACTCACCCGTTGTGTGTGTCGGTGATGATGTTCCCAACCACTCACCGTTGTGTGTGTCGGTGATGATGTTCCAACCACTCACCCGTTGTGTGTGTCAGTGATGATGTTCCCAACCACTCACCCATTGTGTGTCAGTGATGATGTTCCCAACCGCTCACCCATTGTGTGTCAGTGATGATGTTCCCAACCACTCACCCATTGTGTGTCAGTGATGATGTTCCCAACCACTCACCCATTGTGTGTGTCAGTGATGATGTTCCCAACCACTCATCCGTTGTGTGTCAGTGATGATGTTCCCAACCACTCACCCATTGTGTCTGTCAGTGATGATGTTCCCAACCACTCATCCGTTGTGTGTGTCAGTGATGATGTTCATGCCTTGGCTCGAAGCTGAACATGTGACTACAGTCCGCTCAGCTGTAAATAGATGCCTGTCCCCTTTAGGGGCAGGGAGGGTAAAATCTAATGTGAAGTGCTTAGAGGCCATTTTAGCTGCTCTAGCCTAGTAGGGGCCAGTTTTTATGTACTTTCTTATATTTATGCATTTGTTATTTAGGTTTGTGTTATTTTTGAAATCCCTCTGGTGATAAACTGAGTGGAACAGTCAGTGCCTTTGGCATCTCCTTAGATTGTATGTGTGAATGCAATATATCATCATCATCATCAGATGCCTTGCCGCATGGCATTGGCGATCATGGACTTCCATCTGTCTCTATCTCTTGTTGCCTCAAGCATCTCTTCCACCCTCTTTGTCTTCAACCACTCTGCTAGTCCATCTAGTATCTTCTCCTTGGGTCTACCTGGTGCTCTCTTTCCCTCCACCTTTCCCGTTGTGACCAGGTGCTCCAATTCCTCTTTCCTTATAAAATGGCCTATAAATGTTGCCTGTCTTTTCCTAATCTTCCTTATGAATGATCTTCTTGTGTCTGCCTCCATCAAGACTGTCTTGTTTGTTTTCTTTGCTGTCCGTGGAACTCTCAACATTCTTCTCAGAAACCACATCTCGGCTGCCTCAATATTGTTCTGGCTTTGCTTGTTGACCGTCCATGCCTCATAACCGTATAACAGTATTGGTTCTATATAACATTCAAGAACTCTCTTCCTGATGTTAATTGATAGGCATTTGTTGGTAAGAATGCTCTCCATCTTCTTGAATGTTGTTTTTGCTTGGCTGATTCTGCTGGCTATTTCTGATGTGCATCTGCCATCAGGTGAAATGTTCGTTCCCAGGTATTTAAATTTATCAACCTGTCTCAAGGTTGTGCCGTTTGTTGTTATTTTGCATGAGGGGATTTCATGTTTTTTACTGATCACCATGACTTCAGTCTTCCTGCTGTTTAGTTCCAACCCCTTACCTTTGCTTTCTTTTTCTAGTATATTACAATCATGGACAGACAAAAGAATGCAACATATGCGTACTTAATTTTCTTTTCCAAGTTCTGTTTTTTCCATGGACATCGATGTGTATAGGATGTGTGTTTTTTTCTTTGAAATGGCTTTAACCTCTTGATCTGGCTCTGAGCAGTCGCTGGGCTTTAAAACACTAATAATTATGATAACAATAATAACAACAGCAATAAGAACAGCAATACTGATAGTAGTGATAATAAGGAGAAAAAAAGCAACGAGGGAGAGAAGACGGACGTTACTCTGATAGTGCTGGCCCTGACGAAAATTGAATTTGAAGTTTCTAACACCTTACTTCCTAGTGATGTTCCGGGGTTTGAGGAAACCTTTGCTTTACTTACACTAAACCTGAAACAGCGTTCAAGCAGATAGAAGTTTTACCAGAAACACACGAAAATAGAACAAGAACCATATTTTATGCAAAAACATGCAAATTTTTGTCCAACTGGCCCTAGTTGGGTGTACCCAAAAAACAACAAAGAATAAACTTGTATACAAAACAATGGGGGAAGAACATGAGTAAGGCTTCCTTAATGGGTTTCATTTTTTTTTTTTTTTTTTGAATATTTTTTTTCAATTTCTTACAAGAAAGGATAAACACACATACATACAAACTTAGTGCATAAACATACATGTACCAATGTCATCAAAACATTTCCAAACAGATGTATAAGATTTTACAAAAGTACATTGTTACATATATTTCAAGCAGATGATCTGCACCAAGGTAATGATACTGATGACCAATTTCCCTGATGTTTCATGAGGCAGGAGAACATGGTGGATATTTTTTTTTTTATATCAGTCATACCTCATGAATATCACATACATCTAACTGTAAGTGTAAGGAAATAGTAAGTATGTATGCAGTTCTGTACCTGGACACAGTTGTGGGAAAATGTAATGAATATAATATAATATTGCTTTCGACAGAGAGAGAGAGAGAGAGAGAGAAGCACAGTCAAAATGTTAATATCAGTGGGGGGAGGGGGGGGGTTTCAATCCATGTGGGAAATATCATAAATAAATATAATATTGCTTTAGACAGACAGAGAGAGAGAGAGAGAGAGAAGCACAGCCAAAATGTCATTATCAGTGGGGAGGAATTTCAATTCATGTGGGAAAATATAAATATGATATTACTTTAGACAGAGAGAGAGAGAGAGAAGTAGAGCCAAAATGTCATAATTTTATTATTTTTTTGTCAATTCAGGATATCGAATGTGTCACACCCGCAGGACATCAGTCGAATAGTTTCTGCTGACCATCATGTCCATCATCACTCTTCAACTGGGTCAGTGCGGCAACCAGGTCGGAGGTCAGCTCTTCAACTCCATCATGGATGACCTTCATGCTTCGCCGGCTGCTGTCAATGTTTCTCCGCGGCAAAACTCGGAGTACATTGAGGAGTCCAAGGAAACTTTTTTCTCAGAAAGGAAAAACTCGGATGTGCCCGTGGCGCGAGCGGTGATGGTAGACATGGAGACCAAAGCCATCACTCAGACTATGACTGAAGCCAGAAAGTCTGGAAGGTGTGTTGTGTTGTGTTGTGGTGTTGTGTTGGTTGTGGTGGCTGGCTGTGTGCTGGTATAGTGTGTGTTGTGTGTGTGTAGTGTGTGTGTCTGTGTGTTTGTATGTGTGTGTGTAGTGTGTTGTGTGTAG
>JAPXFY010000025.1:11026441-11103941 GCA_030674185.1 Monoplex corrugatus | reverse complement strand
TTAGTCTTTTCATCACTGCCAGTACTAGCAACTCACTCATACTGTGCAAAAATGGATTGGTTCCAAGGTGTTGGAGTGGTAGACCTTAACTCTTTCACCCTGAACATACGCTGGAGCGTAGGTCACGCGCACATCGCTTCAGCCCGAGCATGAGACCGAGCGTAGCGGACCTTTCGGAATTTTTGTAGGAAAGGGTCAAGGTTGGATGCGAAACTAAACATGCTGGCTCCCTTGTATAACATATCAAGAGTATGTGTGTACCCTTCCTGAGTGCTGGCGACCTTTGTCGGTTGAGGTGAGGTCAAAGCGAGTGACTCGGTGCTCGAGTTCACTGTGTGGTCGCGAGGGGTCAACATGGTGTCGAGTCAAACACCAGCTAGCCATGCACGGTGAATAAACGCAGGACTCCCAAACTTGGTATACACACTAACCAATCATAAATACACAAAATAAAAGTATTTTGGAGTGTATCAAACAAAAATTGTGATTTTTTTTTGTTCTTTGAGCATTATGATACCCCATTGCGCGATTTTTTCAAAAAATCAAATTTTTGAAAAAAAATTGAATAATTTCATTAATTCACAAACAAACACTTTCAAACTTGCACACAAGTTAGTTTATTCTAATGACAACATCTCCACAAAATTTCATTCCTCTATCTGTACAAGTTATTTTTTTAGAAATTTGTTAGTAACATATACAATTTGGCCAGGGGGGAGAGGTTATGAGAATGAATACTCGGCCAGGGTGGAGTGAGTTAAGACCATACCATTGTGTAGAGTCTATGTACTGGCTTTATTGACTTTTGCCATGATTATTTTAGATCTTTTTCTGTTTCGTGACATTTACGCTCCGGTGCATACAGGATTTACTCCATGCGATGAACGTGTATGTATCTTCTCTCTGGTAGGGGAAGGTAGAGGTTTTTCCAATTTCCCAGGTCATCATGTATCTCCTCTCTGGTGGGGGAAGGGTGGAGGTTTTTCCTATTTCCCAGGTCATCATGTATGTGTCTTCTCTCTGGTGGGGGAGGGGTGGAGGTTTTTCCAGTTTCCTAGGTCAGTATATAGGCCTATGTACCTCATCTCTGGTGGGGGAGGGGTGGAGGTTTTTCCAGTTTCCTAGATCAGTATATAGGCCTATGTACCTCATCTCTGGTGGGAGAGGGGTGGAGGTTTTTCCAGTTTCCTAGATCAGTATATAGGCCTATGTACCTCATCTCTGGTGGGGGAAGGGTGGAGGTTTTTCCAGTTTCCTAGGTCAGTATATAGGCCTATGTATCTCCTCTCTGGTGGGGGAGGGGTGGAGGTTTTTCCTGTTTCCTAGGTCAGTATATAGGCCTATGTACCTCATCTCTGATGGGGGAAGGGTGGAGGTTTTTCCAGTTTCCTAGGTCAGTATGTATGCAGACCTGTTTGCGCTTAAATCCCCTGTGTGTGTATGTACATGCAGAACATTAAATGTGCAAGTTAACGATCCTGTTAGTCATGTAAGTGCCCAAATCTGACCAGGTCTGAATTGATAATGCAACTCATGGACAGGCCTCTTTGCTTGGTGAAATGGCTGCCATGTGGCATTGGAAGCTGGGAGATGATTGTCTGGTCAGTAGTGGGGTATTGTTGCTCTGGGTCCCTTTGGAGTTTCTTGTTAACTTTGTTAATTGTGTATGTATATAAAGTGAACTGTTCCACGTGCAGGCGTTCATGGTGAACCAGGTGGTGTGGCCATACAGGACAGGGGAGGTTATTGTACAGAACTACAACGCCGTGCTGACCCTGTCTCACCTCTACCAGACTGCAGACGCCATTGTTGTCATGGAGAATGATGAACTGCACAAGATCTGCTCACAGCTTCTGGGTATCAAGGTCAGTATTTAACCCTTGATAACCCCTATTTTACCCCTGTAGTCACCACAGTCTCATTTGTCACGTTTTCATATGCTTGTGACTGTGTATAACATGGAGTGTTTTCATCAGCAAAGTTTAAAAAAAACTTAAAGTGACCAAATACTGTAAACTAGTGCAGCCTTTTGTAGGGGTGTGTAACAGCACTGTTCTGTCCGTTGAATCATTCCAAGAACTACTACTGCTGTACAATTTCAGTGTTTGGAGGTCGGGAATTGGATTCAAAATGAAGACTAGTGTCAGACTTCAGTACACAATTGCTGCAGTGTTTCGGAAGTTTTAAAAGTTCGAAATGATCAAGACTGTGGTGATAAAAACTGGAGGACCAAACGACAGCCATTCTCTTTTTTTTTCCAGGCTCATTGCACTCAGGGGAGTTACCTTTGTGCTTTCTTTCTTTCTTTCTTTTTTTTTTCTTCCCATTTTCTATGCCACCTTAACCCCTTCCATGCCATAGTATAAAAGCATTCTGGTATTGCTGTGTGCTAGGGCAAAATTTTTTGCTTTCTTTGAGAAGTTTGCTAATCTGTTCACTGTTCATTTATCATCTCTTACGATTTTTGGTATTTTTTGTGTGTGTATCCTTGGCTACAATGTGACACATTAAGTTGATTTTGTTGACAGCATCAGAATCAGGTTGCTCCATGTTAATTTCAGTTTCACTTTCTCCAGGCTTGAAGTTTGTGTCATCATCATCAGCCACAATGTCTGACAAAGGAGGGTGGTGTTGGTTGCTGTCTTATCTCCCCTTTGTCAGAATGGTTGTCATACCAGTCTCTGTGGTGTAGTGGTTAGCACAACGGACTACCGACTGGAAGGCTGTGGATTTGAATCCCCATCAGTCCCTTCAAAAATCATTGCGGGATTTTTTTTACTCTAACCGGCTCCTACCCAGAGATGGGCGTGCTATGGCTCATTGGGAAGACTGGGACCACAAAGTAAGAGTCTCATCCACTTCACGGATGTGTCATTGAGGGTGTTGTCCAAATCTTTTGACCAGCACCGCAGGTATCTGTATCTCTCGGGCCTAAATGACCCAGGATATATTATGATAGTAAGCGTAGAGTACAGCCCTGTCACGCAGTCTCAATCCTAGATGGAACTCCATAGCATCATGATTATCATCCTCACTGACATTATCATCACATTATAAAAATTGTGCCAGCTTCTGTGGCCTTTAATTACAAAGCGATTTGAAATTGGAGTTCTGCAGGGGTTAATTGTTATCTGAACTGTTAGCACTGTTGAAAACTAGGGCACTGCCCTTTCCCCCTTGGGGATGCAGGAGACTCTTTCAGCATGAATAGCATCCACACCTTCTGGAAATTCTGTGTTGGAAATTTCCGCTTGTCTGTCAGTGTCACTCCCTTTGTTTCTGCCTTGTTCCTTTGCTTTCTGTCATTTCTTCCTATCATTTTCTGCCTTGCTGGTCCGTTCACCTGTATGTGTTCGATAAAGCCTTACATACTTTCTCTTAGGATTGATAATTGGGTACGTGTGTTAAGTGCATTTTTGGCTTTAGGGAAGTGAGATAAACGGAAGCAATTTTAGGTAATTTAGGCCCGTTTTTATATATGTTTTAGAGGCCTGAGTTATGTTTAAATTTGTGTTCAGGTATGCTTTTTTAAATCCCCTGTGTGATAAATTGGACAGAGTGGTCAATGCCAGGGGCATCTCCTTGGATTATGTGCACGAATACATTGATATGTGTTCTTAATTTTCTTTTCCTTTTTTTTTTTCCTGTTGAAGTTTTGTGTGTGTATTGAAACGGTTATTCCCTGATATGGCTCTATGCAGTTGGCTGGGCTTTGAACAAAATAACAGTAACGATAACAATGAGCGATACCCTTTAATTTTGTGTGGAGACTTGACTTACAGCCTGTTATGCCACTGGTATGTGGAGCGCCTGTAAAGATCTGCCCTTCATTTTTGTTATGGGCCAGTTTCTGTGTGCTTCTGAGTTTACTGAGAAGAGTGGCAGAATGGTTCAGATGTTTGCCTGCCAATAACTAAACTCAAGGTTCCAGGGTTTGCTCCCCGTAGAGGCCTCAACTTTTCTTCTCAGTTTGACCGGAAGATCGAAGTGAACGTCTTGTCCTTCGGAAGGGGACAAAAGAACGAGTCAGACCCTTGTGCCTTCTGGCTGCGCACACTAAAGATCCCATGGCAGTTGAAAATCGTGAAGAGCAGGGCATTGCCCAGCTGCCTTGGTAAAAAACATTGGAGATATAGGTTGATTTCCCAGGTCCCACCCCTTGAAAACCAGTTAGCCTTCTTGCCTTTCTGGGGTTTTTTTTTTGGGTTTTTTTGGGGGGGGGTGGGGTGGGGACCTCAGTTTGGTTTAGACGTATGATTCAGTGTGTCCATGGATGTTTTGCAGCGCATCTCCTTTCGAGACATCAACCGCGTCATCAGTCACAAGCTGACCAGTTTCCTGCAGCCATCTCATCTCACTGACCTCTCCCTGTCTTCCACCGCTTCCACACGCCACTTGGGTCAGATTCCATTGTTTTGTTTATATTGTTTGGAGTTTGTTCAAGAGGGATTCATCACACTTGGACAATTCCATATGTGCTCCATCCAATTTACCAAATCTGCCAGCAATTTGTCTGGCAGACTCCCTGAGCCTGTGCAAAATCCTAAGCGCTGGTGAGGTCTTGAGATGGGGAGAGATGGGGGTGAGGGGTGAGAACGGACCTGTAAAACACTAAGCTGACACCACCAGAGTGATGGAAACATTAAGACGGGCAGTATATAAGTTAGTTTTTTAATGTTGCGGACTCGGCTTGAACTTGAGATATCAGATCTTGAGTCCACGGCTGTATCAAAAGATCCAACAGTCTTAATGTACTTAACCCTTTGACTCCTGCACTCTATCCACCAACTGCAAAAACTTAACCCTTTGACTCCCTCACCCTCTCCACCAGCTTCATGTGTGAAGCTGGTGGACAGGGTGAGGGAGTCAAAGGGTTAAGTTTTTGCTTTGTTAGCATGGTTGATGATGGCAGGATGCTAGTGAACAGGATGCGAGAGTCAAAGGGATAATAATGTACGAGTAATGAAATCCCCTCATGCAAAATAACAGCAAATGGCACAACCTTGACACAGGTTGATAAATTCAAATACCTGGGAATGATCATTTCATCAGACGGCAGATGCACATCAGAAATAGCCGGCAGAATCGGCCAAGCCAAAACAGCATTCGGGAAGATGACAGGCATTCTTACCAACAAATGCCTATCAATTAACATCTGGAAGAGAGTCCTTGAATGTTATATAGAACCAATACTGTTGTATGGATATGAGGTGTGGACAGTCAACAAGCAAAGCCAGAACAAGATTGAGGCAGCCAAGATGTGGTTTCTAAGAAGAATGTTGAGAGTTCCATGGACAGCAAAGAAAACAAACGAGACAGTCTTGATGGAGGCAGACACAAGTAGATCACTCATAAGGAAGATTAGGAAAAGACAGGCAACATTTATAGGCCATTTTATGAGGAAGGGGGATTTGGAGCACTTGGTCACAACGGGAAAGCTGGAGGGAAAGAGAGCACCCGGTAGACCCAGGGAGAAAATGATGGACGGACTTGCAGAGTGGCTGGGGATGAGGGGGGTGGGAGAGATGCTAGGGGCAACAAGAGATAGAGACAGATGGAAGTCCAGGATCGCCAACGCCATGCGGCAGGGCACCTGATGATGATGAATGATGATGACAACTATATGAAGTTCTGATTTTAGTAGATTTTGTGTGTGTATGCACGTGTGTGCCTGTCACTGCATACTATCGGTACATGTGCACACATGGCAATATGCAATCATTTGTGTCTATGTAATATATATATATATATATATATATATATATATATATATATATATATATATATATATATATATATATATATATATTATATATATATATATATACATACACACCCAGTAAAGTGAATGTGGATGTATTGTTCCAACTGCAAGAAAGGGAAAGAAGGTTTCTCTCATTTGCAGTGATACGGACAGACAGAAAGACAAATCAGGCAGATAAATATAGATGTTTTCCTCCACATGGAATGGATTAGAATTAATATAATATATTTTTCTCATATTGTTTATTTTTCAAATTCTTTATCTTCTTTTATTTTGTTGGTCTCATACTGTTTTGTTTTTTTCATCTTGCAGGAAGCTGATGGATAGGGTGAGGGAGTCAAAAGGATGCAGTTGATGGACAGGGTGTGGGAGTCAAAGGGTTAATACTGACAGAGCATTCAATAAGATAATTACAACGAAATATCTTGATCTTTTCACTTCATCCATTTCAGCCATTGAAGGACCTTTATACTGACAGAGCTCTCAATAAATCTGATGGTTTAAGTAATTATGGCGAAATATTTTGATCTTTCCACTGCATCCAGTTCAGCCATCGAAGGATCTTAACCCTTTGACTCCCACACCCTGTCCACCAGTGTCCTGCATCATCAACCATGCTAGCAAAGCAAAAACTTAACCCCTTGACTCCTGCACCCTGTCCACCAGCATCCTGCATCATCAACCATGCTAGCAAAGCAAAAACTTAACCCTTTGACTCCCACACCCTGTCCACCAGCATCCTGCATCATCAACCATGCTAGCAAAGCAAAAACTTAACCCTTTGACTCCCACATCCTGGTCAAAGGATTATGTTTTTGCAGTTGGTGGATAGGGTGCAGGAGTCTAAAGGTTTAATACTGACAGAGCGCTCAGTAAGTCTTATGGTTTAAGATAATTGCAACGAAACATTTTGTTCTTTCCACTACATCCATTTCAGCCATTGGAGGACCTTTATACCGACAAGAGCACTCAGTAATTCTTACAGTTTAAGGTAACTAGGACAAAACTTCTTGATCTTTCCACTACTTCTGTTTTCAGTCACTGAAGGACCTTTACACTAACAGAATGCTCAATAAATGTTATGGTTTAACCCTTTGACTCCCTCACCCTGTCCACCAGCATCCAGCATTGTCAACCATGATAGCAAAGCAAAAACTTAACCTTTTGGCTCCCTCGCCTTATCCACCAGCTTTCTGCTTATAGAGCGCTCGTAGGGTTTAAGGTAATTACAGCGAAATGTCTTGATCTTTTCACTACAGCTGTTTCAGCCATCGAAGGACGTTAAACCCTTTGACTCCTACACCTTGTCCACCAACATCCTGCATTGTTAACCATGATAGCAAAGCAAAAAGTTAATCCTTTGACTCCCTCACCCTATCCTCCAGCTTCTTGCAGGAAGCTGGTGGAGAGGGTGGGGGGGAGGGGGTCAAAGGATTAAGTTTTTGCAGTTGGTGGACAGGGTGTGGGAGTGAAAGGTTTAATGCTTACAGAGCGCTCAATAAATCGTAGGGTTTAAGGTAATTACAGCGAAATGTCTTGATCTTTTCACTACAGCTGTTTCAGCCATCGAAGGACATTAAACCCTTTGACTCCTACACCTTGTCCACCAACATCCTGCATCGTCAACCATGATAGTAAAGCAAAAATTTACAATGGATAGGGCGCAGGAGTCAAAGGGTTAATACTGGCAGAGTGCTTAACCCTTTTACTGTCGCACCCTGTCCACCAATGTCCAGCATCGTCGACCATGCCAGCAAAGCAAAAACGTAACCTTTCAACTTACTCACTCTATCCACCAGCTTCCTGCAGGAAGCTGGTGGATAGGGTGAAGGAGTCAAAGGATTAAGTTTTTGCATTTGGTGGATAGGGTGCAGGATTCAAAGGTTTAAATTTTAATACTGACAGAGCGCTCAGTAAGTCTTATGGTTTAAGATAATTACAACGAAATGTCTTGATCTTTCCACTTCATTCATTTCAGCCACTGAAGGACCTTTATACCGACAAGAGCACTCAGTAATTCTTAGTTTAAGGTAACTAGTACAAAACTTCTTGATCTTTCCACTACTTCTGTTTTCAGCCACTGAAGTACCTTTATACCGACAAGAACACTCAGTAATTCTTACAGTTTAAGGTAACTAGGACAAAACTTTTTTTCTGTTTTCAGCCATTGAAAGACCTTTATACTGACAGAACGCTCAATAAATGTTAGGGTTTAACCCTTTGACTCCCTCACCCTGTCCACCAGCATCCAGCATTGTCAACCACGATAGTAAAGCAAAAATTTAACCTGTTGACTCCCTTGCCCTGTCCACCGTGAGGGAGTCAAAGGGTTAAGTTTTTGCAGTTGGTGGATAGGGTGTGGGAGTCAAAGGGTTAAGTTTTTGCAGTTGGTGGATAGGGTGTGGGAGTCAAAAGGTTAAGTTTTTGCAGTTGGTGGATAGGGTGCGGGAGTCAAAGGGTTAAGTTAATCACAATGAAATGTCTTGATCTTTGCACTTCAGGATGGAAACTGCAGCACCTAGTGCCCCACCCTGAACACAAGCTGCTGACCATTCGCAACATTCCGCAGGTGTCCGAGCGCGCCATGGAGTTCAGCACCTTCCAGTGGACAGGTCTGCTGAAACACCTGCGTCAGATGCTCATCGCCAGCGCTCCCATGGAAGAAGGTAGAGATGTCTGCAATATCCGATCTGCAGTGAATGTCTTTTCTATGATTTTGTACTTGTTCGAAAATGAAGTGTTATGGCAAGATACTAGATGTCAGATATAGGCTTACCGATCATATGACCAGTCAGGCGAGAAATCTTGAATGACAGGTGTGGTGATGCCAAGGGTATATGTAGGATTTCCAGCTGGAAGGTTCCAGGTTCGATCACCTGTAGGATAGAGAATGGAGGGTTTTTTCCCTAAACTCCCTGGTCGTCTTGTGTGTAGTCTTGCCAGTGCCTAAGCCCCCTCAGTGCGTTATGCATGCAGAATATCGGATACGCACGTTAAAGATCCCGTAAGTCATGTTAGTGACTGGTTTATGGAAATGTAAAAACACCCAGCATGCTTGCCCGCCAAAGATGAAAATGGTGCAACAACATGGTGGAATACAGTCAGTAGCGAACAGCTTCAGTTTTTTTATGCTGCACTAAAAAGTGTAGTTATGTGTAATGTGCAATGAGTCCAGATGGGTTTGGAGAATAATGCTATACAAGAACGAATCATTTGTTATAATAATAATAATTATGCTGTCTAACATATAAGTTAAAACACACATTCAAACCTGTCGCCATGGTGCAGTGGTTAGCATATCGGGCTGCTGACTGGAAAGTTGTTGGTTCAAATCCCTATCAGTCGTGTCAAAATCATTGTGGGATGTTTTCAGCACCAACCAGGTCCTACCCAAGCACATTTCTTCTGTCTCCAGTCTGCTTTTTATTGTCTCAGAAGAATCAGTTCAATTTGTTCATATCTTTCTATAAACGACACAGCATGACTTGTCGTGTCCTTTGGACTGTCAAGACTGGACTACTGTAATGCAATTCTTGCAGGTCTCCCATCCTTTCCTATTAAGTGCCTTCAGAGGGTACAAAATACTGCAGCTAGGCTGGTTTTCTGAAAGCGAAAGACCACCTCAGCAACCAGCCTGTTGAAACAGCTTCACTGGCTCCCTGTGGAAGCAAGAGCAGAATATACACTAGCTACTCTGGCTTATTGGCATTTTGATGGTAACTTGCCTATGTACCTCTCTTGTGTGCTTAAAACATACAGGCCTGAACGCAGTCTCAGGTCGAGCAACCAGAAGCTTCTGGCAAAATCAAAATCAAAATACAAAACCATAGGTCACCAAGCCTTCCATTGCCAGGCCCCACTTGTCTGGAACAATTTACTTTTTTCTCTCCACTGTTCATCGTCTCTCTCTTCTTTCAAGGCGGGCCTCAAAACTCATCTTTTTGATAAATAGGCCTACTACCAGTAATGAAACATGATTTTTCAATCTTTCTGATTCAGTAATATATATACAGTGAAACTCTGTTATAGCGAGAGCGGACGGCCCAGGCACATTTTCTCGCTATCGCCGAGTTCTCGTTATTCCCAAATGACGAATTTACCAAGGGAAACAAAGGGAAATAATCTTGGCACCGGCGCCGTCGATGTGTTCATAATTAATCGATAGTGTCCCTTGATTACACACCGCACAAGGACGCGCCTTTCGTTGTTTTTCTTTGTTACCGGCCACCATGAGATGTGCCCTACCGGGAACTTGACGACAAGGTGGGGGTGGGGCGAGTGGCGAGAACTTTTGTGACCAGGAAGGATAGAAAATCTCTCGTTATTACCGAGATGATTATCCACTAACTCTCGTTAAACCCAATGGTTTATTCTTAAAGATTAAGAAGGATAAAAAACGGGGATTGAAAAATGTCTCGTTACTACAGTGTTCTCGTTATTACAGTTGTCGTTATTAATGGACTCCACTGTATTAGTGCTTGCTTGCAACAGATGTGCTAGTGTGTGTGTTGGGGGGGGGGGGGGAGGGGACTAGGAGTGGGAGTTAGTATAATTGACCACTTTACCTAGATGTGTAGGAGAATAGCGCTATATAAAAGTGATTTATTATTATTATTATCACTATCATTATTATTATTATTATTAGTAGTAGTAGTATTAGTATTGTTGTTATTATTATTATCCAGAGCTGAGCATGTTGTGGGCTGACTGGGAAGACTGGGATCACACAGTTGAGTCTCATCCACTTCTTGGATGTGCTCAAATCTCCTGACCAACATCACAGGTGTGTGTATGTCTCAAGCCTGGTTGTTGTCATGATAACAATGATAGTAAGTGTTGAGGACAGCTCTGACATGCAGTCTCCATCCTAGATGGAACTGCATAGCATCATGATATCACCGTCATTGTAGCATTGCAAAAACTGTCTCAGCTTCTGTGGCTGTTAAGGAGGTGTAGAAAATGGAAGTCGGAAAAAAAGTCTCACAGGCACACACATGCATATACGTATTACAGCTGAGCTGTACTACATACACATCAAGCAAGAAATCTTGAATGAGGGGAGCATGTGACGATCATGGACGAAGTAACATTTAACCCTTTGACTCCCACTACCTGTCCACCAGCAGGAAGCTGGTGGTTAGGGTGAGGGAGTCAAAGGGTGAAGTTTTTACAGTTGGTGGATAGGGTAAGGGAGTCAAAGGGTGAAGTTTTTACAGTTGGTGGATAGGGTATTGGAGTCAAAGGGTTAAGATGACACACTGGACAGACTAGATACCATGTCTTCTGTCAGAGCATGATGTTGTCTTGGCATAAATTTGTTTACCTTGTGTTACAGCTGTTGGCATCTGTTTCACTGAAACCTTTTTTTGAAAAAAATCAAGCTTTTTCACACCTTTTTGTTGGATACATAAAAGGAAGCATCCAAATTAAGCTCATGTATGACCTGTTCCTTTTTTAAGCAGTTTTTTTCATTCATTTTTTTACACCTGTTCCTTTTTTAAACATTTTTTCCATTCATTTTTTACATTAATAATTATACAATAGATAAAAAACATAGTTCATTGCAAACTTACACAATATATTCCATGTGTACATTATAGTGTTACATTACAGTGTTACTGGGGTTTTTTTTCCAAAATCGTTTTTTAAATCCAGTTTCAATGTCATATTAGTGGCCACAGAAACTAGGACAAATTTTACAGTGCTAAGATGATTATGACGATGGGGATGATAATCCTGATGCCATGAAGTTCTGTCTCTGATTGAGACTACATAACAGGGCTGTACTCAGTGCTTACTATAACTGGTGTCAACAAGGTTTAAGAGATACAAACGTCCCCTATGGAGATGCTGGGGGCTTTCAGTGTAAATAGTATCCCCACCTTCTGGAAATTATGTGCTAGAAATTTCCTCTTTTCTGTCACTCTCTTTGTTTCTTCCATCCTCCTGTGCTTTCTGCCGTCTCTTCCTATCATTTTCTGCCTTGCTGGTCCATTCACCTGTATGTTTCGATAGAGTCTTAATACTTTCTCTTAGGGTTGATAATTGGGTGCATGTATAGACTGCATGTTTGGCTCTTAGGAAATGTGCTGTGCAGGAGCAATTTTAGGTAATTTAGGCCATTTTTTTATGGACAGGAGCAATTTTAGGCAATTTAGGCCGTTTTGTTATGTATGCTCTAGCATCCATAGTTATGTTCACATTTGTATTCAGGTTTCTTTTTGAAATCCTCTCGTTTTCTTTGCTGTCCACGAAACTATAGCAAAAGCAGAACAACCTATATCTTTAAAGTTTTGTTGACCCTGGAGCAGGAAATACTTTATATTATTTTATGTTTCTGTTGGTATGTGATTGATAACTTATTCCTTTCAGGCATCAACTGGCAAGTGAAGGCGGTGGAAACACCAAAGGGGTCAGCACGTTATGACCGCTCATTGGCCGCTTCTCTCATTCTGCGCGGCAAAGACCTCACTTCTGCAGACCCTAGCGTCTTTCGAGACAGCTCTCTCTACACCCCATGGATGTCGCCAGACACGTCGTTCAGCCTGTCCACTCAGCCGCGAGCGTTCTGTGGTTACGAGAAGAGCGCCGCTTTGATCAGCAACAGCCGCTCTGCGACCCGACCTTTGGACCATATCCTGGAGAAGGCGTGGAACATGTTTGCTTCACGTGCCTACGTGCACCAGTACGTGAAAAGGGGGATGAATGAGGAGGATTTTCTGGACGCTTTTGTGACGTTGGAACAGGTGGTCGCTAGTTACAGTGCCTTGTGAGCATTATAAGCGCGTGTGGTGCTTAAGTTTGATTTACCTGAAGCTGTGATATCTTTTTGGAGAAGTTTGGGTATCTATTATTGTTGCTTAACCCTAATAGCGCCATACGCCGATATAATCGGCGAAATCGGCTTTCTGTCAGCGCCAAGGGCGCCAATTCGACGATCTTATCGGCTTATTATTAACGGATGTTTACCACAGTTATCGTTCTTGATTCACTGCGGGCCTGTTACACGCTTATCTCGGCTGTTCCACGCTTGATTTCAGTGCAAGTTTCGTCAAAAAATTCGCATTTTCAAGGAAGATATTGGTTTCCAAAGTGTACCGAAACTAAACATGAGTCGTCAACGAAACCTTTTCGAGGATTTTGATGCCGATGAAGGAAACAGTGATTTTGAGATCGACAATTTAGCTCAGTCTGAAAATGACAGTGATAGCAGTGAGAACGACATTTCTGATGGCGATGACAGTGACAATGAAAGTGTGGCTCGTTCTGATCCTGGAGTTTCTGGAATGTCTGGAGCTAGGTCTGAAGCTTCAACTTCTCAATCTGTGCCACACCCCCAAGAATGGATTTCAGTCAATCCACCAGAGGACGAGAACGCTGCTCAGAAATTGGATTTCAGAGTTAGAAATACTGGACCAGTAAACATTCCAGACACGTGTACGACACCTTGTGATTACTTTTTGTTGTTTTTTACTGAGACTCTGCTGCGCTTGATTTTGACTGAAACCAACAAATATGCTCAATTTTATCTTGGCTCTGCTCCAATGGTTCAATGGCTTGCTGACCACAAACAGTCACGTTTTCACAAGTGGCCAAAAACTGGTATTGACTTGAGTATCTTGAAGAAATATCTTGGTGTACTGATTGCAATGGGACTGGTAAAAAAAAATGCAATTAGAGATTATTGGACAACAGACCCGGTCATGGCCACACCCTTTTTCAGTCAAGTCATGTCCAGGAATGTTTTTGAATTAGTCAATAGAATGCTACACATCAATGATAGTAGAACAGAAAAGAAAAGAGGAGAACAGGGATTTGACCCATGGATCAAAGTTAGGGCTGTGTTAGATAGTTTGAATAGTTCATTCAAAACTTATTATGTCCCGTCCCAAAATGTGTCCATTGATGAGAGTATTGTAGGCATGAAAAACAAAACTGTGTACATTCAGTATCTAAAAAATAAAAGGCACTCTAGATTGGAATCAAGAAATTTGAGCTTTGTGACATAAATGGTTATGTGATTCACATAGCAATGTATGCTGGAAAAGATTTTGATTTGAGGTGCAGGCAAGGGCAGGCGCATGCTGTAGTGATAGAGTTGATGGAAGCTGCAAGACTGTTCAACAAAGGCTACAGTCTGTATACTGACAGATTTTATACAAAACCAGCTTTGGCTGAAGAACTCTTTCAGAAAGGTGTCACATTGACAGGGACTGTACTTAGCAATGCTAAAGGTTTTCCCAAGGAACTGTCCCATAAATTAGAGGTAGGGGGAACACGCTACATGCGAAAGGGGGCTGTGCTGGGTGTTGCGTTTCGTGAAAAGAAATCACAGAAATCTCCTGTTGTTCTTTTGAGTACAAAGCATGTTGCTCAGAATGAAACAAGACATATTAGGGGGAAAGACAAAACAAAACCTTCTGTTATTTTTGATTACAATACTTTCATGGGTGGTGTTGATCTGAGTGACAAGAAATTGTACCATTTTGCTGGTGAGAGGGCTACTCATAGGTATTGGGTGAAGATTTTCAGAAATTTCTTGGACATTGCACTTTTGAATGCACATGAACTGTACAAATTGAGAAATGTGGGCTCAGCAATGGACAGAAAGAACTTTATTCTTTGTGTTGTCAAAAGCCTGTGTGAAGTTGAGAGTGATCAGCCTGGCCCTTCTCGGCCAGTGACACCAGTGCCAAAACAACATCGTCTCGTGTTGCTGGAGGGAAGGTCTGAGCTGGCTTGTGCAGTTTGTTCAACCCCACAACAGAGGAAGAGATCAAGAAGGTGGTGTCCTGACTGTGGTGTTGGACTGCATGAGAAGTGTGAGCCCCTTCATGTTCATTCTGATGAACCACTGAAGCGCCGGGGGAGGAAGAGAAAAGCTGATACTCAAGAGTAGTATTGTCAAGAGTAGAGTGTCAGGTGTTAGAAACAGCGTGTCAGGTAAATACCTCCACACATCTGTCAAACATGTTTTATATGATGATAGCTTGAAATAATAACAAACAACAGCAAATATTTTTTGTTTCTCCTTTTTTTCTAGACTATAGAGGTCATGTCTGTCATTTTATCTCCCTTTCTCAGTTTCCGTGTCTTGTTTCAAAACATGCATACAGTGAAACATATTTGAAGAAGACCCATAAAGTTATATATTTCTGGAAAGGTAATTGAATTTTCTACTTAATCATGATTTTCATTATAGTTTTGTGATAAATCATGTGGATGCAGATCATTGTAGAAGTCGACAAAAAAAACCCAAAGTGTCAGCCATCTTGAATTTTCAAGGTCATGTGACCACTGCATAGTTTTTCAAAGCATGAAAATTAAATTTTTGCAAAGTTTATTCAATTACCTTTCTGAAAATATATACTTTTGCATATGTTACTGTTCAAAGAAAGTCAAGATAAGATATTAAAAGGACAAGGTGCAAATGCTCCAAAATGCCCTGGCCTTTGCAGAAAATGCACATGGCGCTATTAGGGTTAAAGCCCAGCCGACTGTGTAGCGCCATATCAGGGCTATAACCATTTCAGAACATATACAGTAGTTCAGCAACGTGTAGACCCATATCAGGGCTACAACCGTTCCAAAACATACACAAAACTTCAACATTGTTATTGTTATTATTTCTGTTGAGCAGGCTGAGGCAAATAATTTATTTATTCTTGGTGTCTTGACTTCTTCACAGCTTTGGTAGCTGGACCACTCAAACTGCCCATTCCATCTCCTCAACACTTAAAGCAGTTCAAGTGCGATAGGAAATCACTTTCAACGCTCTGCTTTGATCATAAGACCTGGGACTTTACAAGGAACATGATCAGCATCTTGGTGGGACCACAAGGATCCTTGTCTGTGAAGAGTGAAGTGGCACAAGCTTGCTGGGTTTGCTAACATTACTCGTGCCATCATGACACGCTGTCCAAACCTCTCAGAGGGCTCTGAAAAGGCCATTACCGAGTCAGAAATAGGGCGTGGTAGTGAACGTCAGGGAACGGTTCAACCTCAGCATGCCTGATCTGTTTGCTGCCACACCAAAGAGAATGACATGGAAGATTCTGTCTACTGCTGGATCTCATTATTTTCCCCTCCATCCCACCTGCTGCCCCCGGTTAACCACATTGGTCACAGGACTGGATGGTGGTGAGGATACATACGTATTAACCCTTTGACTCCTGAAGTCTGACCATTAGCATCCTACATTGTCAACCATGCTATTAAAGCAAAAACTTAATCCTGTGACTTTCTCACCCTAACCCCATGCCGGAAGCTGGTGGATAGGGTGAGGGAGTCAAAGGGTTAAGATTTTGCAGTTGATGGATAGGGTGCGAGTGTCAAAGGGCTAAGTAGCCGATGCACGAGCTGTTTCACCTACACATTTGAGGAGAAGGAACCAAAGAAAACACGAAAAAAGAATCAGAACGTGTATTTAATTCAACCACACATGACAGGCACGAATTTTGGGCCAGTGGCCCTTGTCAAGCATAGATGTAAGATCACAAACGAACAAATACCAAATACAAAAATTAGGAGCAAAAGACTGAAACTTCTCTGCTGCTCTGTCCAGTAGAAGAAAAGGCCTAAAATGACATCATAATGTGTTTTTGAGTAAATATGATGTCAGAGGGAAGTGAAATGAATTCTGCAATTTGAAAAGTGATCATGCCATTTTAATATTGTTTTATCCTGAAGAGGGTCCAGGGCTAAAACAAAAACTATGATGCTCTAGCTTAGACTAATTTTTGGAATGTAAAATGTTTAACTATTAAATAATGTATAAGAGAAAATATGAGCATGTGATTGACTGAGCAGAAAAATATATAATCAAGAGGTGTGACTGATGTAAATGGATTGTGCCTAGTGCAATGAATCTGATCTGAGCTTGGAATAAGAAGAAAAACATCCAAAACCAGCAGCCAAGGGATTGAGGGGAAAACTGGAGACCCCAGAGAAAAAAAAACCCCTTAGTCAGACGCAGCTGAGCCTGTCTTGAGGAGAAACCAGAAAAAACATGAAAAAAGAATAAGAACCCGTATTTAATACAAGACAAGACAGGTGCAAATTTTCAGCCAACTGGCCTTTGTCAAGCGTAAGATCACAAACAAACAAACACCAGATACAAAAATTAAGAGAAAAAGACTGAAACTTCTCAGTGTGAGAAAAAGTGTTTGTTTGTTTGTGATCTTAGGCTTGACAAAGGCCAGTTGGCTGAAAATTTGTGCCTGTCTTGTCTTGTTGTATTAAATACACGTTCTAATTCTTTTATCATGTTTTTTCTGGTTCCTGTTTGCTTGAACGCGGGCAGTCACATCACACTTGTTTTGGATTTTGTTGAGGAGAACCATTAGACAGTGACTCACCTGATAATATACAGCGCCTGTTGACTCGCACCACTGAGTGTTACTCAGACATTAAGAACTGGATGACGTTCAACAAACTTCAGCTTAATGACGACAAGACAGAAGCTATCCTCATTGGCACCCGTCAGAAACTTTCTCAGCTGCCTCCTCTTTCTCTCCCATTATGTAACACATCAGTCCCAATTTCTGATTCAGCTAAAAACCTTGGTGTCTGCATTGACTCTACCCTCTCCATGAACAACTTTGTTTCTCAAACTGCCAGATCCTGCTACTATCATCTCCATCGTATAAGGCTGATCAGGAAGTATCTCACTGTCGAAACAACTGCAAAACTCGTTCTCTCCTTCATAATGTCTCGCATTGACTATTGCAATTCACTCCTGTCTGGTCTTCCTGCCTCCACCATTCACATCCTACAGCGCATTCAAAACAATGCTGTATGCTGACCACATATCTCCTCTCCTGGCACAACTTCACTGGCTCCCTGTATCAAAGCGCATTCAATACAAACTAGACACCATGTGCTACAAAAGCCTCAATAACGCAGCCCCCGATTACCTGTCAAGCCTACTTGAGATCTATGTTCCCTCACGTACCCTCCGCTCTGCCTCCGATCCTCTGACTTTTCGCTTTCCACGCACTAAGCTCAATACCTATGGTCCACGAGCCTTCTCTGTTTCTGGTCCACTCTCCTGGAACAAACTTCCTCTCTCAGTCCGTCAGCAACCTACTTTTGTCTCCTTCAAGTCCGCTCTCAAAACTCACCTTTTCTCCTCCGCATAAAATCCTAAACTCACTCCCCCCCCCCCCCCCCCCCCCCCCCCCCCCCCCCCCCCCCCCCTGCAGCCTGTCTCCGCTCGGAGGGAATCACATGGTTATAATATATAATTGTATATGCTATGCTCTCTATAATTTTCCATTGCTTTTATTCTTGCTTTTATTGCTTTTATTCTTTCTCCCCATTTATAGCCATGCATGTGTGTGGGTGGGTGTGTGTGTGTGTGTGTGTGTGTGTGTGTGTGCGTGCGTGTGCGTGCGTGTGTGCGTGCTTGCGTGTGTGTCTGCTTCAGCGCTTAGATTTGATTTTATCAAGATTTTGCGCTATATAAATATTGTAATTATTATTATTATTATTATTAGAACTGATGTGGTCAGATCTGTAAGGGTTAAGTTTTTGCTTTGCTAGTTTGGTTGACAGTGCAGGATGCTGCTGTTCAGGGTGCAGGAGTCAGAAGGTTAAGACATGTTTAATCACACAATATCTTCTGAGTTTGCTGCCCCTGAACCAATTGATTTTGACTGTTGAATTCAACGCTGTAGGTTGCGTGATAGGAGTCCTGTTATGTGTTTGTTTATGAAAAGATCAGCTTAAAACTGTATGAAATAACCAGTGGTGTAGCGGTCAGCGCAACAGACTACCGACTAGAAGGTTGTGGGTTTGAATCCCCATCAGTCTGTTCAAAATGCATTGTGGGATTTTCGGCTCTAACTAGCTCCTACCCAGAGTTGGGCATGCTATGGGCTCATTGGGAAGACTGGGACCACAAAGTCGAGTCTCAATCCTAGATGGAACTTCATAGCATCATGATTACCATCCTCGTCGACATCATCATCATCACATTGTAAAAACTGTGCCAGTTTCTGTGACCATTAATGTGGCGTAGAAAATGGGACAAAAAAAGGTGAGCACAAAGGTAACCTCCCTGGGTGCGATGATCCTAAAAAGATAATGATAATAAAACTGTTTGAAATTGTACAAAAATGATTGCTCAATGTGTTACGTAATTGTCTGTTGCAAAAAAAAAAAAAAAAAAGGTATCTGAATATTCGATTCAACTATGCCTGCATATACTGGGACCACGATTGTTTTGTTTGTTGCTTCTCATATTGTTCACAAACAGCGAACAACCATCACCATCGCTGCTGTTCAACACATCACTGTCGCTACTTTGGACAATATTTTTGTTGGCAAAATATCTTGTCAGAATCATCGCTCATTGTCTGCAGCGCTGAGTTCATCCATGAAGATCTCACTGAGTGCTTGTTGAACAGTACAAAAATTTTGCTTTGCCATAGTTTCGAATGAACTAAATGCATGTTATGTGTACAGAAAGTTCAGAAGGTAACTAGTTTCCCTCCAAAACTCCAGCATGGCAAAGTTTTAACTTCTCCTGGTGTCCACAGTAACAGTCAGAAGCGAAAAGGGTGGTCATGACCGGCATTTTGTTGGTTACAGTACACATGCGGAATTTCATGCATCCAGCAAGTTATGCGTTGTGGTTAGAAATGTGTTAATGGGGAGGGGGGGGGGGGGAGGCTGTGGTGAACCTACAACAGGCCTGGCAAGCTGGTGTGGATTATAAAGTCTGCAGTGATTACTGAAAAGGGTAAGAGAAACTTCAGACTCAATAAATGACTTCTTTGACTGACTGTGCGAGACTCTCATATCATGCAGGATCTGTACAGGTGATGGAATCCCGGAAAGTCATGGAATTTGACGGCATAGTTTTCCAGGACTGGAATGTCAAAGTCATGGAAAAGTCATGGAATAAAAAGACAAATACAAAAAATCCACAAGTGCTTGTTTTTTTGTACCTGTATGTGTGTGTGTGGCCATTTTGACAGAGCTATAGAAATACATGGTTTTGTGTGAAAATTATTAATTTGCACTCACTGAAATTTCTGAAAATGGCATAGAAAAGTCATGAAAAAGTCATGGACTTTTGAACACGTAGGCCTATATATGTATGGACTCTGATCAAGGAAGTGAGCGATCAGGACCTACTTAAACAGCTGTAAATGTCTTTGTATGATAGACATATACATGGAATGGAAAGAAATCTTTTTTCTTCTATGAATATGAATCATCAAAGTGCATTTGTGTGTCTGTCCATGAGTATGGCTGAAAAAAAAATTGTGTGTGTGTGTGTGTGTGTTTGGTCCTTGTCCATGAGTACGGCTTAAAAATTGTGTGTGTGTGTGTGTGGTCCTTGTCCATGGGTATGGCTCAAGACATTGTGTATGTGTGTGTGTGTGTGTGTGTTGTGTGTGTGTGGTGTGTGTGTGTGTTGTGTGTGTGTGTGTGTGTGTGTGTGTGTGTGTGTGTGTGTGTGTGTGTGTGTGGTCCTTGTCCATGAGTATGGCTCAAGACAAACATTGTGTGTGTGTGTGTGTGTGGTCCTTGTCCATGAGTCTGGCTCAAGAAAAACTCTGTGTGTGTGTGTGTGTGTGTGTGTGTGTGTGTGTGTGTGTGTGTGTGTGTGTGTGTTTGTGTATGTGTGCATGTGTGTGTTGTGTGTGTGTGTGTGTGTGTGTGTGTGTGTGTGTGTGTGTCCTTGTCCACCCAGCTGCATAAGGGTAACTGATCCTTTTCCAATTTGGGAGAGGTTAATCAGTGCAATGGGAAAGTAAAATCAGCAAGGCAGGAGAGGTTTGTCAGTGAAGTGGAAGAGGTAAATCTATAATTCAGGAAAGAAAAATTGGTGAGGTGAGAATTGTAAGTGAGGTAGGAAAGGTAAATCAGTGAGGCAGGAAAGGTAAATCAGTGAGGCAGGAAAGGTAAATCAGTGAGGCAGGAAAGGTAAATCAATGAGGCAGGAAAGGTAAATCAGTGAGGCAGGAAAGGTAAATCAGGAAAGGTAAATCAGTGAGGCAGGAAAGGTAAACCAGGAAAGGTAAATCAGTGAGGCAGGAAAGGTAAATCAATGAGGCAGGAAAGGTAAATCAGTGAGGCAGGAAAGGTAAATCAGTGAGGCAGGAAAGGTAAATCAGTGAGCAGGAAAGGTAAATCAGTGAGGCAGGAAGGTAAATCAATGAGGCAGGAAAGGTAAATCAATGAGGCAGGAAAGGTAAATCAGTGAGGCAGGAAAGGTAAATCAATGAGGCAGGAAAGGTAAATCAGGAAAGGTAAATCAGTGAGGCAGGAAAGGTAAATCAATGAGGCAGGAAAGGTAAATCAGTGAGGCAGGAAAGGTAAATAAGTGAGGCAGGAAATGTAAATCAGTGAGGCAGGAAAGGTAAATCAGTGAGGCAGGAAAGGTAAATCTGAGGCAGGAAAGGTAATCAGTGAGGCAGGAAAGGTAAATCAGTGAGGTAGGAAAGGTAAATCAGTGAGGCAGGAAAGGTAAATCAGTGAGACGGAAGAGGTAGACAGTCAGAAGGAATTATAATCAAGTGAGCTGGGAGGGTAAATCAGTGAGGTAAGGAGAGGTATGAGCAGTAAGGTGGGAATGGTAAATATTGAGGTGGGAGAAGTAAACAAGTTTGTAATTTTGTGCCACCTTTATCCATTGAATTATGCAACAGAGCAGTGCTTCTGCTGAGACATTTGAGCGTTCAGGCTGAAACCAGTATGGACGGACAAGAACATCTCCACAAAACACAAGGTCAGACTCTTACATGCGCTGGTATATTCCCTCTTCCTATATAACATGCATGTGAGGTATGGACCCCAGCTGATTCGGAAAGACAAATTCAATTCAAGAAACAAAAACGAGATGTTATCGCAAGATACTAAACATCAAAAGCCAGAACAAGACTAAGGCAGCCGAGATGTGGTTTCTAAGAAGAATGTTGAGAGTTTCCATGGACAGCAAAGAAAACAAATGAGACAATCTTGTGAGAGTTCCATGGACAGCAAAGAAAACAAATGAGACAATCTTGATGGAGGCAGACACAAGATCATTCATAAGGAAGATTAGGAAAAGACAGGCAACATTTATAGGCCATTTTATGAGGACAGGGGAATTAGAACACCTGGTCACAACAGGAAAGCTGGAGGGAAAGAGAGCACCAGGTAGACCCAGGGAAAACATATTGGACGGACTTGCAGAGTGGCTGAGGACATAGAGTGTGGAAGATGTGCTTGCAGCAACAAGGGATAGATGAATATGGAGGGCCATGATCGCCAACGCCATGCAGCAGGGCACTTGATGATGACTAAACATCAGATATGCTGATAAATCACCAGAGAAAAACATAACTAAAATAGAAGAGATTCAAAGACGAGCTGCACGCTTCGTCTTCAACAGATATAGAAACACTTCTAGTGTTAGCAGCATGCTGGTCACACTGGGCTGGCCCTCATTGGAGAAACGACGGCAAGTAGCAAGACTCTATGCTGTTCAAAGTGCACCACGGCCTTGTTCACTGTCCCAGCCTAAAAGCAAAACTAGTCCCTCTACCTGACCATAAGCGACGTGGCCATGACGGACAGTTCCACTTGATCACATCAAGGATCCAGTATAGAACTGCTTCATTTCTGCCTAGAACTGTCAAGGACTGGAACAGTCTCCAACAAGGAACAGTTGAGGCCACAACACTTGACACATTCGTGTCAAGGGCCTCCAAAATCCCAGACTAGACCGACCCCCCTTCCCTCCCCCCCACGTCCACTCAGAGCCCCTGCCCCACCCACCCTGCTGCCCTCTTCACCCACCCACCACCCCCTCTTCACCCCCTTCCCCCTCCTCACCTCCACCACCCTCATTCCCCCCACCACCCCACCATCATCATGATTAAAACAACTCTTAAGACATGTCCACTGCCCCAGATTTATCTGCTGCAAACCCCCCAGTTATAGGCGCCAGAATAATCAAGTTTGATTGTGGGCCCTCAACATGAAGAAGAAGAACGTCCAATGAACAAGAGCACCAAACCATCAAACAGCACACTGGACCATATGAAGATCTGCTGACATCAGTTAAGAAAAGAAAAGTACGTTGGTTTGCCTGGTATGGCCATGTTACAAGCTCCAATGGCCATTGCTGAATCAATCCACCAGGGGTGGCATGGGGGAACTGCTGAGGGAGAGAGAGTGTGTGTGTGTCTGTGTGCGGGCATGTGGGTATATACTTGTTTTACTGTTATTTTATTTTCATCTCTTACCTGTTTATTCATCTACATACTCCTTTATTTTGTATTTATTTATTCACCTTCTTATTCATTCATTTACTAACTTATTTACTAACTCACTTACTCACATACCTATCTATGATTGAGTAAATATGTCTTCACCTAGCTGATAGACAACTGAGCAATCACTGTGGGGGGGGGGGGGGGGGTCTGTCATGTGAGATGAGTTTATACAGAATGGCTAGTCTAATTATCTTGTGATTCAGACCTTTAATTATTTGTTTATTTACTTTACATGTATGTTCCTTTTTTGAGGGTAAGATACACACATGCACACGTCATTTACATATTACCAAGATTGTTCCAGAGGTAGGCTGATAAAATACCAGTATAAAATATAGACTAGGTGAAACATGGTCTAGGTAGGACCTCAGGACCTGGCCAGCTTATGGGTTTATGTGCAGGCTTAAGGCTCGTGCCATGATCACCATATATACATGGCACCTGTGACGTTAGTGCATATGGAATTCGTTCCGAGCGCGGAGACGTCATCTTGAGAAACTGAAACCAAAAACCGTAGGCAGTAGCCTATTCTCTTTGCTGAAACTAAAACAGAGAGAGAGAGAGAGAGCATTGCAAAGGCACACAACCTAAATAGCTGGAGGAATCATTCTGGTGAGTACTTCTTTCTTGCAGCATCCTAATTACTATTCACGGAGTTAAGTATGGGTGGAGGAGGAGAATAAGAAGTATTGATCACAGACCTCAGATCTGTGGTATTGGTAAGGAGTTTCCTGTCTTCCCAAGAGAAGAGTGGTTGGGTAAAATTAGAGAATCTCTCTTTCCTCCAAGGCCAACAGCAGGCGCCTGTGGGCTTTTTCCCAGAACGATGTTGGACAGGCCGCATTGTATGTATGTTATAACATTCCTTTTCGACCGTACCTCGACGACACAAGACACACTGCGTGAGAGGAAAAAGACTTGCCCACACAAGAAACTAAAGGTAGGTGTTGGTTTTTCAAATTGTGTGATTGGAAAATAACGGCTTACTTTTGTATGTTTCGAGGTTGTGGCAGTGTCTTCCGTTTAACACACTCGACGCTGACACACACACACAGACCCAACACGCATACTCGCCGAGGCGTCAAGGGGCGGCACTGTGAGCCCCAAAGAAAATCGACACACCGTAAACTGGGACGCCGGACTTTCAATCGAAAGATTCGGGTTCGATTCTGTCTGGGTACCATCGACTTGCCGGGCAGACCGAAAGGGTGGAGAGTTTTCCGGTCCTAGACTCTACGCCGGTAGATCATGGGCGAAAAATACCAGATTTTCTTATTTGTTTTAATTTGGTAGTCTCCATTTCTAACTCGTGCAACCTCACTAGACAACTGCCCTTTAGTCAGACATCCATTACGTTATCGACAGCATTTGACAACATGAACATATAACACGAACTCTGACCCAGGCCCCACCCTGACCCTCATCAGTTTGAATTTGGAAACCGATCCCGTGGATGAGGATATGGGATTAAGTGATTCTGGTTTAAAAAAAAAAAAAAAACCGAAAACCTTTAGGCCTACACACGCAGAAATCAAATTGGGTCTGTCACTCTATGGTCTCGCTGGGCTGGCTCATGGATAGGCCTATCGCCTGCACCACAGACATCTAACGCCTGCACTGTATGGGCCAAACAACTTGCAGGGGCATACGCGTCTCCGAGAACATTGGAACTAAAAAACAAACAAAACAAAACAGAACACTACTGTGGCTTCCATGCATATAAATCTATATGGAATTTATTGCCAGTACGAAGGCGTCATTTCTGAGAAATGAGAGAAGCGGACGTATGCCCGAGGAAGAGCTGAGACTTTTTAAAAAAAATTTTTTTTACAGAAGCAGACTCGGGCAGCCCGATACATTCGGCGGGGACACTGTAGGAATGTTACGATCACAGAGTGGCACGAATTGTATTTTCTCTGTCACGAATTGTATTAGGTAGGCCTACGTATCTGTCAGACGCCTTGCGTTGTAACACGGATACGTAGCTCGCTCTTTACGAAGAACTGTAAAGTAGGCCATTTCTCAGAAATGAGCCTCCGCCTCTCTCTCTCTCTCTCTCTCTCTCCCTGATACTAGTGATAGCAACAAAGACGTTATGTCTTTGGATTATGGATAGCGAACGTTGTTTCGAACTGTGTGTGTACGTGATCTGTGCTATATCAGACTACATAGGCAACGTAGCGCAATTCTTTTAATCTGTTCTGTTTGTTTTTTGAGTTTTTTTTTTTACCCTTTGACCCCGTACCCTGTCCACTAGCATTCTGCATTGTCAACCATGCTAGCAAAGCAAAAACTTAACCCTTTGACTCCCTCACCCCATCCACCAGCTTCTCAAAAAGTTGAGTTTTTGCAGTTGGTGGATATTGTGCAAGAGAACATATTTATATGTATTACATAGAGAAAGATGTTAGCGTGTGACTATTGTACGTAGGCCTATCAGTGCCTGTGACAAAAATGTGTGGACACGATTTTATCAGCGCAGTAAATGGATGGATCCTTGCCATAGTTTTGGTGAAAGATATGTACCATCATGGAGACATCAACGAGTAAACTTAGAAGGTAAGATGCAAGTGTCAGCGTCTCACAGACAGAAAACAAACAACTAGTCAAACAAACAAACAAACATACAGAAACAAGTAGACAAACTGAAATCAGCATGTTATTTTGAGGAAGGGGTGTGAATAGCGTCTCACAGACAAAAAGCAAACTATCAAAGTCAAACAAACGTACAAACATACAAAAAAAACACAAAAAAACACAAAAACAACAATAACAAAAAAGTGAAATCAGTATATTATTTTAAGGAAGGGGTGTGAATAGCACTCTGGAACTTTTTACAATATGTAAAATTTTGTTTTCACGTCCTGACAGACAGCTGTTGCCCTCAGTGCACATGTATTAATCCTTTGACTCCTGAGCACCCTGTCCACCAGCATCCTGTATTGCCAACCATGTTAGCAAAGCAAAAACTTAACCCTCTGATTCCCTCACCCTATCCACCAGCTTCCTACAGGAAGCTGGTGGATAGGGTGAGGGAATCAAAGGATTAAGTTTTTGCAGTTGGTGGATTGGGTGCAGGAGTCAAAGGGTTAAAAATATTGCTAAAGTTAGCATATGACAGGAAATGTCAGGCACTACAGTGATGAGCATCATTTGTTCTTGTGTATAGATCTGTCTAATACCCCCAGTCGGAATATCGGGGCTCTTTTCAGTATAAATTGAAAAAAAAAAATTAAAAAAAAAATAAAATAAAAAAATAGCATCCCCACCTTCTGGAAATTCTGTGCTAGAAATTTCCTGTTTTCCGTCACTGTCTTTGTTTCTGCCTTGCTCCTTTACTTTCTGTCATTTCCTCCAATCATTTTCTGCCTTTCTAGTCCATTCAACTGTATGTGTTCAATAAGGTCTTTCCTCTTAGGATTGATAATTGGGTATATGTATCAAGTGCATTTTTGACTTTAGAGAAATCAGATGTGCGGAAGAAATTTTAGGTATGTTTCAATTTGTATTCAGGTGTCTTTTTAAATCCTCTATGTGATAATTAGATGGAGCGGTCAATGCCAGGAGCATCTTCTTAGATTATGTGCATGAATGCATTGATATGTACGCTTCATTTTCTTTTCCTTTTTTTTTTCTTTTGAAGTATTGTGTGTGTTTTGAAACGGTTATAGCCCTGATAAGGTTTTAAGTTTATGCAGTTGGTTGGGCTTTAAACTAAAATAACAACTAGATCTATAACAATCTGTCTAGCAGCATTTCTTCAAATGGCTCATGAATTTATTCCTTGCTTGGAAAAAAAAAAAAAGTTTTTGGGACTTTTCCACTCTTGACCTATTCATTTCATTAAATCCCATGATGGTGTTTTGATGATTCTTGTCCCATTGCAAGTGGCATAAGATCCTTAAATTTTACATTTTTTTCCCTGATAAGGTGGAAAATGATGTCCCTTAAACATACTGAGGCTGATTCTCTCTTGCAGCAGATAGATCTGGTGATATTGTTTAAGTTTAGGTATGTTTTACTTGTTGATTGTATATATAAACCCTTGAGTGAAACCTTGTTACAATTGGTAGGCTTTATAAACTATATCATCATCATCATCAAATGTCTTGCCACATGGCGTTGGTGATCATGGCTTTTCATCTGTTTCTATCCCTTGTTGCCGCAAGCACATCTTCCACCCTCTCTGTGTTCAGCCACTCTGCAAGTCCGTCCAATATTTTTTCCATGGGTCTACCTGGTGCTCTCTTTCCCTCAAGCTTTCCTGTTGTGACCAGGTGCTCCAATTCCCCTTTCCTCAAAAAATGGCCTATAAATGTTGCCTGTCTTTTCCTAATTTTCCTTATGAATGATCTTCTTGCATCTGCCTAAGTCAAGTGTATACAACAAGACAACAAAGAATGAATGCACAAAACTTAGTAAAAAAACAACAACAACAACAACAACAAAAACAACAGTAGATAACATTCTGATTGTTTTTGTGTGTTTCTGGTGCCAGTTTGCGTGCATGCTGGCAGTTACTTTCATTCAGATTTCGTATTCTACAAATATAAGAAAAATATCTGATGCTTGCTTAAAACGGTACTAATACACAGACAAAGCCTGCGAGAAATTTTAGATCAGATGCTGACAAGCTACTTTTATTCTTAAATTTGCATCAACATTCACATCCTTAATGTTTTAGGAATGTAATCCCATGTTTCCATTTTTGCAACACTTCTACCTAAAAACAGACACAACTCAGAGGTGTTCTTCATTTTTGTTGTTTTTGTTTTTGTGACCTAAATCTTTTTTTCTTTTTAAAGTTACTTTCAAGGGGAAAAATGTCTGATGAAAAAAAAATATTAATGTAGCCGTGCAAACCCAACGGCGTGTAGCAGACGTCATTTCTTCTCAAACGATTTTGAGTACAGTTAACTCCCTTGGTTCAGCGATTCTCAAAAATATTAGGAAATTCTATTATTTAAACCCTTAAAAGTTAAGAAATGAATAACTTGTGCACTCTAATTCAGCAGAAGAGTATGTATTTCTTGTAGGAAATGTCCTCGAGGCGAAGTTTCCCCTCGTTTGCCTGAAATCAATAATTTTGTTGTCCGATCGTTCGGTACTATTCAAATTTCCTACCAGTGAGCCGTGATGATGATCGGAAATTTGTATAATAATGAAATAAATTGTGGAAATTTTAAGATCGCGATTAGAATGTTGGTATTCTAATCTTTCATTTGGACCACATCACACCTTTAATCATTAGATATTAAGCTTGCATTAAAGAAAGTTCAGGCCAAGTCAAAGTGTGACAAACCGCCAAAATGACCGCCATCTTGCCGGGATGTAGAATCGAATTCTTAATATTTAAAATCGGACTTAGAATACATAATTACATTTACCTTTTTGCTCCTTTTATAAACAGGAATGATATTGCAATGAAATATTGCTAAGCAGTAAAGTATTAGAAGAGATCTTGGCATTCCGTATTGTGGTCGAACTATGCATGTCCAAATTAGGATCATTTGTGTTTTCTATTGCCTGTTCACCGATCTATTTCTGCACTGAGAGATTGATTTACCTATTCAAAGTATGTCCACATAAACTTATCGATCATCGTGTATTATTCACTCATTTGTTTGATATTTTTCATGGACTAATATTGATTGATTAAATACGTAAAAATACGGCTAAAATCCCTTTCAGCAGAGTGTAAACATTGACTTAAATCACTTATAGTTTCGATCTGTGTGAATGTTGTGCAAAATGATGTAGAATACAACAATCTGTATGCTGTGTAGAATTTTCTGATTATGAAATGTTGGTATTTGTTATGTGGACCACAAGATAAGCACCGCTAAGCTTGCTCGAAGAAACACAAATCTGGCCCCTAAGGGTTTCCAGAGAGTCGTTTTGCCTGCGGGCTCGCGGTGCGGTCAATGCGGTTCACATACGGAGTATATAAGCGGATGAGTGCGAGTGCCATGCATGCCTTTCTCCTGTGGTCTGGTCTTGAACGGTTGGGTCAGAATAAAGAGAGAAACATCATCTCTGTCTTCCTGGGTCTTCTTCGTCAGACTGCATTACCATCTGCGCTCTTCTGTTCTTCTGCCTCCTGTCTTCACCTTCACCCTTACCACCACACCATCACAATTGGCGCTGCGAGCAGGATGGGACTGCGACCATCCAGAAAGAGAAGAGGAGACCAGCCTGTCAGGAAGATCCACAACACCACTAGGAACCATAATAAGAAATAGAGCAAGATGTCTGATGAGGAGAGACTCAACCGTGACCAGACCCTGCACACACTCCGACCCCACAAGCTCCCCAAGTTCTCTGGAGAAGAGGATGCTGAAAGCTTCATTCGTGAAGCAAAACTTCTGCTCACGCTACAACCCATGGCCGACCACGTTGCAGCTGGCTGGCTTCTGAGCGCCCTAGAAGGCCGGGCACACCAACAAGTCTTGTCCCTAGAGGCTGAAGAGGTTAACACACCAAGGAAGATCTTCACCGTCATCGAACAGCACTGGGGAGATCAAAGGGACTCCATCACGCTCGTCGGGGCCTTCTTCAAGCGGCATCAAGGCCTCACCGAAACAGTGGGAGAGTATGCTGCAGCCATACGACTCCTGTTCTCGAAGATGAACACGGCCACTACCAACGGACTGCCAGACGCTGTACTACTGGACACCTTTGTTAATGGGCTGCATCCTGCCTCTCTTAGAAGAGACATGAAACGCTACGTCAGGGAAAAAGCTGACTCCACTTTCATGGACGCCACCATAGAGGCACAACGGTGGATGAGGGAGGACAGCAGCCTGGACGCCACAGCCCAACAGACTACCGCCACAGACGCTAGCACCCTCCATCGCCTGGAAGAGCACATCACCGCCCTCACTATAGAGACAGCGGCCTTAAAACAACAGCTTCAGGACCAGCGCACCACTGCATCTGTGTCCGTTATCCAGGCACGCCAGAACGACCCAGAGCCACTACGCCAGAGACCCCCTGTAGCCAGATCAATGAACCAGGGTCAACGCGACATCGTATGCTGGTGGTGCCAACGCCGGGGACACAAAGAAGCCGACTGCAGAGCAAAACGGCGATATCAACAGAACTCCACCAGTCGACAGCAACCCCAGATAAATACCAGACAGCAGCAACAGCAGCATAAGGGCAGCACCTGGCACCAACAACGGATGGGCAACACCTGGCAGACATCCAGCAGCAGGGAAACTAGAAACCCCCGTTGCCACCACCAATGGCCAGGCAACGGGGGCAGGAAAAAAACCAATTTGGTTGGACGATGTCCTACAGCCAACATCACCATCCACGGGAAACAAGTGATGGCCCTCATCGACACAGGCAGTGAAGTCACCACTGTCACAGATACATGGGCAGCTGAGCACCTGAGAGACCTGAGACGGGAAGACTGCCACGTCAAACTGCGTGCGGTGAATGGGGCTGAGGTGCCCTATTCAGGAATCTTCATCGTCGACATCACGGTCCTCAACACCCTATGCCCCAACGTCCCCGTCCTGGTGGTCAAGGAACCCTCGGAGCCATTCATGCAGGACCTCAAAAAGCGACTGCCTGTTCTTCTGGGAATGAACGTCCTTGGCCCCTGCTTTGCCGAGTCTTCTCCTGAGATGCCCCATGCCTACAGGCTGTTGCCCAGGAAGTCAGAAGAAAGACAACACCTACCAAAGGTATAGCCCGCACCACAACCCGCCACTGTATTCCTGCCTACTCCATAGCCTCCATCAAAATAACTAGTCCGCGTTCATCCTCCCATCTTCTAGCATCACCCTTGTCAAAACCCCTTCCAGGTGGCTGATGGTGATTCCAACACTGGTCAACAGAGATGCAACATCACGTTTCTGAGGATTGCCAACCTTTCCCCAGAAGATCGATTCCTGCCTGCACGATCCCCTGTCGCCAGCTTGGAAACAGTTGAGGCAGTAGAAGATCAGCATGGACCCCAAATCACCGTTGGAATCAATGAACTCGTCATCTCGGCACAAAGGTCAGAACCAACATCGCCATCAGCTAAGGTCCCTTGCCCACACTTTGATGGAACAACCAGCCAACAACGACAGCTACAGGAGCTGCTGTCTAGAAAATCACAGGCCTTCATGACAACGGACGACGACATAGGATACACAGATGCTGTCTTCCATCGCCTGAAGACGGTGAACGATGTACCAGTTGCCCAGCCTTACCGTCGCATTCCACCCCACCAGTTTCAAGAAGTCCAAGACCACATCAAAGAGCTACTGGGGCGTGGAATTATCACAGAGAGCCACAGTCCTTACGCAGCACCAGTAGTCATCGTCCGAAAGAAAGATGGAAGCATCCGCCTCTGCGTAGACTACAGACGCCTCAATGCCAAGACAGTGGGAGATGCCTTTCCACTACCCAAATTCAGAGTCCTTTGACGCCCTGGTTGGAGCCCAGTATTTCTCCACCCTGGACCTGGCTTCAGGCTTTCACCAGATAGCCATGCACCCTGATGACCAGCACAAAACGGCCTTCACCACTCCAGTAGGTTTGTTTGAGTACACCAGGATGCCCATGGGCCTCTCCACTGCCCCTGCCACGTTCCAAAGGCTGATACAGACCACAATGTCTGACTTCATGTTCCAGTTCCTTCTGGTGTACTTAGACGACCTGCTGGTATACTCGAAGACATTTGAAGAGCACCTCAGACATTTGGACCATCTGCTGCAAAGGATCATTGACACAGGCCTGAAACTCCGCATCGACAAATGCCAATTTCTCCGGCGCCAAGTCAACTACCTGGGGCACACAATCTCCACTGAAGGCGTAAGCTGTGAGGCTGGCAAAATCGAAGCTGTCAGAGAGTGGCCAGTCCCAAAGTCCACATCAGAACTGCGCAGCTTCTTGGGCTTCGCCAGCTACTACCGGCGATTCATCCAAAACTTGCAAGGATAGCAGGACCCCTACATGACCTAGTGACCAAGACAAACAGCAAGCAGAAGAAGACAGTCAACATCGTTGGGATGTGGAACCAAAACCATCAGACAGCATTCGACAAGCTGAAAACTTCCCTGACATCCACACCTGTCCTGGGCTTTGCTGATTTCACTAAGCCATTCATCTTGGAGACAGATGCCAGTCACGAAGGTCTTGGAGCCATTCTCTCCCAAGACCAAGGCGGGCAGCGCAAAGTCCTTGCCTACGCAAGTCGGCGACTACGCCAACTGAGAAGAACCAGGCCAACTACTCGAGCATGAAGCTAGAGTTTCTAGCAATGAAGTGGGCCATCACCGAGAAATTCAGAGACTACCTTATCGGCTCCCAGTTCGTGGTCCTCACTGACAACAACCCCTTGGTTCACTTCCGCACTGCACCCCTCGGAGCACTAGAGCAGATGGGCCGCCCAGCTGGCCCAGTTCCATTTTGATGTCCAGTACAGACCAGGCAGAACGAACCCAGCAGACGCCCTCTCCAGACTTCTTTCAGACGCATTAGTACCTTAGTCTCCACAGCTGTGCCCCCACAACTTGCCATGGCACAAGAGGCCTTCTGCCAGAGACAGTCCTTGACAGATCCAGACCCTACAACCCCTTAGAACTCCGTCCCCAATCTCAATCTGACCCTTCCTCTGCTCCCAAACCTTTGCCAGAACTTCTCCTGCTTCAGAAGCAAGACCCTGTCATTGGTCCTGTCCTGAGCCACTGGCCAGCAAAACCTCCAGTGAGATGCAGCCACGAGTCAAAGGCCCTATGCCAGCAGTATCCCAGACTCTATGTCAAAGATGGTGTCCTGTATCGTCGCATCCAAGACCAGCTACTCGGGACTCTTGAACAGCTAGTACTGCCCAGCACCCTGAAACCGGATGTCCTGGCCTCTCTCCATGACCAGATGGGCCATCAGAGAGTTGACCGACACTTGGTCTGCTGCGGTCAAGGTTCTACTGGCCAGGCATGCACCGTGATGTGAAGTCCTACATCGAGTCCTGTGAACGATGCACTCTGGGGCGACAACAAACAGTCAACACTACCTCTGGTCATCTCCTAGCCTCACGCCCACTCGAAGTTCTAGCCATCTTACTTACTTTACTTTACTTTATCCGTCCTCTTATACCATCTTGGGCGTCGAGGGGAGAAAGAGCTTTCTGTCTGCGGCAAGTTTGAAGGCCTGGTTGAGTGGGATGTTGTGGGTCTTCAGTGTTTCTTCACACCCTTGATCCAGGTCTTCTCGGTCTACCCCTTGCCTTGTACCTGACACCTTTGTGTTGTAAGCTTACTGGCAAGCTGGTGAGTGCCATGCGTGTCAGGTGCCCGAACACCTGGTTCTCTGCTGTTGGATGTAGCAATGAAGTGGGCCAGTGATGGTAGGGAAAATGTTCTGGTCATGACAGACGTTTTCACCAAGTTCACACAGGCTGTGCCTACAAGGAACCAGGAAGCGGTGACTGTTGCCAAAATCTTGGTACACGAGTGGTTCCAGCGCTACGGAGTTCCGGAAAGAATCCACAGCGACCAGGGCAGAGACTTTGAATCACGCCTCATCAAGGAACTGTGCATGGTGTATGGCATCAAGAAGTCTCACACAACGCCATACCATCCCCAAGGAAATGGACAATGTGAGCGGTTCAACCGTTCTATGCACAGTCTCCTGCGTACACTGCCCCCAGAAGAGAAGTCCAGATGGCCTGTGCATCTACCAGAACTTGTACAGGCGTACAACAACACGCCACATGCCTCTACAGGCTTTGCTCCACGCTTCTTGCTGTTTGGTCAACAACCAAGGCTTCCAGTCGACGACCTCCTTGGATGCCCGACCACAGCTGTCACAGGGACTGTTGACTGGGTCCGACAGCACCGCCTCCGCCTCCAAGAGTCACACAAGAAGGCCTACAACCAGCTGAAGCAGTCAGCCAAGAAGAGGGACATCGCTGTGGGCAAGAAAGCATCCGACCACACCTTACACGTGGGCGACCATGTCTACCTTCGCAACCGTGTCTTGGGTCGCAACAAGATCCAGGACCTCTGGAAACCAGACCTACACCAGGTGACGTCACGACCCTTTGGTGACCTGCACGTCTACATGGTCCAGCCCTTGGCAGGTGGTCCAGAACGAGCAATCCACCGCAAGGACATCCTGCCAGCAACCAGCCCCCTATCCCTAGAGGACGATCTACAACCAGAATCACCAACATCACCACCCACTTCCGACTCCGAGTCAGACAGTGACGACGAACTAATTGTTCAGGTGGTTCCACCCTCAAAGCGGACAGCTCCCCCAGCATCAATGCCTGTAGTGTCTGACCCTGACCTCACGACTTCACAAAGGCCTGTCAGCGAACCACCTCCGGTGCCAACCCCGAGACGCTCCCTGCGCCTGGCATCCAGACCAAGGCAAGGCTATTCACTTAGAACTGTGATTGACTGAGCGTGCCTGCAGTGATTCCAAATGACACCTCGTGATGATCGAGAAACTGCGGATGTGATTACATGACTGTGTTGTGCAACGATTTCGAATCACTGTGATAATACAAGAACAGTTCGCGTCATGGCATGCAGTACTTGGACAGTATGTGATTACATGACTGTGTTGTACAACGATTTCGAATCCTGTGATAATACAAGACAGTTCGCATCATGGCATGAGTACTTGGACAGTATGTGCACAAACTTTTGTCTTTTTTTTTCAGAGACCAGAGAACATTTTTCCACGTTATCTAGAAAGTTACACAAATTGTTTTTCTAGAAATCCAGAGTAACTGTCAGTATTCACATTTTGTAATGACGTTGAAACATTATCTGAGCGCACTATTTTCTAATATGTATGTGTAGATCATTTGCTAATGTGTGTTGTAAACCCAAGGCAAAGACAAGAGCCAGAGACTGGTTCATTGGATGTAGATGGATCTATTGATTGTAGACGAGCCCTGTTTATACAACAAACCTCTATTATCAATGAGAGATTCACTCGGATTTTCTAAGTGTTATGTTCAAATAACACTCCCCGTGAGTCATATCACCTCTTTGGTAGATCATGACGTTTTGAGTATATTATCTGATAAAGACCAGCTTAAGGTTCTGACTCTGAGGATTTGTGTTTAAATAACGTTCCTCACTAGTCTGCCGCCTTTTCTTTTTTGACTGATCATGGTGTCTGCATAGGATCAGTTGATACTTTCTTGTCTTGGAGGACCTTGTTCAAATAACATTCCTCCCAAGTCATCTGGCAAGGCACCACCTTCTATTTTGGCCGTTGCTTTGTGTGGCTGATGTATGTTTTTTTAAAAAGATCAATTTCATTGGGTTTTGTCCCAGAGGATTCTGTTTATAAATATATCACTCCTTATGGGTCATCTGGTAATGTGCCACCTTTTGTATTGATCATGTTTATGTGTATTGTTATGCGTGGCCCATTGAAAAGCCACCTTTGTAGCCTTGTATAATCTAGTCATGTTTTTCACCTTGTGTAACCTCGTGTAATCTAGTCACATATATTTCACCTGCAAGGATGCTTGTTGTGACAGTGGAAGATTGGTTAATCTAGTCATGTATGTTTTACCAGCGAGGACGCTGGTTGTGAAAGAGGAGGGGGGAGATGTAGCCGTGCACACCCAACGGCGTGTAGCAGACGTCTTTTCTTCTCAAACGATTTTGAGTACAGTTAACTCCCTTGGTTCAGCGATTCTCAAAAATATTAGGAAATTCTATTATTTAAACCCTTAAAAGTTAAGAAATGAATAACTTGTGCACTCTAATTCAGCAGAAGAGTATGTATTTCTTGTAGGAAATGTCCTCGAGGCGAAGTTTCCCCTCGTTTGCCTGAAATCAATAATTTTGTTGTCCGATCGTTCGGTACTATTCAAATTTCCTACCAGTGAGCCGTGATGATGATCGGAAATTTGTATAATAATGAAATAAATTGTGGAAATTTTAAGATCGCGATTAGAATGTTGGTATTCTAATCTTTCATTTGGACCACATCACACCTTTAATCATTAGATATTAAGCTTGCATTAAAGAAAGTTCAGGCCAAGTCAAAGTGTGACAAACCGCCAAAATGACCGCCATCTTGCCGGGATGTAGAATCGAATTCTTAATATTTAAAATCGGACTTAGAATACATAATTACATTTACCTTTTTGCTCCTTTTATAAACAGAAATGATATTGCAATGAAATATTGCTAAGCAGTAAAGTATTAGAAGAGATTTGGCATTCCGTATTGTGGTCGAACTATGCGTGTCCAAATTAGGATCATTTGTGTTTTCTATTGCCTGTTCACCGATCTATTTCTGCACTGAGAGATTGATTTACCTATTCAAAGTATGTCCACATAAACTTATCGATCATCGTGTATTCACTCATTTGTTTGATATTTTTCATGGACTAATATTGATTGATTAAATACGTAAAAATACGGCTAAAATCCCTTTCAGCAGAGTGTAAACATTGACTTAAATCACTTATAGTTTCGAGCTGTGTGAATGTTGTGCAAAATGATGTAGAATACAACAATCTGTATGCTGTGTAGAATTTTCTGATATATGAAATGTTGGTATTTGTTATGTGGACCGCAAGATAAGCACCGCTCGAAGAAACACAAATCTGGCCCCTAAGGGTTTCCGGAGAGTCGTTTTGCCTGCGGGCTCGCGGTGCGGTCAATGCGGTTCACATACGGAGTATATAAGCGGATGAGTGCGAGTGCCATGCATGCCTTTCTCCTCTGGTCTGGTCTTGAACGGTTGGGTCAGAATAAAGAGAGAAACATCATCTCTGTCTTCCTGGGTCTTCTTCGTCAGGCTGCATTACCATCTGCGCTCTTCTGCTCCTGTCTTCACCTTCACCCTTACCACCACACCATCACATTAAAAAAAAGGCAAAAATAATGTTCCTTAGATTATGTGTGCAAATGCATTGATCTGTGTACTTAATTTTCTTTTCCTTTTTTCCTGTTGAAGTATTGTGTATGTTTTGAAATGGTTATAGCCCTGATGTGGCTTTGCGCAGTCAGCTGGGCTTTAGACAGAAATAACAACAAGCATTCTCACTTTTTTTAGGTGCATAAATACCTGTTCAGGAAAAATGTTGCCGCACAGTCTGCAGACTCCAGCTTGGTGTTCAAGCTAGCTGTTTTTTATGTTTCCATAATCCAGTCACTGATCATAGCTGACAGGATCTTTAGCATGCATATTTGACATCATGCTTGCATGAATACATGGAAGTGATTTAAACCCTGGCAAATCTGTAGACACCCCTCTTGGGGATGCCGGGGGCCTTTCAGTATGAATGGTATCCTCACCTTCTGGAAATTCTGTGCTAGAAATTTCCTCTTTTCAAATCACTCTCTTTGTTTCTGTCTTGTTTCTTTGCTTTCTGTCATTTCTTGCTATCATTTTCTGCCTTACTGGTCCATTCACCTGTATGTGTTTGATAAAGTCTTGAGTACTTTGGATTGATAATTGGGTACATGTGTTTTGTACATTTTTTGGCTCTGGGATAGTGAGATATACGGAAGCAATTTAAGGTAATTTATGCCTGTTTTTATGTATGCTTTCGTGTCCTTAGGTATGTTTATATTTGTATACAGGTGTTTTTTAAATTCCCTGTGCGATAAATTGGATGGAGTGGTCAGTGCTGGAGATTATTTGCACGAATGCATTGTTTTGTGTACTTAATTTTCTTTTCTTTTTTCTTCCTGCTCTTAATTTTCTTTTCTTTTGTCTTCCTGCCGAAGTTTTGTATGTTTTGAAGCAGTTATAGTCTTGACATGGCTCGATGCAGTTGGCTGAGCTTTAAACTTCAATAACAATAACAATCTGCAGACACATTGACTTAGTAGATAGATCTATGAGAAAATGCTTCACTGTAGGTTGATCGAACACAGGTAGAGCTGTTTAGTGTTGATACAGAGGATGTGGTGTGTGTGTGTGTGTGTGTGTGTGTGTGTGTGTGTGTGTGTGTGTGTGTGTGTGTGTGTACCTGTGTGTGTGTGTTGAGCATGTGTGCATACATATATATGTGTGTGTGTTTGTTTGTGTGTTTGTGTTTGTGTGTGTGTGTGTGTGTGTGTGTTGTGTGTGTGTGTGTGTGTGTGTGTGTGCCTGTATGTGAGTGTGTGTGTGTTTTGTGCATGTGTTTGTGTATGTAGAAAATGTTTCAGCAAAAATATCTCAAATGTTCATGGATGGATTATCATGCACTTGGGTATAAAGATTGATAACAGAAAACATCTTATGAAGAAGAGACATCATCGTCTTGTAAACAAACCATTTCTCACAAACATTCCAGCTTGTTTCATTTCACACTATGAGCAAGAAGAGCCCTGGCTTACCACTTCACAAAAGCATTCAAATCGACTGATGTGGGTATGTGCAAAGCAGATGCATGTTAATCCCTACCTCTGGGACGAAAACAGACAAAAGCAAATACACTTTTCAGGAAGCAGAAAGATATAAGAACAAATGAGAATGAAATTACTTCCACATGTCAGAATATTGTTAAAATTTACAGCAAAGTGCTGTCTGTATCACTGTATGTATACCATCCTGACAAAGTGCTGATTTTAGACACTTTTTTTTGTTTTTCAAAAGTGAAAAGTCCCTGTGACCTTGACCTTGGAGCTGTACTTTCCAGACTTTTGCTTTACTTGTTTATGTTGCACTGAGGGTTTATTGTTGTTGTTGTTGTTCCATTTTCTGCACCATATTAATGACCACAAAAGCAGGTACAGATTTTGAAGTGTGATGATGATGATGACGATGACGATGAGGATGATAATCATGATGCTGTAAAGTTCCATCTAGTACTGAGACCGAGTGACAGGGCTCTGTGTGTCTGTGTTCCTGTGTGTGTGTGTGTGTGTGTGTGTGTGTGTGTGTGCATGTGTGTGTGTGTGTGTGTGTGTGTGTACTATCATAACACATCCTGGCGTCAACCTGGCCCAGAGAGATACGGACTCATGTGGTGTTGGTTTAGAAGATTTGAGCGACACCCTCAGTGACGCTTCTGTGAAGTTGATGAGACTTGACTATGTGGCCCCAGTGACCAGTCTTCCCAGTGAGCCCGTAGCATGCTCACTCAGCTCTGGGTAGTAGCTGGTTTGGGTTGAAAAATGCCACAATGATCTTTGGAAGGGACTGACAGGGATTCACTCCCACAACCTGTCTTCCCAGTTTTTAAATGCTGATTCCCTATATTTACACGGATGATTCCTTTCTTTACATGGACAACTCCCTGTATTTATATGGACAATTCCCAGTATTTATATGGATGATTACGTTTTTACATGGATGATTCCCTGTCTTTTCATAGATGATTCCCTGTTTTCACATGGATGATTCTGTCTTTACATGCATGATTCCCTGTCTTTACATGGATGATTCCCTGTCTTTACATGGAGGATTCCTGTGTTTACATGGAGGATCCCTTCTTTACATAGATGATTCCCTGTATTTACATGGAGGATTCCCTATCTTTACATGGATGATTACCTGTCTTTACAAGGATGATTACCTGTCTTTACATGGACGAGTCCCTGTATTTACATGGATGATTCCCTGTCTTTACATGGATGATTCCCTGTCTTTACATGGATGATTCCCTGTATTTACACAGGTGAATCCGTGATTACCTGTCTTTACATGGATGATTACCTGTCTTTACATGGACGATTCCCAGTATTTACATGGATGATTCCCTGTCTTTACATGGATGATTCCCTGTCTTTACATGGACGATTCCCTGTATTTACACAGATGAATCCCTGTATTTAAATGGATGATTCCGTGTATTTACATGGATGATTCTGTGTATTTACATGGACGACTCTCTGTATTTACATGGCTGATTCCCAGTGTTTACATGGATGAGTCCCTGTATTTAAGTGGACAATTCCCTCTATTTACATGGATGATTCCCTGATATACCTGGACAATTCCCTGTATTCACATAGATGACTCCCTTCCTTTACATGGATGATTCCCTGTGTTTACATGGGTGATTCCCTGTGTTTACATGGATGAGTAGCTGTATTTACATGGATGATTCCCTCTGTTTACATGGATCATACCCTGTCTATGTATGGACAATTCCCTGTGTTTACATGGATGATTCCCAGTGTTTACATGGATGATTCCCTATATTTGCATGGATGATTCCCTGTATTTACATGGATGATTCCCTGTATTTACATGGATGAATCCCTACCTTTACATGGATGATTCCCTGTATTCACATGGATGATTCCCTGTATTTACATGGATAATTCCCTGTATTTACACAGATAATTTCCTGTATTTACATGGATAATTCCCTGTATTTACATGGATGATTCCCTGTATTTACATGGATGACATCCTATATTTACATGGATGATTCCCTGTATTTACATGGATGATTTCCTGTCTGTACATGGACAATTCCCTGCCTTTACATTGATGATTCCCTGTACTCACATGGACGATTCTCAGTATTTATATGGATGATTCCCTGCCTTTACAAGGATGATTCCCTGTATTCACATGGATATTTCCCTGTGTTTACATGGATGATTCCTTGTATTTACATGGATGATTCCCTGTATTTGCATGAATGACTCCCTTTCTTTACATGGATGGTTCCCTGTGTTTACATGGATGATTCCCTGTATTTACATGGATGATTCCCTGTCTTTACATGGATGATTCCCTGTCTTTACATGGATGACTCCTTGTATTTACATGGATGATTTCCTGTCTTTACATGGACAATTCCCAGTGTTTACATGGATGATTCCTTGTATTTACATGGATGACTCCCTGCATTCACATGATAGGCTTCTGTTTTAATTGAATTGTTTCATTTACTTAATGATTTACCTGACTTTTTTGTTTCAACAGGTGACACTGCAAGATGGGAGCTGGGCAGATCTCATTCCTACTGTTGGTCGGGATCGCCTGCATGATACCTGGCATCGCTGCAGGACAGGGTCCAGATTTTTATTATAATCACACAAACTTTGTGGATGTGGAGTGCTACTTGGCAGATTTTGTGAAGGAACATTGGAATGTGGACAAAAGGGCTTTGAAGGTGGTGCAGATCTTCTCCTGTCAGAACACCACTGTGGCGTACCTGGATTTGGTGAACTGGGTAAACAGAACAGCGGAAACACAATTCGTAGGTCGAGTTTTGTCTCTGGATTCTCAGAAAAATTCATGGCTGAAACTGACTCTTATGGACGTGAAGGTAAACACAGACGAAAGCCTGTCGTACACATGCGTAGTGGAGTATGACGAGCAGGTTTGGTTTTCGCCATCCATCTCTTTCAAGCCAGCTGGTGTGTCTGGGACAAAAGTCAAGAAGGACAAAGGAATTACCGTGGCAGTTCATGCGGCCCTTTCCTTTGATTGTTTATACAGCACCACCAGCACTGTGTCATCTGGAAAGCTTACTATCGAACACTATCATTCTGACACGGAGGCGCGTGAACGTGTTTGCCCAAATAAAAGGGATGAAGGCATTCACGGTGCATCTCAAATCAGATGCAAGATCAGTCCCGATGGTGATCCTCCCACTGACAAATTTGGGCTTCAAGCTTACATATTAAATCCAAACTGCTCGAATGAGGGAACGTACCGTTGCATATTTTCAATAAATTCACAGGAGCGGACGTCAGCTGTTCACATTTCTGTTTGCTCAAGTAATGCAACCGCTAACCAGACAGCGTGTGCATGTGATGATAATGCACCTTACAAAATCCCGTTTTGGATTTTGCTGGTAGTAGTGGTAGTAGGTTTAATTGTTTACTTCCGACAACAAATCAGAGCCAGGTGTGAAAGTTTAATTAGCCATTTGAGGAACCTGGTGAGAGGAAACTCTGATGCACAACATGCAAAAAAAGATGATGATGATAAACGAGAAGATGAAAACAAGCATTTAGATCCTCTCCGTCGTGTTCCTGAAGGTGCAAAAAAAGATGATGTCGATGATGAAGGAGAAGAAGGTGAAAACGATCCTTTACATCCTTCCTGTCCTTGTGCTGAAGGTAAATATATGTTATTAGCTGTCTTTCCTTCTTGTTGTTCTTTCTTCTATCTGTCTACTTATAGTTTATATTAATCTTTATTAGCTGTCTTTAGTTTATGTTAATCCTTAGTAGCTGTCTTTTTTTCTTCTTCTTCTTCTTTCTTCTGTCAGTCTATTTATACCATTATGGGGTGGTCAACAATGAGTGGAGGGCCTGAAGTGGAGAAATGGTGTATAACCTCAAAATGGTGTATAACCTCAAAATGGTGTATAACCTCAAGGTCATCGCTCCATTACTTCCTTGGTCTCCCTCTTGCTATAACTTAAGTCAAGTTATCTTTTTTTTTGCATATGCTAGTTGAGCCGGCTGGTGGGGTTGCATTCTGAACAGATGGTCAAACCGTTTAACCCTTTGACTCCTGCATCCTATCCACCAACTGCAAAAACTTAACCCTTTGATTCTCTCGACCCTATCCACCAGCTTCCTGCAGGAAGCCTGTGGATAGGGTGAGAGAATCAAAGGGTTAAGTTTTTGCTTTGCCAGCATGATTGGCAATGCAGCATGCTGGTGAACAGGGTGCAGGAGTCAAAGGGTTAATTAAATTTTCTGCTGAATAATGGTGGACTGGTGTTGTTCCCACCATTTCTTTGATCTTAGTATTTCTGATCATGCCACACGTCTGATCAAGCAAGCAAACCAACACACAAGCCAGCAGCATTTAAACCAACCACTGGGACAAGAACTGCATGAAACTGGTGTTAAATAGTGTTACACAGTACATTTTAGGATGTTTCAGTCAGAACCAGCCCATATAAAAATTCGAGGGTTGACAACCAGAACCCAGTATCTTGTGAAACACTAAGCTGGGTAGGGGGGGGAAGGAGAATGGGACGTGTGAAGCACTAAACTAGGTAGGCGGGGGGAAGGAGAATGGGACGTGTGAAACATTAAGCTGGGTAGGCAGGGGGAAGGAGAATGGGACGTGTGAAACATTAAGCTGGGTAGGCAGGGGGAAGGAGAATGGGACGTGTGAAACACTAAGCTGGGGAGGCGGGGGGAAGGAGAATGGGACGTGTGAAACACTAAGCTGGGTAGGCAGGGGGAAGGAGAATGGGACGTGTGAAACATTAAGCTAGGTAGGCAGGGGGAAGGAGAATGGGACGTGTGAAACACTAAGCTAGGTAGGCAGGGGGAAGGAGAATGGGATGTGTGAAACACTAAGCTGGGTAGGCGGGGGGAAGGAGAATGGGATGTGTGAAACACTAAACTAGGTAGGCGGGGGGAAGGAGAATGGGATGTGTGAAACACTAAGCTGGGTAGGTGGGGGGGAAGGAGAATGGGATGTGTGAAACACTAAACTAGGTAGGCGGGGGGAAGGAGAATGGGATGTGTGAAACACTAAGCTGGGTAGGTGGGGGGAAGGAGAATGGGATGTGTGAAACACTAAACTAGGTAGGCGGGGGGAAGGAGAATGGGATGTGTGAAACACTAAACTAGGTAGGTGGGGGGAAGGAGAATGGGATGTGTGAAACACTAAACTAGGTAGGTGGGGGGAAGGAGAATGGGATGTGTGAAACACTAAGCTAGGTAGGCGGGGGGAAGGAGAATGGGATGTGTGAAACACTAAACTAGGTAGGTGGGGGGAAGGAGAATGGGATGTGTGAAACACTAAACTAGGTAGGCGGGGGGAAGGAAAATGGGATGTGTGAAACACTAAACTAGGTAGGCGGGGGGAAGGAAAATGGGATGTGTGAAACACTAAGCTGGGTAGGCAGGGGGAAGGAGAATGGGATGTGTGAAACACTAAGCTGGGTAGGCAGGGGGAAGGAGAATGGGACGTGTGAAACACTAAACTAGGTAGGTGGGGGGAAGGAGAATGGGACGTGTGAAACACTAAACTAGGTAGGCAGGGGGAAGGAGAATGGGACGTGTGAAGCACTAAACTAGGTAGGCGGGGGGAAGGAGAATGAGACGTGTGAAACACTAAGCTGGGTAGGTGGGGGGGAGGGGGGGTGAAGGAAAATGGGACGTGTGAAACACTTAAGACGTGGGGGAAGGAAAATGGAACCACCAGAGAGATAAGAACATTGATCGAAAGGTGGAGCAGACATGCCAGATTTTATGTAGTGGGCTGGGATCAAACTCAAGACATGGGATTTTCATTCCATGGCTCCACCAATTGAACCAAGACAACTAGCCAGCATAAGTAAACTGACCAATTTGGGCATCTCGGTGGAATTCATTGCTCATGGCCCACGGCAGGCTAACCATTTGGCTCCACTCAGAAAGCTGGTGGAAGCTGATTTTTCAAAAAAAAAAAATCTTTGTTTTTTTGTTCGTGGGTTGAGCTGGAATCCCTATGTGCTGCATTTGAGTATTCAAGTGGATCTTTACGGCCTCTTTTTCTTTTGCTCTGTCATTGTCAGTTATACTTCATTTTCATGGGTGTACATGGGGATACTAGGGTTATTTCAGTACAAACAGCATCCCCTTCTTCTGGAAATTATGTGCTCAAAATTTCATCATTTCTGTCAATGTCTTTGTTTCTACCTTGTTCCTTTGCTTTCTGTCATTTCTTTCTATCATTGTCTGCCTTCCTGGTTCATTCACCTGTATGTGTTCAAACTTCAATAAAATTTTATGTAACTTTCTTTTAGGATTGATGACTGGGTGCTTGTGTAAAAGTGCATTTTTGGCTCTAGGGAAATGAGATAGGCAGAAGCAATTTTAGGTAATTTAGACCCGTTTTTATATGTGTTTTAGTGTTCTTAGTTATGTTGGATTTGTACTCATGTGTGTTTTTTTAAATCCCCTGTGTGATAAATTGGATGGAGTGGTCAGCTCCAGGGGCATTACGTTAGATTATGTGCATGAATGCATTGATATTTGTACTTAATTTTCTTTTCCTTTTCTTCCTGTTCAAGTACTGTGTATGTTTTGAAAGGGTTATAGCCCTGATATGGCTCTACACAGTTGGCTAGGCTTTATAAACAAAAATGACAATATCAGTGGGTGTGTATGCTGAAAATAACAGCAAACGGCACAACCTTTAGACAGGTTGATAAATATAAATACCTGGGAACGAACATTTCACCATACGGCAGATGCACATCAGAAATAGCCAGCAGAATCGGCCAAGCCAAAACAACATTAAGAAGGTGGAAAGCATTCTTACCAACAAATGCCTATCAATTAACATCAGGAAGAGAGTTCTTGAGGTTGTGAGGCGTGGACAGTCAACAAGCAAAGCCAGAACAAGATTGAGGCAGCCGAGATGTGGTTTCTAAGAAGGATGTTGAGAGTTCCATGGACAGCAAAGAAAACAAACGAGACAGTCTTGATGGAGGCAGACACAAGTAGATCATTCATAAGGAAGATTAGGAAAAGACAAGCAACATTCATAGGCATTTTATGAGGAAAGGGGAATTGGAACACCTGGTCACAACGGGAAAGCTGGAGGGAAGGAGAGCACCGGGTAGACCCAGGGAGAAGATACTGGACGGACTTGAAGAGTGGCTGAAGACAGGGAGGGTGGAAGAGATGCTTGAGGCAACAAGAGATAGAGACAGATGGAAGTCCATGATTGCCAACACCATATGGCAAGGCACCTGATGATGATGATGATGTATGCTGAATGTTTTCGGGTGTCCTTAATCCACTGAACATTGACACAGCTTGCAGCATTTCTAACGTGTGTGTTTGTTGTTGTGTGTGCGTATATACATATATGAAGAGGATTCTAGCACAAGCAGATCTGCTCGTACATCGACCCAGGAGGTCGGCGCCAGGAGGTTAGAAAAGTCTGCACCATTAACACACCAGGCAGTACTGAGTAGGTCGGAGCTGGGAGTTTGGAAAAGTCTGCCCCATTGACACACCAGGCAGTGCTGAGCAGGTCGGAGCCGGGAGTTTGGAAAAGTCTGCACCATTAACACACCAGGCAGTACTGAGCAGGTCGGAGCCGGGAGTTTGGAAAAGTCTGCCCCATTGACAAACCAGGCAGTACTGAATAGGTCGGAGCCAGGAGTTTGGAAAAGTCTCCCCCATTGACAACACCAGGCAGTATTGAGCAGGTTGGAGCCGGGAGGTTGGAAAAGTCTCCACCATTAACACACCAGGCAGTACTGATCAGGTCGGAGCTGAGAGGTTGGAAAAGTCTGCCCCATTGACACACCAGGCAGTACTGAGCAGGTCGGAGCCGAGAGGTTGGAAAAGTCTGCCCCATTGACACTCCAGGCAGTACTGAGCAGGTCTCGAATTCAAACCCAGACCTTCCAGATTGGAAGACCAGTGTCATATAACCACTGTACTGGAGGGAGTGAAAGGGTGAAGAGATCTCTAAAGTTCTTGTTCAAGCAGTGGAGGGCCTCTTGCAAGGAGGCAGAGGAAGAGATGGGTGGCTGAGTTCACGTACTGGACTATGTGTTATCTTCTTTCCACTCAGACACACCGTGTTCTTGGTGTATTTTGTTTTGAATGCATCTAGTTTCCATCTATACATAAGGGACTGTATAATTCTGCAGGCAGGAAACTGCTTGAGTATATTGCTAGCTTCAAAGTTCATGTGACATTTATGATACTTTTTCTGTTTTTCTTGGAACTGCTTCCAGACATAGACGTCCATGATAAAGTGTAATACTCGTGCAACGAGAGAGAAAGCTGGATACTGTTTGAATCTGGTGAGTTCTTTGCTCCCTGTTTAGCAGCCCTGTCAACTTTATCATTATAACGAAAAGAACTATGAGAAGGTATCCTGCAGAAAGTAATATCAGTGCCTCTTAAGGATAAACTATGAATCAAGTGACTAATTTCCAGAATCATTTCAGATCTTGTTTGTAATTTTGATAATTCAAGAGCCTGAAGTACTGATTTTGAATCAACGCAAAAAAGTATCTGAAAAATTGTCCTTGGAAGACTTATCATAAAGTTTAAAGCCATTAATATTGCAAAGAGTTCAGCTGTAAAGACAGATTGATCAAGTCCTATATAGAAAGATTTTTCAGTTTTGAGAGCATGTATTAAAAACGCTGAGCCTGCTTTTCTTTCAGTTATTGATCCATCAGTGTAAATTTTCAAGTGATCAGAATATGAGTCGTCTAATGACATTTAACCTGACTTGCCAGTGAGTTTATATTATCTTCTTTTTTCTAAATTTGTGTGGTGTACGTCAAATCGTGCTCTTTGGAGTTCCCAGCTGGGTACTGGCGAAAAGGAAGGTCTTATAGATACAGGATCTACGTCTAGATCGATTCCTGAGCCTTTCATGATCAGATGTGTATGTTGCAAGTGTGACCTGTGAAGATATTGATTTAGCTCTTTTTGGAAAGTCGGTATCTGATCTTAAGTTAGTTTCTGTTTCTGAGATGTTTTCTACGGTGGTGTTTCTTAACAAAGATTTAGTAGAAGCGACTTTCCTTTGCTCATGAAGTGGCAACAGTTTGATTTCATTATATGTGCGAAGACAGGAAGCATGCATTGGAAGACCCAGCGCAAGTTTGAAACCTTTAGAAGGGCATCCAGGAGTCATGACCTGGATGTGGCCCGGCCCCCCGAGAGTGTAAGGAATTCAGGGCCGAAACACTTGTCTAAAGGGGGTTACTTCTCTGAAGACCTTCTGTTGTCTAGCTCTCCCTAGAGTTTCTTTCTACCTGCACATGGTCAATCCATTGACTTCCGGGAATAGTTCGGAGGACATTCGGGAAAGACCGAAGGACACTGGGAAAGACTAGATCTGCGGGCTTTGTGGGTTGGCTTCCCACCTTGCCTTTGATAACATGCCACGAGTTCTTTAAATGAAAGATGCTCCCAGGATTCACCGAAAGGGGGAGAGAATGATGAATCCATCGGCACTGACTCCATCACGACTGGAAACGCACAACGGATCATGATTAATGACCAGATGGAATTTCCGTGTGCGTATGGAAGGAGATTCACCACCAAACGCGGCATGAAGATCCACAGGACAAAAATGGGCTGTTTGAAGACACATATGAACCAGCAGCAGCGCACTGCGATAGCAGGTGAGACGTTGGATGACCAAGGCCAGGATTTAAACCATAGTGCCAAGGACATCCACGCTGACGGTTCTGATGCGGATTTTGCACAAGCTCTTAACGCCAAACGTGGAAAACTCAATTTGCCGCCTGCCAGTGCAAAAGAACAATGGGAGAAATTAGATGAGGAACTTGTCCTTAAGCTGAATGCGCTAATAGGGAACAGTACGCTGGAACACAAACTTGACACATACGGAGACATCATATACTCTATCTGCAGGGACACTTATGGAGTGAAGCAGCCAAAGACAAAAACGCCTCCCCAGAAATCCAGAAGACAGCAACAGATGGAGAGCATCCGGAGGAGAAAAGGAAGCTTAAAAAGCGAATGAAAACTGCCTCAGAATTCGAGAAGCAAGGGCTCCTGGAACTCTGGAAAGATCTGAAGGCCAAACACAATGCTCTCAGCAAAGTGGAATCAGCAAGGCGAAGAAAGAGCAAAAAGAAGAAGACTCAAGATCGTTTCTTCAAAGATCCCTTTGACTTTGCAAGAAAGCTGTTTGAACAACCCAAATCAGGGACTCTCACAGTGGGCAAGGAAACCCTAGAGCAGCATCTCAGGGAAACATATTCCGATTCTCAGCGCGAGGCACCACTTGAAATCCAGAATCTGGTTTGGCCTGCAGCGCCAGAAGGAAAATTCAATAACAAACCACCAACACTGGATGAAGTGAAGAACGTAGTAAAGAAAGCCAGAGCCAAGTCAGCACCTGGACCAAACGGAATACCATACCTGCTCTACAAGAAATGCCCAGAATTGCTCGAGTGGCTCCACAAGATGATTCGATCAGCATGGAGGAACCAGAAGATCAGCGACCAATGGATGAGAGCTGAAGGAGTGTACATTCCGAAGGAGCAGAACTCCAGCAGCATCAATCAGTTCAGGCCAATATCACTTCTGAACGTCGAGGGGAAAATCTTCTTCTCTGTTATGGCAGCAAGATTGACAAAATACCTGACTGAAAACAAGTATCTGGATATGTCAGTCCAAAAGGGAGGCATACCAGGAATGCCTGGATGCTTGGAACATGCCACGTTGATTTGGGATGCCATCCAAAAAGCAAGAACAGAGAAGAGAGACATTGACGTAGTTTGGCTTGATCTGGCGAATGCATATGGATCAGTTCCACACGATATGATCCAGCTGGCTCTTGAAATGTATCACATCCCAGAAAACATCCGAACAATGCTGAGGAAGTATTTCCAAGGGTTCTCAATGCGGTTCTCTACCAAAGAATACACCACGGACTGGATAGACCTAGAGGTGGGCATTGCAATAGGCTGTGCAATCTCTCCCATACTGTTCGTGTTGGCAATGGAAGTCATCTTGAAAGCTGCAATGAAGAATTCAGGTCCAGTGAATCTGGGAGATGGATACCAAATGCCTCCTCTGAAAGCTTTCATGGATGACACAACAGTCTTGTCCACGGATGAGGAAGAGACACACCAAATCTTAAAGCAGCTGGATGAGCTGGTGGCCTCTTCAAGAATGAGGTTCAAACCTAAGAAATCCCGAAGTCTCTCACTGCGAAAAGGAAAAGTGGCAGATTCAGTCAAATTCATGGTAGCCAACCAAGCCATCCCCACTGTCACAGAAGAGCCAGTAAAAAGTCTCGGAAGATGGTATGATGACTCCCTGAAAGACACACAAAGGGGATGTGAAACCAAGCAAACAGCAGAAGAAGGCCTGAAGAAAATAGATAACTGCGGACTGCCAGGCAAATACAAAGTCTGGTGTCTACAGTTCATGCTGATACCAAAGCTGCTGTGGCCACTGCTAATCTATGACATTTGCACCAGCACAGTCGAAGCAATGGAAGCCAAAATCAACAAATACACAAGAAAATGGCTCGGTGTCCCACCTGGTCTCACTGATGTTGCATTCTACTGTCGTCAAGCAATGCTGAAGCTACCTCTCAAATCCATAGTGGAGGAATACAAAGTTGGAAAAGCAAGACTGTTGAGCATGCTGGAGGAATCGGAAGACAATATCGTGAGATCAGTTCATCCAAAGCTGAGAACTGGCAGAAAGTGGAAAGTCCAAGAGGCTGTAAACAATGCCAAGAGAAACCTCAGCATCAAAGAAATAATTGGACACACGCAAACCAACAGACAGGGACTGGGAGCAACAAAAATGCAGTGGTGGTCCAAAGCCAAAGGGAAGGAAAAAAGAGACATGATCATACAGGAGTTTGAAGGAAGAAGAAGATGTCAAAAGAGTGCAGAAGGCAGTCCAGCAAGGTCAACAGGGGCAATGGACAACATGGGACAGTGCACTCCAAAGAAGTCTCAGCTGGAACGATATGTGGCACATGGCTCCTCTAAGGATAAGCTTCCTCCTCAGATCTGTATATGACCTGCTCCCCTCGAATGCAAACTTAGTGAAATGGGGGAAATCAGACGACCCAGCATGTCCGCTCTGTCAGAAGAAACAAACAGTGGAACATGTCCTAAGCTCTTGCAAAGTAGCGCTAGCCCAAGGAAGGTATACATGGAGGCACAACCAAGTTCTGAAAGTGATCACAGACGTGGTTAGCGAAAAAACCATGACCCCAAACGCACCAATTGCTATGACAACGTTCTACAAAGCAGGAGGGAAACAGGTCTGGCCCGAAAGTGCTATGACAACCAGCACATTGCCAAAGGGTCTTCTGGATGGAGCAGTCGACTGGGAGTGTACAGCAGACCTCCCAGAGTGGAGAAATTACCCAGATGTCATCAGCAAGACAGGCATGAGACCAGACATCGCTTTCCACTCTGACTCCTCGAAACAAGTGATTCTGATAGAACTCACTGTGCCATACGAAAGCAGAATGGAAGAAGCACATATCTACAAGACCGAAAAATACGCCGGTCTTGCCAGCACCCTGAAGAAAGCAGGTCTGCGGGTCAAAATCTTCGCCATAGAGGTCGGGGCAAGAGGGTTTGTGGGCACCTCCGCTTATGATCTCATGAAACAACTCGCCATTTCTGGGAAGAAGAGGACTAGAGCCCTTAAAGCGATGGCAGAGGCAGCAGAAAGGAGCTCAAGCTGGATCTGGGCAAGGAGGAACCAAAAGTGAACTTCATAAGGATTAAATTCCCTACAGATGATGTGTGCCCCGTTAGCACATTGGTAAAACCGCGTACCGCAGTTCTGAAGCGCAGAATCGCCCAGGTTCGCTCCCCGGCGTGGGAAAAAAAAAAAAAAAAAAAAATAGACAACAGCAGAAGGGCATCCAGGAGTCATGACCTGGATGTGGCCCGGCCCCCCGAGAGTGTAAGGAATTCAGGGCCGAAACACTTGTCTAAAGGGGGTTACTTCTCTGAAGACCTTCTGTTGTCTAGCTCTCCCTAGAGTTTCTTTCTACCTGCTCTGCAGTTTTTTTTAGTAAGTGTTTTGGTGCACTGAAGAAGATTTCTTGGGCATAGGTTAATTTAGATCTAATAAGTGATTTACAAAGAGAACAAGTATTGATGAATCTTGACCCCATGTCTGTTTGCAAACTATTTTCAAGAAATTTTAACTTTTTTGAGCTTTGGTTAATAAGTATTCAATATGCTGATTCCAAGAAAATTTTGCTGTAAGGAAAACGCCTAAGAACTTAATCGACTCGTTATACTGAAGAAGAGTATCTCCCAGTTTCAAATGGGAATATTTGCTGGGTTAGCTCCATTATTAAACAAAACTATTTCTGTTTTTTTTTTCCAGGGATAGATGCAATCCATTTTCTACCATGTATCGTGCTATTTTATCAAGTTCTAATTGGTAGCATTTGCGTGTATAATTAATACAGCGCAAAGGAGTTTTGTTTTTCATATTAACATGCATCCACATGCATAAATCGTCAGCATATTGAGCTAAAACTACATGCTTAGATACTTTACTGGGTAGGTCATGCATTAATATCATGAAAAGAAGGGGAGCTATAACGGATCCCTGAGGGATACCCATTTGAAGAATTCGTTTCGTGGAATATACATTTTCAATCCTCGTTTGAAATACTCTGCTTTCTAAGAAACACTTAACACAGTCAAAAATGTGACCTGTCAGCCCAATACTTTTAAATTTAAATCACAATCGGGAGTGCCACACTTGGTTGTGTGCTTTAGTTATATCAAAAAATGTAGCTAAAACACATTGAAGTCTTGCAAATTGTTGTTTTATGTTAGTAGTTAGCTTTGTTAGGATTTCTACTGGTGACCTGCCTTTTTGAAATCCTGTCTGGTTCACTGGTGCTATTTTATTCTTTTCACAATAGTGCATCAATCTCTTTAAGATTATTTTCTCCATTAGTTTACATACGTGTGATGTTAATGCAATTGGCCTGTATTTTTTCAAATCTGTATTACATTTACCTGGTTTTAGTACAGGAACCACTATTGTTTGTTTCCAGTATGTGTGTGTGTGTGTGTGTGTGTGTGTGTGTGTGTGTGTGTGTGTGTGTGTGTGTGTGTGTGTGTGTGTGTGTGTGTGTGTGTGTGTGTGTGTGATCGCACTCAGGGAGTTACCTTTGTGCTCACCTGGTTTTTGTTTGTTTGTTTTTTTTCATCCTATATTCTACGCAACCTTATTGGCCACAGAAGCTGGCACAGTTTTTGCAATGCAATCATGATGATATCGATGAGGATGATAATCATGATGCTGTGGAGTTCCATCTAGGATTGAGACTGCATGACAGGGCTGTACTCTACACTTATTATCATAATATGGCCTGGCGTCAACTAGGCCCGAGAGATACAGACACATGCGGTGCTGGTCAGAAGATTTGAGCAACACCCTTAATGACTCATCCGTGAAGTGGATGAGACTCGACTGTGTGGTCCCAGTCTTCCCAATGAGCCCATAGCATGCCCAATTCTGGATAGGAGCCGGTTAGTGCAGGAAAATCCCTCAATGATTTTTTGAAGAGACTGATGGGGATTCGAACCCACAACCTTCCAGTCGGTTGTCCATTGCGTTAACCACAACACCAAAGCAATTGGTTTCATAGCAGTGGTTGGTAGTAGCAACAGATAAAAAAATCAAAAAATCACTGACCTTGCATAGCGCTGATCGTTTGTTGCCTTGCTGGTGGAGTTCAGACGTCATTCACAACATTTCCTATTTTATATATCGTTCTTTGTGGTGTTCATTAGTCAGTTTTATCAGACATCATTCCCAACATTTCCTATTTTATATATCGTTCTTTGTGGTGTTCATTAGTCAGTTTTATCAGACGTCATTCCCAACATTTCCTATTTTATATATCGTTCTTTGTGGTGTTCATCAGTCAGTTTTATCAGACATCATTCCCAACATTTCCTATTTTATATATCGTTCTTTGTGGTGTTCATTAGTCAGTTTTATCAGACGTCATTCCCAACATTTCCTATTTTATATATCGTTCTTTGTGGTGTTCATTAGTCAGTTTTATCAGACGTCATTCCCAACATTTCCTATTTTATATATCGTTCTTTGTGGTGTTCATTTGTCAGTTTTATCAGACATCATTCCCAACATTTCCTATTTTATATATCGTTCTTTGTGGTGTTCATCAGTCAGTTTTATCAGACGTCATTCACAACATTTCCTATTTTATATATCGTTCTTTGTGGTGTTCATTAGTCAGTTTATCAGACGTCATTCCCAACATTTCCTATTTTATATTGTTCTTTGTGGTGTTCATCAGTCAGTTTTATGGCTAAAAGTCATCGAAAATCCAAAGTGAAACACACCTATTCTGGTATTGTAATACGCGCATGACGGAAGCACCTGTGGAGCCTTGGAGAAGCAAAGGCATTAATTGTTGTGATATATACATATATATAATTTATATATATATATATAATTTATATATATATATATATATATATATATATATATATATATATATATATATATATTGATCAGCTGACTAGAAACACTCAGTGTTGATGGAAAAGATTTAAGAATATTCGGAAAAATTAATATGTATTGGGAACAAACAGCAGCAATGAGAACAGAAAACGATACAAGCTCTTTCCAAAATACCAGAAGAGGGGTCAGGAAGGGTTGTATTCTGTCACCAAATTTGTTTTCACTTTACAGCAAAACCATCATGAGAAACCTAGAAGAATGCCCTCGGATACAGGTTGGAGAAAAAATTATAAACAACATTCGTTACGCAAATGACACCGTGCTAATTGCAGAAAATGAAAGGGACCTACAAAACCTTGTGAATATAATAGAAATATAAAGCAGAAATAAAGGACTGGAGCTAAATAGCAAGAAGACTGAAGTCATAGTAATCAGTAAAAAACATGAATCCCCTCATGCAAAATAACAGGTTGATAAGTTTCAATATCTGGGAACGGTCATCTCACCAGGCGGCAGATGCATATCAGAAATACCCAGCAGAATCAGCCAAGCCAAAACAGCATTCAAACAATGAAAAGCGTTCTTACCAACAAATGCCTATCAATTAACATCATGTAGAGAGTTCTTGAATGTTACATAGAACCGATAGTGTTATACGGTTGTGAGGCGTAGACAGTCAACACACAAAGCCAGAACAAGATTGAGGCAGCTTAAATATGGTTTCTCAGAAGGATGTTGAGAGAGTTCCGTGGACAGCAAAGAAAACAAACGAGACAGTTCTGATGGAGGCAGACACAAGAAGATCATTGATAAAGAAGATTAGGAAAAGACAACATTTATAAGACATTTTTTGAGGAAAGGGGAATCGGAGCACCTGGATGCAACAGGAAAGCTGGAGGGAAAGAGAACACCAGGTAGACCCAGGGAGAAAATATTGGACGGACTTGCAGGGTGACTGAGGACAAAGCGGGTGGAAAATACATGTACTTGCAGCGACAAGGGATAGATTCGTATGGAGGGCCATGATCGCCAACGCCATGTGGCAGGGCACATGATGATGTTGATGATAGACAGTGTTTTAGAAGAGGGAAAGAGAAAGAGGGCAGCAGGGAAAATAATAGAGCGCATGTGTGTGTGCGTGAGTACATGTGTGTTTGTTTGTGTGTGTGTGCGTGAGTACGTGTGTGTGTGTGTGCGTGTGTGTGTGTGTGTGTGTGTGTGTGTGTGTGTGTGTTGTGTGTGTGTGTGTGTGGTGTGTTGTGGTGTGTGATGCATCTAAAGTAGTTTTGAGAAACTTTGCTCACTGTTGCAAACACAACTATATGGAAGCAAATGTATGATTCTATTGGCTCTCCAGTCAGTGTCACGCCACACAATTCGAAAAGAGAAACTGGAAGAAAGAAAGCAGGCTAGAGACTTTTAAAGCGACACAGGAGTCTCACAAGTAAACATTCATAACACTAAGGAAGCTTATTTTCCTTGACAGTTTTGCCGAATATTTTAATTGGTATTTTATCAAAAATGATAACGACTGAAACAAACAATAAATAGTCATTGTGCATGATAGTAAATTTAGTTTGTCACAGTGTTTTACAAGAGGGAAAGAGAAAGAGGGCAGAAGGGAAAACACTAGAGTCATCATCATCAGGTGCCATGGCGTTGGTGATCATGGACTTCCATCTGTCTCTATCTCTCATTGCCCCAAGCATCTCCTCCACCTTCCTCGTCCCCCAGCCACTCTGCAAGTCTGTCTAGTATCTTCTTCCTGGGTCCACCTGGTGCTCTCTTTCCCTCCAGCTTTCCCGTTGTGACCAGGAGCTCCAAATCCCCCTTCCTCATAAAATGGTCTCTAAATGTTGCCTGTCTTTTCCTAATCTTCCTTATGAGTGATCTACTTGTGTCTGCCTCCATCAAGACTGTCTCGTTTGATTTCTAGAGTACATGTATGTTATTGCCAGAGACTGGTTGTAGGCAGGTTCGTTGTTGGTGGACTTCAATGTGCTTATTTAAAGTCTTCAATGTGCTTATTTAAAGTCACAGATAATAATAATAATAATTGTAATAATAATAATAATAAAACAGTAATAATAATAATTATTATTATTTGTGAGTAGTAGTAGTATCAGTAGTATTAGTAGTATTATAATAACTGTTGATATGTATGCTTATTGAAAGTTTTGCTTTTGCCATTTCTTGACAAACACAGGACACAGGGCTCAATTTGTGAACACACAGGTATGCACACAGAGAGCGCGCGTGCACACACACACATACACATGCAGAGCGCGCGCAACACACACACACACACACACACACACACACACACACACACACACACACACACACAATGCCGCACACACACACACACACATTGCAGAGTGCTCCACACACACATACACACACATGACAACCTCACAGACGCACCGCACACATCACACACACACACACACAAAAAATGATACACACACACACACATACACACGCACGACAAAACACAACACACACACATACACATACACACATACACGCGCGCCACATACACACACACACACGCGCGCAAAGCCCCGCACACACGCAGACACACACACCACACACGCACACACACACACACACACACAAGGGAGAGAGCAAGCCTGTGTGGTTGATACCTATGTTTATAAATAGATTTTTAAAATTTGTTCATATTTATTGTTCTCTTTTTATTTGACTGTTCTCTACCCAATTTATTCATCAGTTTATTCATTTGTCTGTTTTTGCACAAAAAACCAACAGGGGATTCAGCTGGAATGGACAGTCACCCCAGTGCCAGTGCAGCTGCCGAAGTGCCATCCCTTGAAAGAATAGTGGATCAGAGCGACGTTTGTGAGTTGGGTCTTGGTTCCCGATCAGAAACTGGAGTCTAGGCCAGTTGCTTTGTTGCAGCAGTTAGTGCTGAAATCCCCAGCAGTCCTGTCTAGAATCACTGTTGCCCTACCCCCACCCCTATGTGGATGCCGGGGGCTCTTTCAGCATAAATAGTATCCCCACTTTCTGGAAATTCTGTGCTAGAAATTTCCTCTTTTCTGTCACCTTTTTGTTTCTGTCTTCCTTCTTTGCTTTCTGTCATTTCTTCCTATCCTTTTCTGCCTTGCTGGTCCATTCACTTGTATGTGTTCGATAAAGTCTTATGTACTTTTTCTTAGGATTGATAATTGGGTACATGTATTAAGTGCATTTTTGGCTCTAAGGAGTTGAGATATGCAGAAGCAATTTTAGGTAATTCATGCCCGTTTTTATATATATTTTAGTGTCCTTAAGTATGCTTAAATTTCTGTTCAAGTGTGTTTTTTAAATCCCCTGTGCGATAAATTGGACAGAGTGGTCAACGCCAGGGGCATGTCCTTAGATTATGTGCATGAATGCATTGATATGTGTGTAGGCCTAGTTAATTTTCTTTTGTTTATTTGTTTTTTTTGTTTTTTTTTCCTGTTGAAGTTTTGTATGTTTTGAAGCGGTTGTAGCCTGATATGGTTCTACGCAGTCGGCTGGGCTTTAAAAAAGTAATGACAACAACAACAGCAACAACAACATGCAGTGTTGATCAGCAAATTTGAGCGGACGAGACTGGACACTGTGGTCGCTGTCTACTCACCGAGCCCATGGCATTGTTCCACTGTAGGCAGGAGCTGCTCGGTGAAAAAAAAAAATCCCACAATGATTTTGATGGGACAGATGGGATTCGAACTCACAACCTTCTAGTTTAAAGTCTGTGGCACTTACCATTGCAATATGGTGACTGTTTGTTCGGTTAGTCAGACCTTTGCCACTGCCTCATACAACGAGGGCAAGGGATTGTATTTGTCATCATCATAATGACAATGACTAATAATCATTCCTTTTGTATAGCATAAATACACCGTGTCAAATCATGCTTGTTGCATTTTTTTTTATTCCAATTTTTTTCAATTGAACAAGGTTTGCACAAACAATGTTACATCATTTTTACTGTACATTGGGTAATCATAAATCACATACATAGTATCAGTATCTGTGACAGTGCATGATACAGGCTTTAAGTAAACTTAGTTGTCCTGTTCATCATACAATGTTGAGCATAATGTATATTGTCATCTTATATAATATTTAATGACAATTACATTGTAGAACTTTATTGAGCTGTCCACACACTGTTACATTATATATACATACACACATACACACATATATAATTGGACAAGCGCAATCATACAACAGCCACCTTGTGGTCATTGTCGGCTTGGTTCAACCAAAGCTGATATAAAAACCATGCATTTCTTCGCAAAAAATTATGTAATTGTGTATATGTAATATATGACTTCTATTGACAAAAACCTCTTATAACAATATTTTATTCCATTTGTCTTGATCAGTTTGTATCAAATTTGTGTATGATGCCCATTTCTGTACAAATTTGTTATTGTTATTGTTATTGTTAAATACATATCTATCTCATAAGCTTCTTTTAGATCTCTTAAGAATAATTGAAGTGTTGGTTTTACTTTTCTTATTCTGCATTTGTAAATAGTATATTTTGCTAGTAATAAAATGTGCGAAAAACAATTATCTGTTTTTGATTTATTGTCATTTCCAAAGAGTACTAATAACTGATTTAGTTCCAGTCTATCACAGTTAGTACATTTTCCTTTTATGTATTCTGTGAATTCTGTCCAAAAACTTTGCACATGTTGACATTTCCACAAGTAATACAAAATAGAATCTTCCACTTCTTCACAAAAGCTACACCTATTGTTTTCTGTGACTCCCTTATCTTTTAGAATTGAATTTGTCACCAAAACCTGATAATTAATTTTTATTTGAAACCATTTTAACCTTACTTTTTTTTTTATTCTTTTCGTTTCCTTGAAAATATTTGCCCAAGGAATTTCCATTTGCAGAGTTCTTTTCCATCCCCCACATGCATTAGGTAACACTGGTTTACCAATCAGTGTTTCATAAAATATTTTTGTTCCTTTAGGAGTACGAATCATTTGGCTGAATACTTTGTGGTATTCAGTTTCTTCATTATTGTTGTTTTCTAATTTTATCTTATTTTTTCTCAAGAATTCTCTAACAGAACGTACGTTGCCGAAGTATCTAAGCCTTTGAACTGGACGCTGCAAGATGTTTTGGAACTCATTAACATTCATATATTTACCATCCTCTTTTAGCAAATCTTTTACATGGAGAACATTGTTTTCTGCTTACTCATCAAAATAGAATTCTTTTCCATCAATCTTGAATTTGTTATTGTAAAATAGGGGTTCCATCAATATGTTTTTAATTGTTGTATGAATCATTGTTTTAAAAATTCTATATAGCTTTTGTAAACATCTTTCCACTTGTTGCATTTTACATAACATCAACAACAATAACAAGAGTCGGGTCAAGGGAACGCACGCACGCGCATGCTCACACACACCCTCACACACACACACACACACACACACACAACACACACACACACACACACACACACACACACACACACAAAACACACACACACACACACACACACACATGCACAGTTATAGCATTAGTACAGCGTGATCATAGACATTAGTACAGCATGAACAGACATTAGTATAGCATGAACACAGACATTAGTACAGCATGAACACAGACATTAGTACAACATGAACAGACATTAGTACAGCGTTTTTGCCTTGTTCCTTTGCTTTCTGTCATTTCTTTCTATCATTTTCTCTCTTGCTGGCCCATTCATCTGTATGTGTTCAATAAAGTCTTACATGCTTTTTCATTACAGTATGAAACTTTTGTACATATGTGTAAATCATAGAGATAGGTAATGAACATCTATGTTACAAGGTGATGAAATAATCATGTGTATGTGGAAGTTATGGCATGTTAGAAAAAAAGGGGGGATAGATGTTTAGATGTGTGCATGCTTTTTAATTAACAGGGTACAGACATATAAATGTATGGAAGGTTTTCTCTTAACAACGAACGTGATAGTTTCAACTCCTTGAAAAAGGCATGCTTTAAAAATGATTAGGTTTATGGCAGTAGAAATACTGTATACATTGTATTTCTATCAGCACAAATTTGGAGCAACGCTGCAGAAGGCCAGGGACAAATCATGTATGCTTAATTTTATTTTGCCAATATGACCTCTAGTTACGTATCTTTTGTAGTTTCTTTTTTTACAGTTGTTGGCGTTAGGTTGAAAGTGGTCCAGTATGATGATCATATGTATATATCATCATGTGTATATAATTATGTGTTTGTGTGTGTCTTGCAAAGAGACCCCCCCGTGAGGATGCCGGCAGCTCTTTTGATATAAGTAGCATCCCCGTCTACTGGAAATTCTGTGCTAGAAATACCTTCTTTTCTGTCACTGTCTTTCCTATGCTTTCTATCGTCTCTTCCTGTCATTTTCTGCCTTGCTTGCCCATTTACCTGTATGTTTTCTTTAAAAAAAAAAACGTCTATACTTTATCTGTAAAGATTGATAATTGAATTGCATTTTTTGGCTCTAAGGAATTTTAGGTAATTTGAGCCAGTGTTTTTATATACATTGTAATGTACTTATTTATGCTTATATTTCTGTATTCTAGTTTGTTATTTTTTAAGCCCCTGTGGTGATGAATTGGACAGAGTGGTCAACGCCAGGGGCATATCCTTAGATTATAATTATGTGCAAATTTATTGACAGATTTTTTGTTTGTTTCTCGATTCAAAGTGGTGTTCAGATGGTTATAGCCCTCATATGACTGCACAGTTGGCTGGGCTTAACCCTTTGACTCCTGTACTCTATCCACCAACTGCAAAAACTTAACCCTCTGACTCCTTCACCCTATCCACCAGCTTTCTGCAAGAAGCTGGTGGACTGGGTGCTGGAGTCAAAGGGTTAAACAGTAGTGATAATGGTAATAGTCATAGAGCCTGTTCATGTTCTGGTGATTTGTACATTAAATATTTCAGTGTATGTATACTGAGGGTTGATCAATCCATGTATGTGTTACGGAGAATTGATTTTTTGACAAATAAAATCAGGCAGGGGTTTTATGGGTTTGTCTGTTTAGTAGCATTAGTGTATTTTATCTGGATCTTTTTTGGACTTTTAAAAGCAGCTTGTTGATCAGTTGTTGTATCTGTACTGGCGAGTTTTTCTAACTGATTAATTTATTCATTTTTTTGAGGTAATGAGATTGTCATTTTGATTCTTTGGGTTACTCCTGTGGGGATGCTGGGGTTACTCCTGTGGGGATGCTGGGTTCTTTCAGTACAGATAGTATTCCCACCTTTTAGAAATTCTGTGCTAGAAATTTCCTCTTTTTTTAAATTTTTTTTTTACGCTCTCTTTGTTTCTTCCTCCTTTGCTTTCTGTCATTTCTTCCCATCATTTTTTGCCTTGCTGGTCCATTCACCTGTATGTGTTCGATTAAGTCTTACGTACTTTCTCTTAGGATTGATGATTGGGTACATGTATTAAGTGCAGTTTTGGCTCTGGGGAAATGAGATATGGGAAAGCAACTTTTAGGTTATTTAGGCCCGCTTTTGTATATGTTTTAGTGTCCTTAGTTATGTTTAAATTTGTGTTCAGGTTTGTCTTTTATTTAAATCCCCTGTGTGATAAATTGGATGAAGTGATCAGCGCCATGGGCATCTCTCTTAGATTGAATGTGAGAATGCATTGATATGTGTACTTAATTTTTAAAATTTTTTTCCTTTTGGAGTATTGTGTATGATTTTAAATGGTTCTAGTTTTGATATGGCTCTACACAGTCGACTGAGTGTCATGGCAGTTTTGTTCATCTTTTTATTTTTTCCCTTTTCTTCTCGTTGGGGACAGAGGTGTTTGTTTGGGTCAGTGTGTGTGTGTATTTTTGCATGCTTTTGCACGGGGATTGTGAACAGCTCTATCAACTTGTGTTTGTGGCCTAAGATATGTTTTACATGGGTCTAGTGTGTGTAAATTTTGTGTGTTTTTGGTGTTGTGTGTGTGAACAGTTTTTCTGTAAACTTGTTGGCAGGCTAAATCATGGATTGCCTGGTACCCGTGTGTAGAGATTTTTGCGTGTTTTTGGGGGCTGTTTTCTGTGAGCTGTAGTTCTGAACTTGTTATGTTAGCTTTAGGGAAAAAGAGTTTTCAGTTGGTGTGGGGCCTCCCTCTGCAACAGACGGTTTGCAGTTAGGGGGTGGGGTCTGGCCAGTTTCTGGTCAGATGAGTTTGTTTTTTGTTTTTTTTAAGATGTAATAGTTTTGTGTTAGAGGATGGATGTTGCCCCTCTGCTACGGACGGTTTGCAGTTGGGTGGATAGGGCCAGTTGCTGGTCAGAGTTGTTAGTTGTCAGTTGGTGTTGTGTGTCCCTTCTGCTACAGACAGTTTGCAGTTGGGTGTGATAGGGCCAGTTTCTGGTCAGAGTCTCCACTTGTAGGTGGACTTTGTGTCGTAGAAGTGGAAGAGTTTGTGTTTTGTAAAGATGTTCAGTTTGGTGTCATGTTTCCCTTGCAGTTGGGTGTGTTAGGGCCAGTTTCTGGTCAGAGTCACCACTTGCAGTTGGATTTCATGTCCTAGAAGTGGGTAGAGGCCTATGTGTCTTTGGTATACAACCAGGAGTGACTCGATGCTGTATTTTTCCTCTGCTATAGATGGTATGCAGCGGGTGCAGTGGTCAGTCATTTCATTGTTGGTCTGCGTAGTTGTGTGAAGTTTGTAGGGGTCTGTGTGTGACGCCTGTTGTTTTTCCTCTGCTACAAATGGTATGCGGCGGGTGCATTGGTCAGTCACTCCAATTTTGTCAACATTGTCATGTGAGAGTATAGTGTAGTATGTAGTTTGGTAGCTAGGTTGGTGTTGGCAGCTGGGTTCGTCGACATATATATAAATGAGTTTTGCTGCCGTGTCCAATCATAGCTGTTTGTATACCTATGGATCAGTAGGGGAGGCGTATTCAGAGTTTCGCCAGCGTGAGGGGAGGAGGTCACCCGTGTCTTGCGCCAGTCGTCGTTGCTGTCCATGTGGTCCTGGCTCTGCGAGGAGGTGCACGAGTCCAAGCTCCGGCAACGTTGCGAGTGTCCGAGGCAGATGCGACCGAAGGGGCTTCTACGGGGGCTGCGTCTTCCGGCAAGATCAGCGGTACTTCCACGCTACGAGCCGTTCTACTCAGCTCGAGAGACTCGTGGTGAATAGAAACCCTAGCATCGGAACGTCTTACGGACCAAAATCGTCGTATGATCTGAAACTTTTCTGTGAGTGTGTGTGTTTGCTATGCTTCTAAGTGAATTCCGTTGTTTTGAATATTTGAAATGTATGCAAATGTTTTTTTTTTTTGGGGGTGCCGCCTTTAGCAATGCTTCCAAGTGATTTCCGTTGTTTGAAGATTTGAAATGTTTGAAATGTTGGTTTTTAGGCGCCACCTCTAGCAGTACTATGGCCATGGTTTGTGATTTGTACGAATGATGCGTCATGTTGTCTAGTTTGTCTGTAATAAAATTTGTGTGACTGTACTTTGTCCAAGGATTTCCTTATTTAGTATAAAGGGATGTGTTAAAGTTGATAGGTCTGTTTGTCTTTCCCCTCTAGTTCAAGCCTTAGCGAGCTTGACACCGAGCTTCCTTCAAAAATAACATTAACAATTCTTTGGGCCTTCTGGTTCATGTAGTATTTGTAATGTTTTCCAGACATTGGGCCTTTTATTAGGCAGCACTGAAGTTGGTCAGAAGGTTTTGATAGTATATTTTGTGTAGTTTATTGTAAGTTTTGCATTTTTGAGAACGTATTGTCATATATTTTCCCTCTAAATCTGCAAGTGTTTTTTTTTTTCTTTTAAGATGATTTGACATTTGTGCACATATTGATCAGATCTGTGTCTTGATTTGTGTGTGTATGTGTCTGTGTGCATCTGTGTGTGTGAGACAGAGAGATATGGAGGGGGGGGGGGGGAGGCAGTTCACCTCAACTGCTTTACAGTTGCTCAGTTCTGAGAAGACCTATATGCACAATGCTTAGAAAGAATGTGAATGAAGTGTATGTATATCTTGTACAATTTTTTTGTAACATATGAATAAAGTTTTATATATTTTACAACTTATTTTGTTCACGTGTTTGTATAGATCTTCGCTTAAAGCCTGTGCCACATACACCAATATGTTTAATGATATACAGACACACACATGCACACGCATGCATGCACACACACCACACTCTCTTTCCTGCTTTCACTTTCAACTGGTCTAATATCACTGGGAGTGAAAAGTGAAAAGACGTTAAATGCAGAAACGAACTTGCACACACACTCTCTACCAGCCCCCCACCCCTAATTTTTTCCTGTCTAATATCACTTGGAGCGAAAGGTGAAAAGAAGTTAACTGAAAAACCGAACGAGCACACACACACACACACACACACACACACACACACACACACCACACACACACACACACACACACACACACACACACACACACACACACACACACACATATACACACACTCACACACACACACACACACACTCACACACACACACACACACACACACACACACACACACACACACACACACACACACACACAATTTATAAGCCATTTTATGAGGAAAGGGGAATTAGAGCACCTGGTCACAACAGGAGAGCTGAAAGGAAAGAGAGTGCCAGGTAGAGCCAGGGAGAAACTATTGGACGGACTTGCAGGGTGGCTGAGGACAAAGAGGGTGGAAGATGTGCTTGCAGCCACAAGGGATAGACACGTATGGAAGGCCATGATCGCCAACGCCATGTGGCAAGGCACTTGATGATGATGAATGAAGATCGGTTCATTCTGGGACCTGGATGTGTGGTTTGGAAACCTATTAAAAATAAATAAATAAATAAATTTTTTTTAAAAAGGAATTTTCAAATTTCATTTAATGAGAATGTGAATCGTTCTCAATTAACAGTACCTACACTAAGCACATATCTTGCAGACTGGTTGAAGGGAATTATATTACTTCTGACAATTCTGTCTACCCTCGAGATGTTTCTTGGAGTAGAAATGTAGCCATCCACAACGAATAGAGCCAAGTAAGGCGCGTAGCAGACGCCTTTTCCTCACGCTTCCTTGATTACAGTTAACTCCCAGGGATTCTGCTATTCCTAAAATATTAGAAGAAAATTACATTTTAATCCCCTAAAAGTTACGAAATGAGTAATTTATGTAATGTATTTTGCAGAAAAAAATATGTGGCTTTTGATAGAAATTTTCTCGAGGTGAAATTTCTCTTTGTTTTCCTTTAATCAATAAATTTGTTGTTCGATCGTTCAGCACTGTTCAAATTTCCGACCAGTGAGCCGTGACAGTAACCTGATCGGAAATTTGTTAAATAATGGAATAAATAATGGAAATTTTAAGATCATGATTGGATTGGTATCTGATCTTTCATTTGAACCACACCACACCTTTAATTATTAGGTATTGAGCTTGCATCAAAGCAAGTTAAAGCCAAGTCACGGGGCGTCAAACTGCCAAACTGACCGCCAGTTGTCGGGAATGTAGAATCAAGTTCTTATGTTCAAAGTCCAACTTAAAATACACAATTTTATTTGTATTCTTGCTCCTTATATAAATACAACTGATACTGCAATAAATTGCTGCCAAGTAGTAAAGTATTCGAAGAGATTCTGGAACTCGACACTGTGGTCGAACTGCATGTGCCCAGATTCAAATCATTTGTATTTTCTGGTGCCTATTCACTGATCGATTTCTGCACAGAATGGTTGATTTACCTATTGGAAATATGTCCACTTCTGAGTTATCGTCTATTTACTATTTGTTTGACATTTTTCATGGATTAATATTAACTGGTTAAATATGTAAAAATACGGCTAGAATCCCTTTCAGCAAGGTTTATTCATTGACTTAAATCGCTCATAGTTTCGAGCTCAGTGAATATTATGCAAAATGATGCCGACTACAACAATGATACTGACTACAACAATCTATGTGCTGTGCAGATTAAAAAGAAATTTTTTTTAATGTATAATATGTTATTTATGATGTGGACTGCAAATAAACACCGCTGAGCTTGCACGGAAGAAACGCAAGTATGGCCCTTCAGGGGTTCTAGGGAGTTGATTTGCCTGTAAGCTCGCAGTGTTTTCATTGCGGTTCGCTTGTGGAGTATACATGTGGGTGAACGTGAATGCCGAGTGTCTTTCTCCTCTGGTCTGGTCGTGAACGGATAGGACGGAATAAAGAGAGAAACACCAGCTCTGCCTTCCCTGAGTCTTCTTTGTCAGGCTGCCTTACCAGCTGCGCTCTTCTGTCTCCTGTCTTCATCAGTCCTTACCATCACCCCATCACAAAACAAAACACAAAAAGAAACTTTGTGAATAATCGTATTGATACAACAATCCAGTGTGCCAGGAACGTTCAAAAACTGACCGTTGGTATTTTCACCAGAATTTTTTCACCGTTTTTTTTTTTTCAACTGAATAAGTTTAAAAAAATAACGTAAATCCTATTAAAATGATGGGAAGAATTTCCCATCCCTGCTCATAAAAAGAGGGTGATAGTCACAGAAGAATTAAATTCTCAATTTATGTAGGATACGTGATTAAGTGTTACAATGAAACAACATCAGTTGTCAGCACCAACATGAACTATGCAAGAACACACACACGCACACACTTTGTAATTATATGCATAAATTCATCCAAACCATGGACAGCAAAGAAAACAAACGAGACAGTCTTGATGCAGGCAAACACAAGAAGATCATTCATAAGGAAGATTAAGAAAAGACAGGCAACATTTATAGGCCATTTTATGAGGAAAGGGGAATTGGAGCACCTGGTCACAACGGGAAAGCTGGAGGGAAAGAGCACCAGGTAGACCCAGGGAGAAGATACTGGACTAACTTGCAGAGTGGCTGAAAACAAAGAGGGTGGAAGACGTGCTTGAGGCAACAAGAGATAGAAACAGATGGAAGGCCATGATTGCCAACGCCATGTGGCAAGGCACCTGATGATGATGATGATGATGATAAAAACCATGAATACATACCTATGGATAAATGATTCACTACCTATAGTTTACACGCCAACAAACTCCCACATCCATTCCTACACAAACAGGCGCATGTGTATGTTCACAATCACTCCTGTGCATATAAAAATGATGCAATCCTGTTGATATACGGGGATAAAAAAAGACTAAATTTTCCACATAAAAGATGTACACAAGATGATTGTGCTGTTTTAATTCTGTGGTAGATACCATTCAAAGTCCTTTTTTTTTTATAAAAGAAAGAACTTTGAAGGACCACCCATAATGAAAGATGAAGTTAGAGCAGCACTGAAAAAGATGAAACCAGGAAAAGCCCCAGGACCAGACAACACTACTACAGAGATGACTGAAGCCCTGGAGGAATTTGGCATAGAAAAAATAACAGTCTTCCTAAATGAAATTTACGACACTGGAAAAATCCCCAAAGATATGTCAAAATCAATTTTCATTGCACTTCCAAAGAAGACAGGGGCTACAGAATGCGAACTCCATCGCACAATCAGTTTGATGAGTCATGTAACAAAAATCCTGTTAAGAATAATCATGATGAGGACAAGGAATAGAATCAAAAGAGAAATAGCAGAAGAACAGTGTGGATTTGTGGAAGGGAAAGGAACTATTAATGCCATATACATCCTAAGAACTATCATAGAGAGGTCAATTGAGATGACTAAGGATTTGTATTTATGCTTTGTTGACTACACCAAAGCTTTCGATCAGGTAAGACATGAAGAACTGATCAACCAACTGGAGAGACTCAATGTTGATGGAAAAGATCTACGAATAATCAGAAATATGTACTTGGAACAAACAGCTGCAATGAGAATAGAAAACAATGTAAGCTCTTTCCAAAACATCAAAAGAGGAGTCAGACAGGTTTGTGTTTTGTCACCAGATCTGTTTTCATTGTACAGCGAAAACATCATGAGAAACCTAGAAGAAGACCTTGGATTAAAGGTTGGAGGAAAAATGATAAACAACATTCGATACGCAGATGACACCATGCTAATTGCAAAAAAATTAAAGGGACCTACAAAACCTTGTGAATATACTTGAAATAGAAAGCAAAGGTAAGGGGTTGGAACTAAACAGCAGGAAGACTGAAGTCATGGTGATCAGTAAAAAACATGAAATCCCCTCATGCAAAATAACAGCAAATGGCACAACCTTGACACAGGTTGATGAATTTAAATACCTGGGAACGATCATTTCATCAGACGGCAGATGCACATCAGAAATAGCCGGCAGAATCGGCCAAGCCAAAACAGCATTCAAGAAGATGACAAGCATTCTTACCAACAAATGCCTATCAATTAACATCAGTAAGAGAGTTTTTGAATGTTATATAGAACCAATGCTGTTGTACGGATGTGAGGCGTGGACAGTCAACAAGCAAAGCCAGAACAAGATTGAGGCAGCCGAGATGTGGTTTCTAAGAAGAATGTTGAGAGTTCCATGGACAGCAAAGAAAACAAACGAGACAGTCTTGATGGAGGCAGACACAAGTAGATCATTGATAAGGAAGATTAGGAAAAGACAGGCAACATGTATAGGCTATTGTATGAGGAAGGGGGATTTGGAGCATCTGGTCACAATGGGAAAGCTGGAGGGGAAGAGAGCACCAGGTAGACCCAGGGAGAAAATGTTGGACGGACTTGCGGAGTGGCTGGGGACGAGGGGGGTGGGGGAGATGCTTGGGACAACAAGAGATAGAGACAGATGGAAGTCCATGATCGCCAACGCCATGCGGCAAGGCACCTGATGATGATGATGAGATACCATGGAACAGAAAGTTGTGTTTTGTTTATTCGTTATTTCTTTTAACATCTATTCACATATGTGCTTTTAGACGAGTTGTGTTTTGTCATTAAGGACAAACGGCTTGCATATTCTTTCTACGAGATGGGATTTTATATCGTTTTGTGTTTATGGTGCTGTCACTGTGTAGGAGCCACAGACCTTCACACGGATGTCATTGATCGAGCAGTCTGACTGGTTGGAATGATTTGAAATAGTTTTGTCTCTGGTGTCGGTTATCAACCAAGTGTTGTTTGAAATGTGTGTCAAAGGTACGTCGAGTCCAGTTTCACTAATGCACAGTTGAAAGTATTTGGAGCAGCTGATCATGTAGACGGTGTTGTGGGTTTGACAGTTGAACAATTTCATTATATTCAGCTGAGATTTTGGACTGGCTTGACGAGTGACATCATCATCATCATCATCAAGTGCCTTGCCACATGGCGTTGGCGATCATGGCCTTACATATGTATCTATCCCTTGTTGCCGCAAGTACATCTTGTACCCTTTCTGTCTTCAGCCACTCTGCAAGTCCGTCCAATATTTTTTCCCTGGGTCTACCTGGTGCTGTCTTTCCCTCCACTTTTCCTGTTGTGACCAGGTGCTCCAATTCCCCTTTCCTCATAAAATGGCCTATAAATGTTGCCTGTCTTTTCCTAATCTTCATTATGAATGATCTTGTGTCTGCCCCCATCAAGACTGTCTCGTTTGTTTTCTTTGCTGTCCATGGAACTCTCAACATTCTTCTTAGAAACCACATCTCGGCTGCTTCAATCTTGTTCTGGCTTTGCTTGTTGACTGTCCACGCCTCACAACCGTATAACATTATCGGTTCTATATAACGTTCAAGAACTCTCTTCCTGATGTTAATTGATAGGCATTGACGAGTGACAGAGCACACGAAAGGGCATGTCTTAGATTTAGGTTAGTTGCATGGGGTTGTTCCTGGAGGATGGATGGCTAGTTTTCTGAGTTTTGATGTACCAGCAAGTCATGGAGATTGTGTCTCTTATGTAGACAATTAAAGATGGGCTGGACAAAGATTTCTGCTATGGTGGGTTCTAGACTACAGAATATCCCAGTTGCAAAAGACGGTATTTCTTAAAGGTGGTAGAGTAAGCTGATAATCAGTCAATCTTCTGCTAATAATCAGTCAATCTTCTGCAGCAGCTTTCAGCTCAGCATGGAGGGCATGTGACCTAGTCCAGAGATGAAGAGTTTTTTTTGGCTTCGTGAATAATAGTGAGTGGTTAATGATGTAGGAAAAAATGGTTAATTTCATCTTTGTCTTGGAAGTCATCCTAATCTGAACAGAGGCATTGCAGTCGTAAGAGTTGACAGAAAGGGTGTGAAATGCTCAATACACCAAATAAAAATGCCAGTCTACTGGTTTGTAGTGAACTGTAGAGACCAGAATTTCTTTCTGAAATGAAGCTTGCATGTCTAGAGAGTATTCAGTCGTGCCTGAAATTTCATAAGATACGCTTGGATGAAAAGTCTGAACGTGGTGTATAAATTTCAAGGTTTGGTCATGATTGAGGGATGTCACAGCAATATCATCATCGACGCATCCTTCGTGTATTTCAGATGTTGCTTTCTTGTATTGTTGTTTGCCCTCTGCCTGTTCTGAACTTTTTATATATAAACAGGTATATACCTGGGGCCTATTTTTGTCCCATTCCGACTCCACCGATATAAGAAATACCGAGTTTCAGTTTCAGTTTCTCAAGATGATATCTCCGTGCTCAGAATGAATTCCATATGCCTAGCATCACATTTGCCATGTGATGGTGAAATACCGATCTCCTCACCAAATGAATGTCTTCGTTGTTAGAAGCAGTTATACAAGTCAATTAATCGATTAGAGTCCCCCATGGGATGATGCCGGGGGCTCTTTCAGTATAAATAGTATCCCCTCCTTCCGGAAATTCTGTGCTAGAAATTTCCTCTTTTCTGTCACTCTCTTTGTTTTTGCCTTGTTGTTTTGCTTTCTGTCATTTCTACCTATCATTTTCTGCCTTAACGGTCCATTCACCTGTATTTGTTCGATAAAATCTTACGTACTTTCTCTTGGGATTGATAATTGGGTACATGTATTAAGTACATTTTTTGCTCTAGGAAGGCGAGATATGCGGAAGCAATTTTGATGCCTGTTTTAATATGTTTTGGTGTCTTTAGGTATGCTTAAATTTATGTTCAGGTTGTTTTTGTTTTTTTTAATCCCCTGTGCGATAGATTGGACGGAGTGGTCAACGCTGGGGGCATGTCCTTAGATTATGTGCGCAAATGCATTGATATGTGTACTTAATTTTATTTTCTTTCCTTTTTTTTCCTGTTGAAGTTTTGTATGTTTTGAAGCGGTTATAGCCCTGATATGGATCTGCGTAGTCGGCTGGATTTTAAACAACAATAAGCTAGAATCCCTTTCAGCAAGGATCGTTCAGTGACTGAACTCACTCACAGTTTTATTTTGGACGAAAACTATACAAAATGATATAACCTGCGATAATCCTTGTGCTTTACAAAATCTCGCGACGTGTGTAATATGTTTATATGTGTTCTTCGAATCGAAAAATAAACTCTATCCAAGCTATACGAACAAACATAGACCTATCGTCTATCAACTGCCAGAGGACAATTTGGTGTTCAGTCAGTTGGTGTTGTCTTTGCAGTTCATTCAAGGGAGTATATCAGCAAACATGAACAACCGAAGTGTCCCATAGTAAAGCCTGTGGTGTATTTGTTGTCAGTTTGTTTTTGGAACCAGTAAAAAAACACGCAAGAAGAACAAGAATGCGTGTTTAATACCACAAGACAAGACAGGCGCAAAGTTTCGGCCAACGGGCTTTGTTAACGTAAGATCACAAACAAACAAACACCAGGAACAAAAATTAGGAGAAAAAGACTAAAACTTCCCTGCTGCTTCTTCCAGTGTGAGAAAAGGAATAATCAACAATTGAACGCGGGCAGTCACACTTGTTTTGAGTTTGTTTTTGTTTTTGTTTTTCTTATCAGGACAAAAGAAAAAGTGGTAGACAGAGTGCGTTCATGGTCTGGAGTTTTCCGTCTGACTCAGACGGAACTCTTGAGTGTCAGAGAAAGTCTGAGTATCTCCTTGGGTCTGGACATGGAGAGACAATACATGTAAAGACAGAGTAGCCTTCCGCCAGCTCTGCCTTCCCTTTCACGCTGCCAGCACCACCTGTACTCCCATCTCCTGGTCTCTCCTGCCACTTACCACCCCAACAATAACAATATGGCGCGACCACTTGTACATTGACGAATTTGTCTCACGTCCCCCCAAATATGGCATTTGTCTCCCCTGTTCCCAGCATACCGCACTTCACAAAGACGTATTGATTTCATAGTAGTTATCAACGACACATCATCTAAGATTTGTCCTTTTGCTCTTTGTTCTGTTTTGTGTATGCTTAAGAAAGGTCAGTTGTACAAACATTTGCACCTGTCTTGTTCTACGCAAGAAATAGGTGTTCTCATGATTCTATTTTTGTGTGGTCACCATCTGTATCACTGAGGCTAGGGCGACCAGTGACTGACAACACAGTTTTGATTTCCACAAACAAGAACAGATAAAATTACGTTTGAGTTTTCTTTGTCTGTGCTTATCTTGACCCTTCCATTCAAACCCACTTTCTACAGAAAGTGTACAATTGTTTTCTCTCTGTGTCCGCTTCTCTGTCGTCACTGAGTTATACTATTAGCGATAAGGTAAGGACTACACCTGGTTTTTGGCTCTCCTTCCGTGTAAATCATTCTTCCGCCTCTTAACCATTACTAGATCACGTTTTTGATGACACGGTCATGATGGCGTGGCGTGGGTCGCTCACGACCCATACGTTGTGTTGTCTTTCTGGTGTATGTATCCCTATTTCGATACGCAGATGACACCGTGCTGGTTGCAGAAAATGAAAGGGACCTACAAAATCTTGTGAATATACTTGAAATAGAAAGCAAAGGTAAAGGGTTGGAACCAAACAGCAGGAAGACTGAAGTCATTGTGATCAGTAAAAAAAAAACATGAAATCCCCTCATGCAAAATAAAAGCAAACGACACAACCTTGAGAGACAGGTTGATAAGTTCAAATACCTGGGAACGATCATTTCACCAGACGGCAGATGCACATCAGAAATAGCCGGCAGAATCGGCCACGCCAAAACAACATACAAGAAGATGACAAGCATTCTTACCAACAAATGCCTATCAATTAACATCAGTAAGAGAGTTCTTGAATGTTATATAGAACCAATACTGTTATACGGTTGTGAGGCGTGGACAGTCAACAAGCAAAGCCAGAATAAGATTGAGGCAGCCGAGACGTGGTTTCTAAGAAGAATGTTGAGAGTTCCATGGACAGCAAAGAAAACAAACGAGACGGTCTTGATGGAGGCAGACACAAGTAGATCATTCATAAGGAAGATTAGGAAAAGACAGGCAACATTTATAGGCCATTTTATGAGGAGGGGAGAATTGAAACACCTGGTCACAACGGGAAAGCTGGAGGGGAAGAGAGCACCAGGTAGACCGAGGGAGAAATACTAGACGGACTTGCAGAGTGGCTGAGGATAAAGAGGGTGAAAGAGATGCTTGAGGCAACAAGAGATAGAGACAGATGGAAGTCCATGATCACCAACGCCACGCTGAATATGATCCCTATTCAGGTGAAGTGGGTCTTGTAAGACCCACACCTGACGAAAGAGCTGTTTAACAATTCACTCCTCACCAGATGTCGTGGGTCCTGAGCGACCCACATCAGCCAATCTGTGTTGTCAAAATCACGTGACGAATTTCGCCAATGAATTTTGATGTACATAAACGAAAATTTCGTGACTTAAAACTGGAAAGATTTTTGACGAATATCTGAAATATCATGAGGAAAACATAAATCGTTCAGGGGTTGCAGTGTTTTTATCGGGCCACTGGGGTCGTGGGAGACCCAGGAAGCTTGATAAAGGATTGAAGTCAATCTTTAACATGGTAGAGGGACCACCAGCTCCGATCCAGTGAGTCACAGAAAAAAAAAATGAAATGAAATAACATGAAATAGAATAAAACAAAACGAAATGAAATGAAATGAAATGAAATAAAACACAATGAAAATAAAATAAAACAACAAAATAAAATAAAATAAGATAAAAGAAAATAAAAAATAAGATAAAATAAAACGAAATAAATAAAATAAAATAAAATAAAATAATTGTGAAAAGAGGCATCACTGACACCATATCTGGATGACCGGAAAATGAATTCTTGCTGATGTTTTTCTTTAATTCTTGCAAATAAACTGTGCAAGAGTCGATCAGTCTCAGTCTCTTGTGTTGATAATAAATGAAAAAAAATTCTGTCTTCAAGTAATCCTTAACTTGATGCTAGCAGTATAGTTCTCTTGAGAATCAGGTCATTTATCTCTTTTAAGCAGTCCCTGGAACTGTGTAATGTAGGTTATCTGCTGAAAGTCATGCTCTCTCTGTCTGTCTGTCTGTCTCTCTCTCTCTCTGTATGTGTGTGTGTGTGTGTGTGTGTGTGTGTGTGTGTGACATATCTAATGTTGCTGTTGTCATCGACAATTGTCTTTGTGTTGTTTGACGATATGCTGACCGTTACCTATATAACTGCAGGCTCGTGCAAGTCTTATCAGACCACAGTGTCGCCTGCTTCATCCGTACACTAACAGACATGAAGGTGGTTGTCGCTTCACTTCTTTTGACTTTGGTAAGTTTGGTAAGTTTGATCTTCTCTCTCTCTGTCTGTCTTTCTCTCCCTCCCTCTCTGTATATCTCTGTCTGTCTCTGTCTCTCTGTCTTGCTCTACCTCTCTCTGTGTGTATATATATATATCTCTGTCTCTCTGTCTTTCTCTGTCCCTCTCTCTCTGTTTATCTCTGTCGCAGTCTCTCTGTCTTTCTCTCCCTCTGTGTGTGTGTCTCTCTCTCTGTCTCTCTCTCCCTGTTTGTCTCTGTATATGTATATATATATATATATATATATATATATAATATATATAAATACATTAATTTGTATATATGTATATATAGCCTTCTGTCTGTCTGTCTGTACGTTTCTGTCTCTGTCTGTCTGTCTGTCTGTCTGTCTCTTTCTCCTGTCAGACTACCGACCAAGGAGTTGCCTGCTCTAAACGCACGCTAACTGCAATTAGGGTGGTTGCCTCAGTTTTTTAAAATTTTTTGTTTGCTTGGAGCCGAGATGTGGTTTCTAAGAAGAATGTTGAGAGTTCCATGGACAGCAAAGAAAACAAACGAGACAGTCTTGATGGAGGCAGACACAAAAAAAGATCATTCATAAGAAAGCTTAGGAATAGACAAGCAACATTTATAGGCCATTTTATGAGGAAAAGGGAATTGGAGCGCCTGGTCACACCAGGAAAGCTGGAGGGAAAGAGAGCACCAGGTAGACCCAAGGAAAAAATATTGGACGGACTTGCAGAGTGGCTGAAGACAGAGGGTGGAAGATGTGCTTGCGGCAACAAGGGATACATGTGGAGGGCCATGATGTGGCAAGGCACTTGATGATGATGATGATGATGATGTATTGTATTTTATTGTATTGTATTGTGTTGTATTGTGTTGTATTGTGTTGTATGTATTGTATTGTATTGTATTGCATTGTGTCGCAAACTGTTGTGTCGTGTTGTACAGGTGTGTTGCCTGGACCTTGGCGATGCCTGCACCACATCCGCGGAATGCAGTGTCTCGGAGTGCTGTTTGAATAGAGACAGACCTCGTGGGAAAAGACAACTTCAACTTACCTCTTGTGTACCCAGGGGCAAAGCCGGTGACGGTTAGTGCTCTCCCTTGCCCTGTCTCTTTCCAAATCTCTGTTTCTCTCTCTCTCTCTCTCTCTCTCTCTCTCTCTCTCTCTCTCTCTCTCTCTCTCTCCCCTCTCTCTCCCTTTTTCTTTCTCTTTTCCTGTCTCTCTCTTTCCCTTTCTGTCTCTTTCTCCATCTCTCTACCTCTCTCTCTCTCCCACTCTCTCTCTCTTCTTTCCCCCTCCCCCCTCTCTCTCATTGTCTCTCCCCTTTCTCTTTCTTCTCTCCTCGTCTGTTTTTCTCTCACTCTCTCTTTTTTCTCTCTCTCTGTCCCTCTCCCCATCTCTTTGTCTACCTGTCTCTCTCCCTCTGTCTGTCTGTCTGTCTGTCTGTCTCTCTGTTGTCCCATTAGCAGCATCTAACTGTTATGATTTGATCGGAGCAGCTCCGATAATAATCCTTGACTCAGATCTCCATATTTTCATCATGATGCTCAGATTTCCAGTACTCCACAAACAAACAAACAAACAAACAAACAAACAAACAAACAAACAAACAAAATCACACTTGCATCGATTCGATGCCTCTTGAAACTCAAACTTTTGTACAGAATGCATCGGGTTGCACAGATTTTAGTCTAACTTTGGGTGGGTGGGTGGGGGTGTGGGTGGGTGTGGGTGGGGGGTTGGGTGAGGTCATGTCCCCGAACTCCCTTAACCCTTTGACTCCCGCAGCCTATCTACCAGCATCCTGCATCGTCAGCAATGATACCAAAGCAGAAACTTAACCCTTTGGGACTCTCTCATCCTGTCTACCAGCATCCTGCATCGTCAGCAATGATACCAAAGCAAAACTTTAACCCTTTGACTCCCGCAGCCTATCTACCAGCATGCTGCATCGTCATCAATGATACCAAAGCAGAAATTTAACCCTTTGGAACTCCATCATCCTGTCTACCAGCATCCTGCATCGTCATCAATGATACCAAAGCAGAAATTTAACCCTTTGGAACTCCATCATCCTGTCTACCAGCATCCTGCATCGTTATCAATGATACCAAAGCAACAACAAAAAAACCCTTAACCCTTTGATTCCCGCAGCCTATTTACCAGCATCCTGCATCGTTATCAACGATACCAAAGCAGAAACTTAACCCTTTGGGACTCCCTCACCCTATCTACCAGCTTCCTGCAGAAAGTTGGTGGATAGGATGAGGGAGCCAAAAGGTTAAGTTTTTTTGTTTGTTTTTTTCCAGCCGGTGGATAGGCTGCGGGAGTCAAAGGGTTCGAATGAGCTGCAAGCAGACGTGCAGTCACGGTCTATGTACTAGGTTGCCAGTCATCATCTGGCAAAAATGCCAGTCATCACCAGACAAGAATGCCAGTCATCATCTGACAAGAATGCCAGTCATCATCTGACAAGAATGCCAGTTATCATCTGACAAGAATGCCAGTCACTATCTGACAAGAATGCCAGTCAGTCAGTCAGTCAGCCAGCTCTGTAAGCAGCCTACAACACCAGAACAGACCCCTCAAGCTTCAGAGCCAGAGCAAGGCCACGCGGATCGTGGACTGATGCAGTCTCAGACACACTCCGTAGCCACAGCTCCACACCCTCCCATCTGACCGCACATCGGCAGCTTCATCTCCCAGCAGTTTCAGTTTCAGTTTCAGTTTCAGTTTCTCAAGATAACGTCTCCGCGCTCGGAACGAATTCCATATGCACTAACGTCACTGGTGCCATGTGTATGGTGACCGTGGCACATGCCTCAAGCCTGCACATAAACCCATGAGCTGGCCAGGTCCTGAGGCCCTACCTAGACTATGTTTTACCTAGACTCTATTTCATACTGGCATTTTATCAGTCTACCACAGGAATAATCTTGGTTACATGTAAATGACGTGTTTGTGTGTATACTACCTTCAAAAAAGACACACATATATATAAAGTAAATAAATTAAAAAAAATTCCCGCAACAGCTTTCTGGTAGAAATGGCTGGACAA
>JAPXFY010000025.1:10961441-11021441 GCA_030674185.1 Monoplex corrugatus | reverse complement strand
TGTGTGTTCAGACATTATCTTCTGTACACGTTAGCAATGTGTGTTCAGACATTATCTTCTGTTACGTTAAGAATGTGTGTTCAGACATTATCTTCTGTACATGTTAGCAATGTGTGTTCAGACATTATCTTCTGTACACGTTAGCAATGTGTGTTCAGACATTATCTTCTGTACTTACGTTAGCAATGTGTGTTCAGACATTATCTTCTGTACATGTTAGCAATGTGTGTTCAGACATTATCTTCTGTACACGTTAGCAATGTGTGTTCAGACATTATCTTCTGTACACGTTAGCAATGTGTGTTCAGACATTATCTTCTGTACACGTTAGCAATGTGTGTTCAGACATTATCTTCTGTACATGTTAGCAATGTGTGTTCAGACATTATCTTCTGTACACGTTAGCAATGTGTGTTCAGACATTATCTTCTGTACACGTTAGCAATGTGTGTTCAGACATTATCTTCTGTACACGTTAGCAATGTGTGTTCAGACATTATCTTCTGTACATGTTAGCAATGTGTGTTCAGACATTATCTTCTGTACTAGTGTTAGCAATGTGTTGTTCAGACATTATCTTCTGTACACGTTAGCAATGTGTGTTCAGAATTATCTTCTGTTTACGTTAAGAATGTGTGTTCAGACATTATCTTCTGTACATGTTAGCAATGTGTGTTCAGACATTATCTTCTGTTTACGTTAAGAATGTGTGTTCAGACATTATCTTCTGTACATGTTAGCAATGTGTGTTCAGACATTATCTTCTGTACACGTTAGCAATGTGTGTTCAGACATTATCTTCTGTTTACGTTAAGAATGTGTGTTCAGACATTATCTTCTGTACATGTTAGCAATGTGTGTTCAGACATTATCTTCTGTTACGTTAAGCAATGTGTGTTCAGACATTATCTTCTGTACAGTTAGCAATGTGTGTTCAGACATTATCTTCTGTACACAGTTAGCAATGTGTGTTCAGACATTATCTTCTGTTTACGTTAAGAATGTGTGTTCAGACATTATCTTCTGTACATGTTAGCATATGTGTGTTCAGACATTATCTTCTGTACACGTTAGCAATGTGTGTTCAGACATTATCTTCTGTACATGTTAGCAATGTGTGTTCAGACATTATCTTCTGTTTACGTTAAGAATGTGTGTTCAGACATTATCTTCTGTACATGTTAGCATTGTGTGTTCAGACATTATCTTCTGTACATGTTAGCAATGTGTGTTCAGACATTATCTTCTGTACACGTTAGCAATGTGTGTTCAGACATTATCTTCTGTACATGTTAGCAATGTGTGTTCAGACATTATCTTCTGTACACGTTAGCAATGTGTGTTCAGACATTATCTTCTTTACATGTTAGCAATGTGTGTTCAGACATTATCTTCTGTACATGTTAGCAATGTGTGTTCAGACATTATCTTCTGTACACGTTAGCAATGTGTGTTCAGACATTATCTTCTGTACATGTTAGCAATGTGTGTTCAGACATTATCTTCTGTTTACGTTAGCAATGTGTGTTCAGACATTATCTTCTGTTTACGTTAAGAATCTGTGCTCAGACTTTGTCTTCTGTACATGTTAGCAATGTGTGTTCAGACATTATCTTCTGTTTACGTTAAGAATCTGTGCTCAGACTTTGTCTTCTGTACATGTTAGCAATGTGTGTTCAGACATTATCTTCTGTTTATGTTACGAATGTATGTTCAGACGATATCTTCTGTTTACGTTAAGAATGCATGTCTACACATGATCGGTGTATTTAAGAAATGTTTATCCATCCATACATACACATACATACATACATACATACATACATACATACATACATACATACATACATATATACATACATACATACATACATATATACATATATTATATATATATAAAAAAAAAAAAAAAATATACATGTATGTATAATTTCTTTAACTTTATGAAGATATTTTCTGATTATGTATGATTTTCTGTCTATTTTCAGCAATGTACATCCATGGATTAAAAGAAAAAATCTGTTTCAGGGACCTGTGTCCAGGCTTAATTACTGGTTCACTGACCGATGATTAAGAAGCAAGCACTAACGAGATCAACAGTCAGCAGAGATCATTTGAGTCCGCTTCCGGAGTGTTTTCCGCAGTTTCGGTTTCATGCAAAGACGTTATATTCAAACCCTGATAAACAATGGCTTTTCGTTGTTTGTTTTTAAAATTTTTTTTTTTTATTGTTGTTACCTATTTTCCCTATTTAACAAGGACTTTATTTTTTTCTTTCTGTTGCCCGTTGCTTGACAATGACTGTACGACTATTAGTTCAACTTTTGCTCGCTGTGACAATTATTATACTGCTTTCTGTTGTCTACTGTGACAATTATACTGCTTTCTGTTGTCTACTGTGACAATTATACTGCTTTCTGTTGTCTATTGTGACAATTATTATACTGATTTCTGTTGTCTACTGTGACAATTGTACTGCTTTCTGTTGTATACTGTGACAATGATTGTACTGCTTTCTGTTGTCTACTGTGACTATTATTATACTGCTTTCTGTTGTCTACTGTGACAATTATTATATTGCTTTCTGTTGTCTACTGTGACAATTATTATACTGCTTTCTGTTGTCTACTGTGACAATTATTGTACTGCTTTCTGTTGTCTACTGTGACAATTGTACTGCTTTCTGTTGTCTACTGTGACAATTATTGTACTGCTTTCTGTTGTCTACTGTGACAATTATTATACTGCTTTCTGTTGTCTACTGTGACAATTATTGTACTGCTTTCTGTTGTCTACTGTGACAATTATTGTACTGCTTTCTGTTGTCTACTGTGACAATTATTGTACTGCTTTCTGTTGTCTACTGTGACAATTATTGTACTGCTTTCTGTTGTCTACTGTGACAATTATTGTACTGCTTTCTGTTGTCTAGTGTGACAATTATTGTACTGCTTTCTGTTATCTACTGTGACAATTATTGTACTGCTTTCTGTTGTCTACTGTGACAATTATTGTACTGCTTTCTGTTGTCTACTGTGACAATTGTACTGCTTTCTGTTGTCTACTGTGACAATTATTGTACTGCTTTCTTTCGTCTACTGTGACAATTGTACTGCTTTCTGTTGTCTACTGTGACAATTATTGTACTGCTTTCTGTTGTCTACTGTGACAATTGTTATACTGCTTTCTGTTGTCTTCTGTGACAATTATTGTACTGCTTTCTGTCGTCTACTGTGACAATTGTTATACTGCTTTCTGTTGCCTACTGTGACAATTATTGTACTGCTTTCTGTCGTCTACTGTGACAATTGTTATACTGCTTTCTGTTGTCTACTGTGACAATTGTACTGCTTTCTGTTGTCTACTGTGACAATTGTACTGCTTTCTGTTGTCTACTGTGACAATTGTACTGCTTTCTGTTGTCTACTGTGACAATTATTGTACTGCTTTCTGTTGTATACTGTGACAATTATTGTACTGTTTTCTGTTGTCTTCTGTGACAATTATTATACTGCTTTCTGTTGTCTACTATGACAATTATTGTACTGCTTTCTGTTGTCTACTGTGACAATTGTACTGCTTTCTGTTGTCTACTGTGACAATTATTGTACTGCTTTCTGTTGTCTTCTGTGACAATTATTGTACTGCTTTCTGTCGTCTACTGTGACAATTATTGTACTGTTTCCCCCCAAACCTGAGCATGGCACAAGCCTCAAACCTGCGCGTGAACCCATGAGCTGGACAAGCCCTTAGGTCCTGCCTAGCTTATGGATTTTGTATCTTATGCTAGCAGTATTTGTGTAAAAATGTATCAAAATGTCTCAGGTTTTTTTCTTTCTTTCATTTTTGTCTTGACTGAGTGGATGAAGACAGAGTGGGTGGGAGATGTAGGCCAACTTGCAGCGACGAAATGTGACCTGCCAGCACGAAATCAGTCTTAACTAGCATTTTGGGCATTTTGAGATATACATATCACTGGAAAGTGTACATTCTGCTGATTATTTTGGTACTTGAATAAAGCTTGTACTAAAAAAAAAATGTAGAACTTATGTATGTTTTAAAGTCATTAAGTTGTATGACGGCCATTTTGAGAAAATGGCCTCTAAAGTTTTTGTGTGCTCTCCTACACTTTTTCCTTAAATTTCTTTATTTGGTGGCTTTGACCCAGTTTGTTTCTAATTTTAGCTGTCGTTATCTGAAAGGTGCACCAAAGAGCTTTCTGTCAGTTATTACATGTGGGGGTTCTGCGCATGTTACGGTTTATAATAAGAGACAAAAATAGGTACTTTTGGTAAGAAATTGCGTTCTTTCTGCTGCGATCAGTGCATTGAAATGCCATTTTAAATTAATCAATAATATTTTTTCAAGAAAAAAAAATTTGTGGGGGATAGATTATAGTCCACAGAAATCAATTTTGAGAAAAAGTCAAAACACCCCAGATAGACCTTCAGTCACCTTTTCAGCTTATAGTGCTGTTCGACTGACTGACTGCGAGTTAAGACTGATTTCGTGGTGGGAGGTCACAAATATATTTTTGTATGGAGAGCCATGATGGTCAAAGCCATGCAGCAGGGCACATGATGATGATATGAGTGTGTGTTTATTTCGGACTGAAGGGCCAGAGCAGCAATCCAGTGACACAGAGTTGTGACTACATATTGTACGGCGATGGTCAGATTATGTCCCTTTGACCATGCCCACAGTAGATGGTCAGATTATGTCCCTTTGACCGTGCCCACAGTGGATGGTCAGATTATGTCCCTTTAACCGTGCCACAGTGGAAGGTCAGATTATGTCCCTTTAACAGTGCCACAGTGGATGGTCAGATTATGTCCCTTTAACCGTGCCACAGTGGATAGTCAATTCATGTCCCTTTAATTAACTTTGCCACAGTGGACAGAAATGTGCACGATGGTCAAGTCATACCACAGACCCATCAAGTCTAGAGCCACACTAACAATCTCAGGACACCATGGCATGTAGACCGACACCCACTGATGCCAACTTCCAGAAAAAAAAAAAAAAAAGAGCATCCACATGCAACATGGTGCGGCAAAGTAAGGAAGCCGTGAGGCAGGCTCACCATTCCACCAAACTAAAAATGGTCCAACTTTGCATGTCACACACACACACACACACATGTGCGCGCGCATACACTGGAAGCTGGTTTGAGAGGGTGCAAAACAGAGAGACGGAGAGAAAAGTAGGATCAGACGAAGGAATGGAAAATGAGAATGAAAGGGATATGACCACATGTGTAGAGTGTGTGTGTGTGTGTTTGTGAGAGAGAGAAAAATATGTGTGCGTGCGTGCGTGCGTGTGTTGTGCGTGCGTGTGTGTGTGCGTGTGTGTGTGTGTGTGTGTGTGTGTGTGTGTGTGTGTAAACACATGCAAGAGACACGCACAAGAGACTAACTCAGATGGTCTTCAATGAAGAAAGAGCGACAGAATCGCACAGCCATCATTCTCAACACAAGCACATTCCGGATATAATATAAAAATTTATTTTCATGTTACAATTACAATTCATAGCACATGTCGACTATACAAAATCGTTCCAGGTCGGAGAAGAGATACCGACCGACGCATTCCACACAAAAACTACCTCCATTTTCATGGCAATGCATTTTCCCCTTCTTCTTCTTTGTCGTCGTCTCCAAACTTTGTCAAAGTGTACATCATCAACAGCAAAAGTAGCGTACAGTACTGCAATCTATTGTCATACAGCATCCCCTCTCAAGATCATAAGCTGTGTTATCCATAAGGTTTATGATGATAATAAGAAAAAATTGGCGCAGATAAATACAGAGTTAATTAATAAAAGACACCATTGCTGCAAAACAACACTACATCCTGTACGTGTGTGTGATGATCAATATGAACCATACTCAGAACACAGATGATGGGGTGGGGGATAGTGTGGGGTGGGGAGTGACAACAGAACTGGGTGGAACATAATGATTTGCGAAAAGCTGAAGCTCTGTGAGCAGCATAATTAACGTCCAAAGGACTCCAGGGGCCATGGACTGAACGAATGCTTTGTGCATGCCTTACACACACACATGCACACACACATTTCCAATGCACACATACATACATACATACACACACACACACACATGCTGAGGTGTTAACTTCTGTACAAAGGTTAATTATACATGACTGATGTCCTTCCCCTATTAATCAACCTCCTTCATTCCACTTTTTCAAAAATGATTTCACTTTTGTGTGCTCCTTTAATTGGCCACAGTTTACCCCTCTCAGAAAATGATTGTTCACTTCTTCTGACAAATCTGCTTGTTCATGACTGTTCCCCATAGCAAAGTTGTCAGCCAAACACACCAATAACCACCCACAAATCTTCATCTGTTAGATAAATTACTGTGGGATTTTTCAGCCCCCACTAACAGGCTTGTACCATGGAGTTGGGTGCCTATGAGCTTGATGAGAAGACCGCAACACACAGTCGAATCTCCGTCTGTTTTATGGATGTGAGACCGAGGGGTGTTGCTAAAGTTTTCTTATCCACACTGCAAGCGTCTGTATATCTCAGGCCTGGTTACCACCAAGTCGTATATATCATGAAATGAAGCATAGGCTTATCAGGTGGGAAGGGCGCCAACTGGCTGTAACCAGAACGACATGCAGGGACGACATTCACATGGAATGCTGTCCAAAACTGAGAATTCAGCAAACTAGAATAGCACAAGTTACAAATGGATAACCGTGCAGGAGCCTAAAAGGAAGCGAAGAGCGCAGCCCTGTCACGCAGTCCTGATCCTGAACGACATTCCCTGGCATTATCACTGTCATTCCCATTCCCACTACCATAACATTATAAGAATTCATCTCGGATTCTGTGAACCTTTAATGCCCTGGTCTCAAGGCGACCTCAGTTTTGCTGGGCTTGCAGATGTGCTGGACAGTCAAAATTAAGTGGTATGGGGGTAGTGACACAGGAGTAGTGATGCTGAAGATAAGGCAACAACAACAATTAAAAAAAAAACGACAACAAACATCCCCCAAACCTTCTTGCTGAGATAAAAAACAAAACAAAAAAACCCACAAACCCAACACACCCAACCCCTCTCCACCCCCCCCCCCCCCCCCCCCCCCCCCCCCCCCCCCCCCCCCCCCCCAACATTCTTGCTCAGTCCTTATGGCGAGTTTATCGTTCACGTCAGCTCCTGAAATCTGTTTTGATGCTACTGGTTTTCCATATCACACCCAGTGCAGATCTCGTCATGTGTCAACACTAAACCAAAAACAGAAACACACCTGTGTAGCAGAACTGCCTCATAAAAATCAGAAGTCAAAAACGTTTCTTGGGGGGGTAAGTCTACGGTAAAATTAAACTTGCAGTCCGTCAAATGCATCAAGAGAAAATACAAAAATCTTCAAATCAATTCCATGACATTAAAAGAAACACACACAAAAAAAACAGATAAAGCAAGTAAAATCAATGTACAAACTTTAAAAGCAGTTATTTCTTAACCCTTCTACTCCCGCACCCTCTCTGCCGGCTGCAAAAACTTAACCCTTTCACTCCCTCACCCTATCCACCAGCTTCCCGCAGGAGATGGTGGATAGGGTGAGGGAGTGAAAGGGTTAACTTTTGCTTAGCTGTCATGGCTGACAATGCAGGATGCTGGCAGATGGGGTGAGGGAGAGAAAGGGTTAAACAAAACCAGCAACTGTGCGGCCTGTTACTGAACACAAAAGACTGTTGGTTATTCATGGTTTCTCCAATGAGAAACTGATCCTCTGATTTCAATAAATGCATAGATCGCAAACATCAAATCGAAAAAGATAAAAACAAACAAACCACATCATTCAATCATACGACATCATTTGCATTCATAGTCAGGTGTTGGTGAAACCACATGAAAAAAAAAAAAGAATAAAAATGAAGCCAAATACAGCAGTTTTAAAACTGAACTGATACAAGAAATACGCACATTTCACCCTTCCATGTAAATCCCTTAATGTCATAGCAAAGCAAGCACAGTCACACACAGCTGTGTATCAATGTTACAGTCTTGGTGTTATATAATAACATCTCCAGACACCAAGAGGAAATGAAAAAAAAAAGCTCAAAAAGCAGTCAAACAAAATATCACAATGCATAAATACTCAAATCAGCATTCTTAAGAGAAGATTATAAAAACCATTTAAAACAGAGAAAAAAAGCATTAAAAATAGAGAAAAAACAGAAAGCAGACAAAACAATAAACAACCCCCCCACCCCCCCCCCCCAAAAAAAATGTACAAAACAGACGAAAACAGTAACAAAACCAACAACGAAAAAAAGCATTAAGAAAAGAAAAAAAAGAAAGCAAACAAAACAATAAACAAACCCCTCCCCCACCCCCAAAAATTGTACACAACAGATGAAAAAAATAACAAAACCAACGACTAAAACTGAACACCTTGCCCAGATAATCGACGATAAACAACAGCAAAAACGAACATTATGAACCTAGCATCAACATGTCCTACAGGCAATACAGAACCGTACACTTAACACAAAGTTATTTTTTTAAACCTTCCAATTTTTATTAGATGCTTATAAACATGTTGCTTTGCATGCGCTGTGTAAGACAGTATACTGCTGCAAAGTCTGCAGAATCTGGCTTCGGCGGCACACATGCAGGGTGTTTTCATATTTCCATAAGCCACAGACACTGGCGTGAACTACAGAATCTTTAACGTGCGTTTACGATGTTATGCATGTGTATGCGCACAAAGGAGGCTTAGACACTAACAGGTCTGCACGCATGTCTGTCTAGAAGATCAGAAAAGTCTCCACCTTACACCCACCTGGCAGAGGTGTCTTGATTGATCGAACCCAGGACCTTCCGACCTGAAGTCCAAAGCTAAGCCATCGCACTGTCAACTTCACTGTTGTCAACTAACACTCCCTCTGGGCAGTACAGAACTATAAACATGGCGACACAAAAAAAACTGAATGAAATTGGTGCTACTGCTGCTGTTTAGTAAGCAATCAGAGCGGCCTAACTGCTAGCTTGAGGAACACAAAACATCTTGTACATGAGCAAGAAAACAACAGTAATGTCATGTCAGTTTACTATATCTTAACTCTACAAACTGTGCCTCTATCTTAGCTGTACAGACTAAGAGGTCATAGGGATGTAAGCTTTAAACAACAACATGAAGAACACAAATCATATACAAATGAAAGACAAACTGAGATAGTTAACTCTTTCATCCCTGCAGAACGATTAACTCTTTCATCCCTGGAGAACAATTTTCTGCGCTGAGGATTCTTATCCTTTCCTCCTGCAGGTGGAAAAACCGCACAGACAAACACGATCCTTCTTTCCTGCAGCATGCTAAATCATTCTCACAGTACTAGCTTTGACGTTTGCGCTAGTCACGTCATCAATGCGCATCATCAGTACTTGATCAGGTTAGTCACAGGACATCGTTAATCAATTAGTCACATGCTAGCCACCCCCTCCCCCCCTTCTTCAGCGTGGGAAAAGGGCCGGCATTGCATCCTGTCTCTTGTTTCTGCCTCTTCTCTAAATACAATCCTACGAGAACCCAGAAACAAGGTTAAGTAATGAATCACACAAAATCAGGAACGAAAGAGTTTATACAAACTTATACAGAAACAGAAGCTACATTCATATTTTTGCAACCCCCCCACCCCCAGTGAAATCCCAGATATTTTTAAGGAAAGACAGAATACTTCCACCATGAAACCGACACAGAATACTGCAGGCTCCAGAAACAGATAGGGACAAAAACCTGTCCGTTTCCAGTTCTGTGGATCACATCAAGTCATTTCATTAGTCCAAGCTCAATCCTGAAAAGACACGCTGGCTAAAACTGAGAGAACTCGAGTTTGCAGACTGTTCCGCATGGCAGGCCTCATGCAGGCAGTGCTGTTTGACTGACAGCGAGTTAAGATCGAATTGGTGGTGGGAGGTTACATAGCCTAGACACAAAAACTGCCTCAGATTACGTGGCCCCACTCTACTCTCTCTGTGACCTCACTTCTAGCAGGTCTGGAGGTGTGCTGGCGGTCAGAGGTTTGTTCAAGAGGGATTTACCACACTCGGAAAATTCCATATGCGCTCCACCCAAATCTTCCAGCAATTACCTGGCAGACTCACTGAGCCTGTGCAAAACCCTAAGCGCTGGCAAGGTCTTCAGGTGAGGAGAGGGGTGGGGGAAAAAGGGACCTATGGAACATTACGCCAGCGACACCAGACAGATGGAAACGTAAAGATGAACAACACTGCCTTTCCTTCCCCATCAAGTAGGAAAACAAATTTAAAAAAAAAAAGAAAGAAAATAAAAAGAGAAAAAAAAGCAAGGTCTCTCAAAAAGAAGAAAGAAGAAAATGACACCATACGGACAGAAATTGAGCTTGTCTGAGGTGATTTAATTAAACCATTCCATTATTCACAATATAGTATAGCGTTTTTAAGTAAACAAAAATGAAGCAGAAGAAGAAACGTGTAAAGTTTACATGCCACTGATGATTGAAATATACACACTGTGTTTCTTACGACGAAACACCAGATGAAGACATGATGAACTAGTAAAATGGTAAAACTTTATAAAAACATCACTGTTAAATGAACAAGATCCTCCCCAGACACCCGACACCTGAAACCTTTTTTTCCCTCTCCAATAAAAACAGGAATACACAAGATGACGCCCACCCCCCCCCCCCCTCCAAAAATCATGTTGGTGACAAAGAGACAAAGGAGAGAGAAGAGCCAGTGCACCTCGTCAACAAAGACATTTACAAAGACATAGGCAAAAAATCCACCTGACACTTGTATCAGAACAAAAACAAGAAGACAAATTTGAAGTACCAGTCAGCAGAAACGCACAAGCGCTATCAGCAGACAACAGAAATCGATAAGTAAATATGTAGAAATAAAAAAGAAAAAAAGAAAGAGAGAAACAAAATTACACTTTATTTACTTTATTTACCAACGGAATAGATATTAGCACCTAAACCAACTTACATTTCTGCTGCAGCTATCTACTAAGAGAGAAGAGACAGAAAGGGAGAAACTAAGACAGAGAGAGAGACAGAGAGTGAGTGAAGAGAGAGAGAGAGAGAGAAAGAAAGAGAGAGAAGAGAGAGAGAGAGAGAGAGAGAAGAGAGAGAGAGAGAGACAGAGAGACAAGAGACAGAGAAGAAAAAAATCCAAAAGATACACATTAAAAAATTTTTTTAAAAAACAACACACACGCACACACCAAGCAAAAACTGAAAAACAGCAAAGAAACATACACAATACAAAACAAAACAAAAAACCAAACAAACCTAAACAAAAAACAAAAAAACACAACAAAACCCATTACAACAAAACAAAAAGCATGTTTCAAAAAAAAAAAAAAAAAAAAAAAAAAAAAAAAGCACGAGAGAACTATGTTCAGCAAACACTGTAGGGGGGGGGGGGGGGGGACGGGGAGCAAGGTGGGGGGGTAATACTTTGGCACCGAAGGGGACACGAGCGACTCAACCAGAACAGCTTGACGAAGCAGGGGTGGCAGTAAGGCTTGTCGTTCTGCTCCTTGAACGTGCCTTTGTTCAGCTGTTTCAGGCAGAAGGCGCACACAAAGTGTTCGGGGTGGAACTTCTTGAACATGGCCGTGATGCAGCGCCCGGTGATCGGCTTCTGGCAGCTGGTGAACACACACAGGAGAGAAAAAGATGCATCACGAGTCTAGAACGCACACGCTCGTTCATATGCATGTGCATGCACAAGCGATTCCAGATGACTTATTCATTTAGACCACTGCCCCTTATCATCATCATCATTATCATCATTGTTATCATCATCATCATTATCGTCATTATCATCATCATCATTATAGTCATTATCATCATAATTATCATTATTATTGTTGTCTGAAGGCCCGCCAACTTTGCAAAGCCATATCAGGCCGAAATCATCTCAAATTACACAGAAAACCTCGCTGACCCTGAAAAAACAACAACAACCAACACCTGGAAAGGACAATTACATACTTATCAACACATTCGCACACATAACCTATCAACACATTTGCACACATAATCTATCAACACATTTGCACACATAATCTATCAACACATTTGCACACATAATCTATCAACACATTCGCACACATAATCAAAACATTCGCACAGATAATCTATCAACACATTCACACAGATAATCTATCAACACATTTGCACAGATAATCTATCAACACATTCGCACAGATAATCTATCAACACATTCGCACACATAATCAAAACATTCACACAGATAATCTATCAACACATTTGCACAGATAATCTATCAACACATTCGCACAGATAATCTATCAACACATTCGCACAGATAATCTATCAACACATTCGCACACATAATCAAAACATTCACACAGATAATCTATCAACACATTTGCACAGATAATCTATCAACACATTCGCACAGATAATCTATCAACACATTCGCACACATAATCAAAACATTCACACAGATAATCTATCAACACATTCGCACACATAATCAAAACATTCACACAGATAATCTATCAACACATTTGCACAGATAATCTATCAACACATTCGCACAGATAATCTATCAACACATTCGCACACATAATCAAAACATTCACACAGATAATCTATCAACACATTTGCACACATAATCTATCAACACATTCGCACAGATAATCAAAACATTCGCACAGATAATCTATCAACACGTTTGCACACATAATCTATCAACACATTTGCACAGATAATCTATCAACACATTTGCACACATAATCAAAACATTCGCACAGATAATCTATCAACACATTCGCACAGATAATCTATCAACACATTCGCACACATAATCAAAACATTCACACAGATAATCTATCAACACATTTGCACAGATAATCTATCAACACATTCGCACAGATAATCTATCAACACATTCGCACACATAATCAAAACATTCACACAGATAATCTATCAACACATTTGCACACATAATCTATCAACACATTCACACACATAATCAAAACATTCGCACAGATAATCTATCAACACGTTTGCACACATAATCTATCAACACATTTGCACAGATAATCTATCAACACTATTTGCACACATAATCTATCAACACATTCGCACACATAATCAAAACATTCGCACAGATAATCTATCAACACGTTTGCACACATAATCTATCAACACATTTGCACAGATAATCTATCAACACATTTGCACACATAATCAAAACATTCGCACAGATAATCTATCAACACATTCGCACAGATAATCTATCAACACATTCACACACATAATCTATCAACACAGCGCTTACCAAATGCGCTCGCCCGCTCGCTTTCGCGACCAAATTTACAGTCGGGCGAGTCAAGGTGCCGGTAGCGGTAGCCCAAATGGCGAGTAGGAATTCTGACATGACATGATGCAGGCACCACAGTCAGCTTGATCGAGCATGTTGTCGATCCAGCTGACTGTGCAGGCAGCCTGACACTTCAGCAAAGTGTTTTTAACTTCTCCGATCATCGATGTGCGAGTCGTCTGCTTTTGCCAATTTGGCCGGCGGAAACCAGCTTCCGCGCATGCGCTACGAATGCGGTATGTTTGCAAAACATCCGGCCACCATGTGGAAGTTTGGTGTCGGAGCGCCTCCCCCTCCAAAAAAACCGAAAGAAGACAAACTTCAGCGGTCCCAACAATATGAGGACAAGAGAGAAAGGAAATTCCTCACCAAGTGGAAGGTTAGAAAGGACGGTTCATACAGACTTTGGCTCGAATCTTCGCTATTGTGGCTACCAGATTTTTTTTCGGGCTACCAGTTTTGCTCAAGGTGGTAGCCCAAATGGCTACCATGGTCCTGACACATTTGGTAAGCGCTGCAACACATTCGCACACATAATCTATCAACACATTCGCACACAAACTATCAACACATTCGCACACATAATCTATCAACACATTCGCACACATAATCTATCAACACATTCGCACACATAATCTATCAACACATTCGCACACATAATCTATCAACACATTCGCACACAAACTATCAACACATTCGCACACATAATCTATCAACACATTCGCACACAATCTATCAACACATTCGCACACATAATCTATCAAAACATTCGCACACATAATCTATCAACACATTCGCACACACAATCTATCAACACATTCACACACATAATCTATCAACACATTCGCACACATAATCTATCAACACATTCGCACACAATCTATCAACACATTCGCACACATAATCTATCAACACATTCGCACACAATCTATCAACACATTCACACACAATCTATCAACACATTCACACACATAATCTATCAACACATTCGCACACAATCTATCAACACATTCACACACAATCTATCAAAACATTCGCACACATAATCTATCAACACATTCACACATAATCTATCAACACATTCACACACATAATCTATCAACACATTCGCACACATAATCTATCAACACATTCGCACACAATCTATCAACACATTCGCACACACAATCTATCAACACATTCACACACATAATCTATCAACACATTCGCACACATAATCTATCAACACATTCACACACATAATCTGACAATATGCCCCTGGCATTGACCATTCTACCCAATTTATACCAGGAAGATTTTTAAAAAAAAAGGAAAGGAAGGGATGGGAAGGGGGGGGGGGGGGTAAGCCTATCACTGACTGACACTAAAGAACAAGAACAAGAACAAATGAAATATGGTTTCTAGGAAGAATGTTAAAGTTCCATGGACAGCACAGAAAGCAAACGAGACAGCCTTGAAAGAGGCAAACAAAAAAAGAACATCAATGAAGAATATCAGGAAAAGACAAGCAACATTTAAAGGACGTTTTATGAAGCAAGAGAAAATAAAGCACCTAGTCACAACAGGAAAGCTGGAGGGAAAAAGAGCACCAGGTAGACCCAGGGAGAAAACACTGGACGGACTTGAAGAGTAGGTGAAGACAGCGAGGGTGGGAGATAAACTTGCAGTGACCAAAGACACGATTCTTATGGAGGGCCATGATCGCCAACGCCATGCAGCAGGGCTTATGATGATGACTAAAAGAGAACCTTGACATGACAGAAATGAAATCGTGTCTCACAAAAAGCTAATTCATCTTTATCACCATTACCGAACTTGCTCAAATGTCATTTACAGTATGGTGAGCTCTCATGACACAGTGCATACAAAGCACGATCATATTTAAACAGTGGAGGACAGTGCTATTCAGCAGAAGAGGGACCATCAGAAACAGAACGTGTACCTCCAGGAACCCTCTTGTACCCCACATGATTACCTACACCAAGAGCTGAACATCTGTACGCTTACTATTGTTCCTTTGTTTGAAGCCCAGTCCACAGCGTAGAGCCACATCAGGGCTACAATCGTTTCAAAACACACACAATACTTAACAGGACAAAAAAAATATTAAAAAAATTAAGTACACGTATCAATGCATTTGTGTGCCCCTGGCGTTGACCACTTCAAATTAAGTATACATATCAATGCATTCATACACATAATCTTGTACACATAATCTAAGGAGATTCCCCCGGGCGTGATCACTCCGTCCAAGTTATTACACAGGGGATTCAAAAAACAAATCTGAATTACAAATTTAAACATAACTAAGGACACTAAAACATACATAAAAACAGCCTAAATTGCCTAAAATCGCTTCCGCATTCTAATCAGTCAAACTGATGGGCGAAATCATCATTGTCATCGTCATCATCAAACAAGCAAGATCTTTGTCACACATGCGCCCAAAACCCTGTATCAGTATGGCAGACCATTCATGTCAGAACTCACCTAGCACACAAAGAGCCCTTCTTGGCGTGATAATGCGTCTCGCAGTATGGTAAGCCGTCATGGTCATAAAAGCTGCCTGTTCCAAATGGGGCTTGGCATTCCTGGACAAACAAACATGTTTGAATAAACCTCTATGTATGCTTGTTGGCATTCCTGGACAAACAAACAAACATGTTTGAATAACCCTCTCTGTATCCAAAACTGGCAAAATGTGGCAAAGATTCCGAAACTGTCAGTCTGATAATGAACATGTTCAGTAGTGGATATCCATAACCACACACACACACACACACACACACTCACACACAAACACACACGATACCTACACACAGAGAAACACCCCCACACACACATACACAACAAACAGACACACACACACACAGACACAGACACTCATATGCAGAGTCTAACACACTCTCTCTCTCACACACACTCACACACTCATACACACACATACACAAACCCCCAGACACATACACAGAGAGAGTCTCTCCTCTCTCTCTCTCATACACACGCGGGCACGCGCACACACATACACACACAAACACACATATGTATACACACACACACACACAGAGTTTCTCTCTCTCTCTCTCTCTCACACACACACACACACACACCACACACACACACACACGCATACACACACACACGCATACACACACACACACACACAGAGTTTCTCTCTCTCTCTCTCACACACACACACACACACACACACACGCATACACACACACACAGAGTTTCTCTCTCTCTCTCTCCACACACACATGCACAGACACTCAAACACACAAGAAATACATGCGCGCGCACACACACACACACTCATGCACACTCACTCACACACACACACACACTCTCTCTCTCTCTTTCTCTCACACACACAAACATACACACAAAACACAGTTAGGCACACAACATAACACGGGGCAAGCAGAATATAGTCCCATGTGAGCCACAGCCACCAGAAGCAAACATTGAAGAGATCGAACACACATTACACAGTTAAGAGACACAAATTAACACAGTTAGAACACACACATTAAACAGTTAAGACAACACACATTACACAGTTAAAACACACACATTAAGACAAGTTAAGAGCAAACATCATTGAATATCATACACAGTTAAGAACAACAACATTAAACACAGTTAAGAGCAACACATAATTTAACACAGTTATAGAACACACACATTTAACACAGTTAAGAACAACACACATAACACATTAAGTAACAAAGCAACACACATTTAAAAGTAAGCAACAATTCAACACATTAAACAACACATAAACACAGTTAAGAGCAAACACATTTAACACAGTTAGATCACATTACACAGTAGAACAACACAAAACATTAAGAACAACACAGTTAGACAACACCATTTAACACAGTTAAGAACAACATTACACAGTTAAACACACCATTACACATTAAGAAAACACACATACACTTAAACACACATTCAACACAATTCAGAGCAACACACATTTAACACAGTTAAGATCAACACACATTTAACACAATGAAGAGCAACACATTTAACACAGTTAAGAACACACATTTAACACAGTTAAGAGCAATACACATTTAACAGAGCTAAAAAGCAACATATATTCAACACAGTTAAGAACAACACACATTTAACACAGTTAAGAGCAAAACACATTTAACACAGTTAAGATGAACACACACTTAACAAAGTTCAGAACACACATTAAACAAAGTTAAAAGCAACATAATGTCACATACCATTGCTCACACACACTTGCACACACAAACACATCTCCCCCCCCCCCCCCCACACACACATAAACACACACACATCTTCCCCTTCCGCCCTCCCCCCCCACACACACACACCCCACACACACTCTGGCACCACTAACCTGCAGTAAGCTTTGCCGTTCTTTTCATGAAAGTCCTCATCACCAAACTGTCGTCCACACTGAGCACAAAAGAAATGCTCAGGGTGCCACATCTTCTCCAGTGCTGTGATACATTTCTGCGACACAAAACACCACAAACATGCTCATTCTACTCTTTACGACTTGCGCTTAATAAAACAGATGGAAACACAATTTGCCAAATACCACAGAAAGAAAAGAAGAGACCTACACATACAGTTCACATTCAACACAGGAATCACTGAGAGGTCAAGACATTTCTGTTAACTGCAAGCAGGAAAAATGACAATACTTTACACAGCTATTGTTATTGTTATTATTGTTTAAAGCCCAGCCGACTGCGTAGAGCCATATCAGCGCTATAACCATTTCAAAACATACAAAACTTCAATAGGGAAAAAAAAAAAAAAAAAAAAAGAAAATTTAAGTACATGCATCAATGCATTCGCGCATATAATCTAAGGACATGCCCCTGGCGTTGACCACTCCGTCCAATTTATCGCTAAAGGGATTTTTAAAAAAAGACGCCTGAATACACATTTAAGCATACCTAAGGACACCAAAACACATATAAAAACGGGCATAAGTGACCTAAAATTGCTTCCGCATATCTCATCTCCCTAGAGTCAAAAATGCACTTAATACACGTACCTAATTATCAATCCTAAGAAAAAGTATGTAAGACTTTATGGAAAACACACAGATGAATGGACCAGCAAGGCAGAAAACGACAGGAAGAAATGACAGAAAGCAAAGGAACAAGGCAAAAACAAAGACAGTGACAGAAAAGAGGAAACTTCCAGCACAGAATTTCCAGAAGGTGGGGATACAATTCATACTGAAAGAGCCCCCGGCATCCCCACGGAGGGATACTTTACTCAAGATGGCGTCACATGCCACATACTAAGTCAGTGGTGCAGATCCTTCTAAAAGTCAAGGTTTTCATACCCCCACTAAAATAAACTTGAGGGTTTTCATACCAATAATTTTTTTAGGGGGTTTTCATACCCTTTGCCAAAATTTCTGGGGGTATGAGCCACTGATGCAAAGACTCGGTATTTTGTTTTCCCAAGTGATTTTTTGGCCTAATGGTTTAAATAAATTAAATTATAAAAAAGCAAGCAGCATGGCCTTCTACTAAATTAGAATAAAGATCAACTCTTTACAGTGACACATGCCAGTTTCCACACTGACATCGTGACATTCAGAATCAGTAGAACAGTTTCAAAAGTTGGCAAGTCAGCGCGTGTGGTCGTACACTGAGGAAAGCTTTTCCTCGAAGGGCTGCTTTCGGTTTCCGCTGCATTTTCATTGGCCCAGGCAAAGAGTTGTAGAAAAGTGTGACGTTACTATTTTTTACCGCTAATGTAATGCCCGACCCCAATGCTGCATGTGCCGCGGCGGCAAGCTAAGCGATGTCGGTCGCGTCGTTAGCTTGCCCGCCGCGGCTAGGCGAGCGAACGGAGCGATAGGTCTATACCCCCACGGCTCAAAACCTTTACGTGATGAGACCGGCAGAGGAAAAATGCTTACGTGACCATACCCTCAAGACGACAAAGTCTTACGTGTTCATACCCTTTTGACATAATTTTTGTACGTGATTTCCATCTTCCTTACGTGATTTACCCCCATCTCTACGTGATCTGCACCCCTGCTAAGTGTTGCTAAGATCAAAACAGCCTATCCACAGCCACTACTCTGCTAGACTTGAAGTGGAAGAGGGCATCAGAGAAGCATGAACTCTTTGTCAACTCTGCTCAGAAATTCCATTGTGATGTGTCAATGTACAAACATTGGTGACGCTCATACATTTATCTCAAAACCAGGAAACAGTTCAAGGAAGCAACTTTGATATTTTTCCCCTTTCTGCATTTAAATCTAATTTAACTCTTTTCCCACCATGGTCGCAATCAAGCGACTTCCTGTACGACTGCCACAGTTGCATTTGTGCGACTTGGAGGGGTCATGCTAAACAATAACTTTTCACGCAGTTACAAAGCTTCTGTCAGCTCCACTGGTGAATGCAGGCGACTGTGCTATTTTTAAACTTTACCCAGCGACCTAGTTTTTCAGCAGTAAGGCCGAAGTGTGGCTTTGCTAACTGTCGGAATTTACGTCAAGTTTTCTCCGAAGCGTTTTCTCCAAAATGGCTGCATATCGACACGCATTGTCTACCATTCCGAGTAGAATAAGCAGACAGCTGACTTTGTGTGATATCTGGTGCACAACTCACGAAATAAGGTCAGTAGTACAACTACTAAACCGTATGAAAAAAAATTGTTTGTTTTTCTTTATGATAAAATTATCTGTGGAATAATCAATCAAGCAGATAAACATAAGCAAGCATTCATATATAAATACAACATCTGCCCTTTACACATCATTTAAAAATCTGAAATATACACTTTAGTTGACATCACTTAAAATTCTGAAATATACACTTTAGTTGACATTATTTAAAAATCTGGAATATAACTTAAGTCAACATTATTTAAAAATCTGGAATATACACTTTATCTGACATCTAAAAATCTGGAATATATATTTCAATCAATATCATCTAAAAATCTGGAATATACATTTTATTTGACATTATTTAAAAATCTGGAATATACACTTTATTTGACATTATTTAAAAATCTGGAACATACACTTCAATCAATATTATCTAAAAATCTGGAATGTACATTCTGTTAACATTTTAGAATCTGGAATATACACTTATTACACTTACATATACACTTATACACAGCATTATTTGAAAAGTTCATTTCATTGCTTTTCAAGCCGTTTTTGTTTCATTTCTGTACTGTCTGTGATTATCAATTTTTGTCAGTTTTTTACACTATGGTCAAAAGAGTGCATTTTGAGGGAAAAGTTGTGCCCCTTTGTGAAATCACTGGAGTTGAAGAACAGACTTACATCTACAATGGGTCCGTTACAGTAGGCGCAGCGTGGGGCAAAGAGGTTGTGGTAATCAGCCTCACAGTAAGCCAGGCTGTCCCGCTCGTAGAAGTTGCTGGTGCCCAGGGTTGCTCACAGTGGGCGCACACAAAGTGCTCCACGTGCCACGTCCGTCCAAGAGCAGCTATCACCTGTATACAAAACAACGACGCAAACATATCACAAAACTTGCTATCACCTTTATATGCACACACATATATATGAATAAAGTATCTTACAAATATGCCGCGTTCACTTCAGCATGTGCGCCCACCAAAGTACTGGTAACCACATTCAGCAGCATCTGAATGCAGCACCTCTATAGAAATTCTTGACCAGTACGGATAGGATTTTTCTTCTTTTTCTTCCTAAGATTCCAAAGAACTTGTTGATCAGTCCCATCGAAAACAGCAGATTCATGGAGATATCCCATGCCTGCACAATGATTTTGCTTTTTCCTCCGCGCCTGCACAATGATTTTGCTAACAACCGAATCTGATGTCTTGAGTGCAGTCCCAGCTTGCAACATTAAAAACTGGTCTGTTCACTGTCCATCTTAACATTTTCATCATTCTGGTGGTGTAAGCTTAATGTTTTATAGGTTAGCCCCCCCCCCCAACCTGAACATTTCCATCATTCTGGTGGTGTAAGCTTAATGTTTCATAGGTTAGCCCCACTCCTCCCCTCCATCTGAACATTTCCATCATTCTGGTGGTGTAAGCTTAATGTTTCATAGTTTAGCCCCACTCCTCCCCTCCATCTGAACATTTCCATCATTCTGGTGGTGTAAGCTTAATGTTTCATAGTTTAGCCCCCCCTCCCCCCAACCTGAACATTTCCATCATTCTGGTGGTGTAAGCTTAATGTTTCATAGTTTAGCCCCACTCCTCCCCTCCATCTGAACATTTCCATCATTCTGGTGGTGTAAGCTTAATGTTTCATAGGTTAGCCCCACTCCTCCCCTCCATCTGAACATTTCCATCATTCTGGTGGTGTAAGCTTAATGTTTCATAGGTTAGCCCCACTCCTCCCCTCCATCTGAACATTTCCATCATTCTGGTGGTGTTAGTTAATGTTTCATAGGTTAGCCCCACTCCTCCCCTCCATCTGAACATTTCCATCATTCTGGTGGTGTTAGCTTAATGTTTCATAGGTTAGCCCCACTCCTCCCCTCCATCTGAACATTTCCATCATTCTGGTGGTGTTAGCTTAATGTTTCATAGGTTAGCCCCACTCCTCCCCTCCATCTGAACATTTCCATCATTCTGGTGGTGTTAGCTTAATGTTTCATAGGTTAGCCCCACTCCTCCCCTCCATCTGAACATTTCCATCATTCTGGTGGTGTTAGCTTAATGTTTCATAGGTTAGGCCCCCCCCCCCCCCCAACCTGAACATTTCCATCATTCTGGTGGTGTAAGCTTAATGTTTCATAGGTTAGCCCCACTCCCCCAACCCGAACATTTCCATCATTCTGGTGGTGTCAGCTTAATGTTTCATAGGTTAGCCCCCCACCTGAACATTTCCATCATTCTGGTGATGTCAGCTTAATGTTTCATAGGTTAGCCCCACTCCCCCAACCCGAACATTTCCATCATTCTGGTGGTGTCAGCTTAATGTTTCATAGGTTAGCCCCCCACCTGAACATTTCCATCATTCTGGTGATGTCAGCTTAATGTTTCATAGGTTAGCCCCACTCCCCCAACCCGAACATTTCCATCATTCTGGTGGTGTCAGCTTAATGTTTCATAGGTTAGCCCCCCACCTGAACATTTCCATCATTCTGGTGGTGTAAGCTTAATGTTTCATAGGTTAGCCCCACTCCCCCAACCCGAACATTTCCATCATTCTGGTGGTGTCAGCTTAATGTTTCATAGGTTAGCCCCCCACCTGAACATTTCCATCATTCTGGTGTGTCAGCTTAATGTTTCATAGGTTAGCCCCCCACCTGAACATTTCCATCATTCTGGTGATGTCAGCTTAATGTTTCATAGGTTAGCCCCCCACCTGAACATTTCCATCATTCTGGTGATGTCAGCTTAATGTTTCATAGGTTAGCCCCCCACCTGAACATTTCCATCATTCTGGTGATGTCAGCTTAATGTTTCATAGGTTAGCCCCCCACCTGAACATTTCCATCATTCTGGTGATGTCAGCTTAATGTTTCATAGGTTAGCCCCCCACCTGAACATTTCCATCATTCTGGTGATGTCAGCTTAATGTTTCATAGGTTAGCCCCCCACCTGAACATTTCCATCATTCTGGTGATGTCAGCTTAATGTTTCATAGGTTAGCCCCCCACCTGAACATTTCCATCATTCTGGTGATGTCAGCTTAATGTTTCATAGGTTAGCCCCCCTGCCCCTTCCTATTTCAAGACCTTGCCAGCACACTGGGTTTTAAAAAGGCTCACGGATTCTTCCAAGTAATTGCCGGCAGATTTGGAGGTGTGGTGGGGGTGCAAGAGGAATTTTCCAAAATCCATCTTGAACAAACTCCAATTCCACACTGACTTTTGTCACCAAACCATTCCACAGTGAGTTGTCAAGAAACACCTGAGGGTGCAGGGTAGGATCCAGCACAATAACGCCTCCAATTTGGTGAAAATCCGTCCACAAACAGCAGAAAAATCTTCAACAACACATTTTGTTCCAAAAATCCCTTAAGTGTCGACTGGAAGAAATAATTTCCAGAAGAATGGAGAGTAGAGATGAAACCAAACCAGACACCCTGGTGCAGCGGTTAGCGCAACGGACTAACGACTGGAAGGTTGTGGGTTCAAATCCCCCTCAGGCTTGTCAACACCACTGTGGGATTTTTCGGCACCAACCAGCTCCTACCCAGAGGTGAGCATGCTATGGGCTCACCGGGAAGACTGGGACCACATGGCTGAGTTTCATACACTTCATGATGCTATCAATGAGGGTGATGCTAACATTTCCGGACCAACACCACAGGTGTCTGTATCCCTCGGTCCTGGCTGCTGCCAGGAGGATGCCTTATGAAAGGGAGCGTAGAGTACAGTCCTACCACACAGTCTATGTCCTAAATGGAAAACATCACAGTTATCATTATCATCATCCCCAGCATCATATTACATCATTATGAAAAATTATCCCTGACTTTGTAACCTGTTAAATTATGCAGAAATAAAAAAAAAAATAAAAAAAAGGTGCAATATGACCAACCTGCCTCCCCCCCGCCCCCAAGAAAAAAAAACAACAAAAGGTGCAATATGACCAAACTGCCCCCCCTCCCCACAAACAAAAGGTGCAATATGACCAACGTGCCCCCCCCCTCACCCCCCCCAAAAGAAGGCGTTAAATGACCAACCTGCCTCCCCCCCCCCCCCACCAAAACGTGCGACATGACCAAACTGCAACCCCCCCCCCCCCCCCCCAAAACAAAAGGTGCGACATGACCAACCTGCACCCCCCCCCCCCCCCCCAAAAAAAAAGGTGCAACATGACCAACTTGCACCCTCCCAAAACAAAAGGTGCGACATGACCAACCTGCCCCCCCCCCCCCCCTTCAAACAAAAGGTGCGACATGATCAACCTGCACCCCCCTCCCAAAACAAAAGGTGCAACATGAAAAGTCTGCCCCCCCCCCCCCCCCCCCCAAAAGTGTGACATGACCAACCTGCACCCCCCCCCCCAAAAAAAAAAAGGTGTGACATGACCAACCTGCCCCCCCCCCCCCCCCCCCAAAACAAAAGGTGCAACATGACCAACCTACACCACCACCACCCAAAAAAAAAAACCCCAAAAGGTGTGACATGACCAACCTGCCCCTCTCCCCAAAAAAGAAAAGGTGCTATATGACCAACCTGCCCTCCCCCCACCCCCCCCCCCCCAAAAAAAAAAAAGGTGCTATATGACCAACTTGCCCCCCCAACCGTAAGATGCGACATGACCAACTTGCCCCCCCCCCCCCCCCCAAAAAAAAAAACCCCAACAACAACAAAAGGTGCGACATGACCTACCTGCCCCACGATGGGCTTGTTGCAGGCGGCGCACACACCCTTCTTCTTGGTGTTGACACCCTGTCTGTTCATGTCGCTCTGCAGGTCGCCCAGCATGGTGTCCAGATTGGCGTTGGGGCCCCCGGCTCCCTCCACGGGGCTTACGGGGTTCGAGGCCTGGGGGCTGGTGGGGGACTGGCTCGACATGGACCGGCTCTTCACCGGTTTGGCGTAGGCGGGCTCTGTCTGCGTCCAGGAGGGATCAGGTGCGTTGCTGGTCTGTGCTTGTTGCTGTAAGGTTCAAGGCAGAAATGGTAATGGACATTGAAGGCTTCACATATTACATTATCAACATCAACAGGAATATAAATGTATGAGATACACTAACATTATCAACATCAACAGGAATATAAATGTATGAGATATACTAAGAATATTACAATTTCCTTTCTTTCCACGGGCCGAATGGCTCCGTTGATAAAGAGCTGCAAACTAAACGCTCCGTTGATAAAGAGCCGTGGACTAAAGGCTCCGTTGATAAAGAGCCGTGGACTAAAGGCTCCGTTGATAAAGAGCCGCGGACTAAAGGCTCCGTTGATAAAGAGCCGTGGACTAAAGGCTCCGTTGATAAAGAGCCATGGACTAAAGGCTCCGTTGATAAAGAGCCATGGACTAAAGGCTCTGTTGATGAAGAGCCGTGGACTAAAGGCTCCGTTGATGAAGAGCTGTGGACTAAAGGCTCCGTTGATGAAGAGCCGTGGACTAAAGGCTCTGTTGATGAAGAGCTGTGGACTAAAGGCTCCGTTGATGAAGAGCCATGGACTAAAGGCTCCGTTGATAAAGAGCCGTGGACTAAAGGCTCCGTTGATGAAGAGCCGTGGACTAAAGGCTCCGTTGATGAAGAGCTGTGGACTAAAGGCTCCGTTGATAAAGAGCCGTGGACTAACGGCTCTGTTGATGAAGAGCTGTGGACTAAAGGCTCCGTTGATAAAGAGCCGTGGACTAAAGGCTCCGTTGATAAAGAGCCGCGGACTAAAGGCTCCGTTGATAAAGAGCCGCGGACTAAAGGCTCCGTTGATAAAGAGCCGTGGACTAAAGGCTCCGTTGATAAAGAGCCGTGGACTAAAGGCTCCGTTGATGAAGAGCCGTGGACTAAAGGATCCGTTGATGAAGAGCCGTGGACTAAAGGCCCCGTTGATGAAGAGCCATGGACTAAAGGCTCTGTTGATAAAGAGCTGTGGACTAAAGGCTCTGTTGATGAAGAGCCGTGGACTAAAGGCTCCGTTGATGAAGAGCTGTGGACTAAACGCTCCGTTTGATGAAGAGCCGTGGACTAAAGGCTCTGTTGATGAAGAGCTGTGGACTAAAGGCTCCGTTGATGAAGAGCCATGGACTAAAGGCTCCGTTGATAAAGAGCCGTGGACTAAAGGCTCCGTTGATGAAGAGCTGTGGACTAAAGGCTCCGTTGATGAAGAGCCGTGGACTAAAGGCTCCGTTGATAAAGAGCCGTGGACTAAAGGCTCCGTTGATGAAGAGCTGTGGACTAAAGGCTCCGTTGATGAAGAGCCGTGGACTAAAGGCTCCGTTGATAAAGAGCTGTGGACTAAAGGCTCCGTTGATAAAGAGCCGCGGACTAAAGGCTCTGTTGATGAAGAGCCGTGGACTAAAGGCTCCGTTGATAAAGAGCCGCGGACTAAAGGCTCTGTTGATAAAGAGCCGCGGACTAAAGGCTCTGTTGATGAAGAGCCGTGGACTAAAGGCTCCGTTGATGAAGAGCTGTGGACTAAAGGCTCCGTTGATGAAGAGCTGTGGACTAAAGGCTCCGTTGATGAAGAGCCGTGGACTAAAGGCTCCGTTGATGAAGAGCCGTGGACTAAAGGCTCCGTTGATGAAGAGCTGTGGTGTGGACTCAAGGTCTTGTGTTCAACCCCAGCCTGTCACATATAAAACTGGCCTCTTCACTGCCAAACACGGTTCTTGTTGGTAAGAGCCACAGACTCAAGGTCTGATGTTATTATTGTTGTTCAAAGCCCAGCTGACTGTGTTGAGCCACAGGGATTTAAAAAAACACACCTGAAATATAAGCATACCTAAGAACACCAAAACATATATAAAAACAGGCATAATTTATCTAAAATTGCTTCTGCATATCTCACCTCCCTAGAACCAAAAATGCACTTCATACATGTACCCAATTATCAATCCTAAGAAAAAGCCCAGCTGACTGTGTTGAGCCATATCAGGGCTATAACTGCTTCAAACAATACAAAACTTCAACAGGAAAAAAAAAAAAGGAAAGAAAATTAAGTACACACACCAATGTATTCACACACATAATCTAACGATATGCCCCTGGCGTTGACCACTCCGTCCAATTTATCGTACAGGGGGTTTAAAAAAAACACACCTGAATACAAATATAAGCATACCTAAGGACACTAACACATATATAAAAACAGGCATAATTTATCTAAAATTGCTTCTGCATATCTCACCTACCTAGAGCCAAAAATGCACTTCATACATGTACCCAATTCTCAATCCTAAGAAAAAGTATGTAAGACTTTATCGAACACATACAGGCGAATGGACCACTAAGGCAGAAAATGATAGGTAGAAATGACAGAAAGTAAAGGAACAAAGCAGAAACAAAGAAAGTGACAGAAAAGAGGAAATTTGTAGCACAGAATATCCAGAAGGTGGGGATACTATTTATACTGAAAGTGCCCCCAGAATCCCCATGGGTGGGAGGGGAGGTCTGATGTCTCGAGTTCAATCCCAGCCTCCGACATAAAAACTGGCTTCTTTGCTGCCCGACTTAATGCTCCAATCAATTTGATGGTGCCAGACTAGCGTTCTATATGGTCCCTCTCACCCTCCCCATCTCAACACTTACCTGCCAGTGCAGAGCATTTTGTGTAAGATGAAGGAATCTGCCAGATTATTACTGGCTGATTTGGGTGGAGCCTATATGGAATTACCCAGCGCAATGAATCCCTCTTGTGCAATCTGTACAGTTTTCCCAAATGCAAGCAACCACAGACAGTATGTATTCATGAATTATCTTCAGAAAGAGCATTACTCACATTCGGCATACCATACTGAGAGCAATGACTTTGTCCAAAACATATTTTTCTTGAATCTCTTTTATCAGTGTCAGTCTTGTTTCTTAATACGTAATCATACCACAAAGTGTACATTCTGTACAAAGTGTACATTCTGTACAAAGTGTACATTCTGTACAAAGGGTACGTTCTATACATTCTCTTGGAATGTTTACATATCTGATTGTTTCAATTAGTACGTCATGTGCATTTACTCCAAATCAGCATAGTTCTTTTTACTCTCAGACTTCTTATTCAATACCTATTCAGTATGCTTCTAAGCAATGGTTCATTGTGATTTTATTATAGAACATTGAGTGAACAGCCAGGGCAGTAGCATGATTTCACGAATGCCTGACGTCTAACTGTTTGACTCCCGCACCCTATCCACCAACTGCAAAAACATTATTAACCCTTTGATTCCTTCATCCTATCCATCAGCTGCCTGCATTTTGTCCACCCACCTGGCATCAGTGTAAAAACAATTATTATCAAATCATCTAGCCCACCAGAAAGTCCAGAGAGTTGTGAAATGCGTGATCACAAATCACAGTCACTACAAAGTGGGAAAGGAAGGGAGATAAGCGCCACACGTCTGACTCTGACGTAAACTCCTGCATGAATGATGAAACCCGTGTGCTCTCTCTTGCATGATCCAGAGTCCTGACGAATTCAAGGAAGCAAAATCTAATCTTCAACGGGACAAAAATAAGTCATAAGTTTCACATACAATAAACGAATCCCATGCCAAATCCCTCTTATCATCCTCCCCCCCAGCCCCCTCTCCCCAAATTTTCAATTTTCACGCCGCCTCTTCACTGACCTTGAACTCTGACAGGGAGGCCATCAACTCGTCCAGCTCCTTGGTGGCGAGGAGGCAGGCCTGTTGCGGCACCTGGCTGTGATGGTGATGCTGGATGTGCACTGCCTGGCCCCGCTGTGGCTGCTGATGGGCTCCAGCATCTGGTGGTGGCTGGCCGGGGGAAGCGGGGGCGCCAGCTCCACGTTGCCACTGTTGTTGGCGGTGTTAGCCACCTGTCTGGTAGGCCGAATGATGCGTGGCCACGTGGGTGGTGTCGTCACCTCCTGGAAGCCTCCGGGCCTGTGCGACAGAAAACATCCCTGTTAGACAGACAGAAGGATTCGAAACCTTTCACCCCTCCCGTGAATTCAGACCGCAACAGTTCCTGGCGCCAGCTGATGCTAGAGTAAAAGCAAGAAAATTACACCATCAATTTCAAATTATTGCAACTTGCAACTTTTTTCCTATTTCTGAACCATCTGGAATTTCTGTTTTATAAAAGAATGATGAATGGTTGGATTTTGCAGTTGGATGTTTGGATTTTACAGCCATAAAGTATATCAATGATTGGGTTTCTGGATTTTGCAACAATAAAGCACAGAATGACAACACTGGATTTTTGGATTTTGCAGCAATAAAGTACAGAATACTAACTGACTGGATTTCCCGATTTTGCAGCAATAAAGTATAAGAATGACTAATGACGGCTTTTTGGAATTTGTAGCGATAAAGTATGTTGATACAAATGAAATATTCTGACTTTTGGTGACATCAGCACTCTGCCTGGCTAGTGCTAAAAGGCAGTATCGGTAGGGTAAGGTTTAACCAGTTCAGTTCCAGAGTTCCTGACACACAACACAGAAAGCCTCCCCCAAAACATGTGAATCTTCTGGTTTCATACCATCGACAACCAGCATCTACCTGCCCCCCAGTGTAATCCACGGAGTATGGGCACCACTGTTGTGAAAAGACCACAGATATGGATTGAGCACACCAGCCATAGACAGCAGGATAACATCACCCACACTGCTTTCACTGGACACCACAACGAATATGTAAAAGACAAAGACCCGAGAACACCTGGCAACGAACAACACGAGACCTTCATCATCATCATGTGCCCTGCCACATGGCGTTGGCGATCATGGCCCTCCACACGAATCTATCCCCCTGTCGCTGCAAGCACATCTCCCACCCTCTCTGTCCTCAGCCAAACCGCAAGTCCGTCCAGTATTTTCTCCCTGTGTCTACCTGGTGTTCTCTTTCCCTTCGGCTTTCCTGTTGTGATTGACCAGGTGCTCTAATTCCCCTTTCCTCATAAAGTTTCCTATAAATGTTGCTCGTCTTTTCCAAGTCTTCTTTATAAATGATCTTGACTATACACAACATTTACATATAACCAAGATTATTCCAGTGATAGGCTGATAAGATACCATATAAAATATAGACTAGGGTGTGGTAGTCAAAGGGTTAAAACTAAAACAATATCAATAACACAATCGAACAAATACAAAAACAAATCTGCCATCACCAACACCAACAACACAGATGGAAGAAGAGACCATTACTGGCCTATTACAAAATGAATCACTATTGCGAAATGTAAGTTAAACAGACTGCACCTAACTCAAGATTTGCTGAAGAAACGTTCACACACAGTTGAAAAAATCTTTGTGGACATATTTCTCTCTCTCTCCCTCAAACAATCACACATGCATCGCACACCCATTTTTCTCTTGCACTCTTATTACACCCACAAACTCAAATACACACCCACACACAGAGATCTCTCTCTTTTTTCTCTCTCCAACTGTCTCTGTTACACCCACAAACTCACACACATGCATGTGCGTGCGCACACACACACACATGTACACACTCACACAAACACTAATCTCTCCTTCAGGGTCTGCTACACACACACGCACGTGCACACACACAACACACACACAGACAATTTCTCTTTTTCCTTGTCTCTTATGTCAACACACACACACAAACACACACACAGACACAGACACACACACATACACCGATATCTCTTTCAGTGTCTGCTACACACACGCGCATGCACACACAACACACACACATTTTCTCTTTTTCTTTGTCTCTTTATGTCTAAACACACACACCACACACACACACACACACACACACACAATGCCCACACACACTGAGACACACACACAATGCTCTCTATAATTTTCCACTGCTTTTATTCTTTCTCCCCATTTATAGCCGTGTGCGTGTGTGTGTGTGTGTGTGTGTGTGTGTGTGTGTGTGTGTGTGTGTGTGTGTGTGTGTGCGGTGCGTGCTTGCGTGCGTGCGTGCGTGTGGTGTGTGTGTGTGCTGTGCGTGCGTGGTGCGCGTGCGTGTCTGTTTTAGCGCTTAGATTTGATTTTATCAAGATTTTGCGCTATATAAAATATTGTTATATATTATTATTATTATTATTATTACAAACACAAACACACAGGACACACACCTACATGTACAATCTGTCTGTCTCTGTCTGTCTTCTGTTATGCACACAAACTCCACCACAGCTGACCCGATTCACTGTCCAAATCACACACACACACACCACACACACACACACACACACGCACACACACACACAACACACACACCACCACACACACACCACAATTTCTTTCTTTCTCACTTCTTTCACTGTCTGTTATGTCTCACACACCCCCACCCCCAATCTCTCTTCTGTCTGTCTGTCTGTCTGCCTATTATGCACACACACTCCACCACAGCTGACCCGAATCATTGTCCTAATCATTCACACACACACACACACACACACACACACACACACACACACACACACACACACACACACACACACACACACACACACACACACAAAACACACACACACATCAATTTCTTTCTTTCTCACTTCTTTCACTGTCTGTTATGTCTCACACACCCCACACCCCCAATCTCTCTTCTGTCTGTCTGTCTGCCTATTACGCACACAAACTCCACCACAGCTGACCCGAATCACTGGCCAAATATCATCCTGAGGTCGGGGTTCTTTCTAAACAGTGAAATGAAAAGTGTGGCCTGTCTCTCCAGGAAGGAAAACTCATCACGACTTCTTTCGGGAATGACTCAGACCTCTTAAATGTACATCTTCCATCTCCACCTTTACCCCCCTCCCTCCCCCAGCTAACCTTTTTTAGCACGCTCTAATGTCCCAGCCCTCTCTCCCCAGCACCTCACCTCCCTCCCCCAACACACACACATAAAAAAGGATGAAGTAGTGTATGGGTGAGACATAAGTGATATAATTGTTTTTTTCTTTTAAAAAAAAAACACACACACACACTGTGCTGACATACATCCTAAGTAAAAAAAAACACAAAAAAACAAACACAAAACAAGAGAGAGAGAGAGAAAGAGAAAAGGAGACATAACATATAGAGAAACAAAGAAAGAGAAGAGAGAGAGAGAGAAGAGAGAGAGAGAGAGAGAGAGAGAGAGAGAGAAGAGAGAGAGAGAGAGAGAATTTTATAATGACTAGTGCTTAATTAAAATTAATTTTAAAGCCTTGGGACTGCTCAGAGCCACAACCATCTGAAAACATACACACCATCTCGGTGACCCTTGTAAAAAAAACATTGGAGCCCCTGAAAAAAACAAAAACAACCACGGTGACCCTGAATAAACCTTGGTGACCCTGAAAAAACCTTGGTGGCCAAGGGGGAAAAACAGACAACCCTGAAAAAAACATGGTGACCCTGAAAAAACCTTGGTGACCCTGAAAAAACCTTGATGGCCCTGGGGAAAAAAAACAGGTGATCCTGACAAAAAAAATCAGTGACCCTGAAAAAAGTGCCCCTAAAAAACAAACAAACAAACAACAATACACACACACACAAAACGGTGACCTAAAAAAAACCTCAGTGACTCTGGAAAAACTTTGGTGTCCCTGGGGAAAAAAACAGGTGACCCTGAAAAAAACAACTGGTGATCGGGGGGGGACCCATCAGTGACCCTGGGAAAAAAAAACAACAGGGAAAAGAACATTTTAGTAGACATACACGATGCATTCAAGAGACAATGAAAAAGCAAACTGGAATCACATGGTCAAAAACACAACAATGACAGGCTGACAGTGACAAAACAAACTAAAAGGGGTACTGAAATTGGTATGGCAAACTAAGCACAGAAACAGAATACAGAGAGAAGATACTACAGACAGGAATATGAATGGTGGAATGGAAGAGACACGAAAACGAATAAAAAAAGAAAAAAAATACCCCAATCAAAAGAAAGGAAATGCTCAAGGAAGAAAAAATCGAAAATATCTGTGAAAAAGAAAAAAAAAGAGAGAGAGAGAGAGAGAAGAGGGGGAGAGGGAGAGAGAGAGAGAGAGAGAAGGGGGGGAGAAGAGAGAGAGAAGGGGGAGAGAGAGAGAGCAGGGAGAGAGATTGATAGAGAGAGAGAGAAGAGAGAGAGAGATTGATAGGTAGAGAGAGAGAGAGAGAGAGAGAGAAGAGAGAGAGAGAGAGAGAGAGAGAGAGAGAGAGAGAGACAGACAGACAGAGAGAAAGAGGAAAAAGGCAACAGACAGACCAGATATTTTATCAACTTCACAGACAGTGGGTGGGAGGGAGGGAGACAGGAACTCAGACCACAAATTCACAGAGAGAGAAAGAGGGAAGGGAGGGGGAGAGAGAGAGAGAGAGAGAGAGACAGAAGACAGAAGAGAGAGAGAAGACAGAGAGAGAGAGAAGAAGAGAGAGAACACAGAAAAGAGAGAGACAACAGACAGACAAACAGTAACAGAGAGACAGACAGACATGGAGATGAGAAAGACAGACAGAGACAGCGAGACAGAGAAAAGAAGACAGTCAACAAGAGAGAGAGAGAGAGAGAGAGAGAGAGAAGAGAGAGAGAGAAAGACAGGACAGAAGACAGACAGACAGAGAGACAGAGACTGAGCTGGAGCTCAGCACCTACCAAGACGGAGTGCAGTAATGATACATGTTGTGTTGGAAGCCTCACAGTCACACACACACACACAAACACAGCTGCTACAGGTCCAGCCTCCACGGAAAGCTCCACTCCACCACAACACAACACAACAGCACAGCACCACACAAGTGCCTACTGTTCAAAACACCCTTTCAGTTCCCCGCACTGCTTCAAACTTCTGTCTTTCACTTCACAGAAAGCACAGACTGAACTCGTATATTATATAGATTCTTTCTCGCTAGGCTTTTCCAAAAATGCACCAAAAGAGTGTCCTCGATGGACAGTACACACTGCAGAGATTTTTCCCTTCTCAAGATTTTTCTTGTCTCGATAGATATTTTCTATACTACACCACACCTTCTGAGCACACAGTATGTGTGTGACAGGCCAAGTTTAAAAGACTCTTGCGAAGGTCCTCTGTCCCAAAATCTTGTCACCTGACACTTTCAGTTTAAAAAAGACTGTTGTAAAGGTTTCCCACTGTCCCAAAACGTTTCTCACTTGAGAGGAAAACACACACACACCGAATTCATAAAGGTTCTTTTTCATAAAGATCTTCTACACTGCACCACCACCTTTTTGCTCTAGAGAACGTACATACCCAAACCTGAAAAAAAACAAATTTCCCGTAAACGGCTTTCATCTTCTCTTCAAACGGATGAAACATTTCATTCACACCCCCCAACCCCCCCCCAAAATGACAAAACTCAACCCTCCACTTACAGTAACAAAACGACCAACTCCAAGCTAAACACAATATGTTTCAAGATGAAATCACTATGTCGGCTGAAGTACTAAAAAAAAAACAACAAAACAAAAAAAACAAACAAAAAACCCCAAAACAAACAAACAAAAAACCCCAAACCAAACCAAACCAAACCAAACAAACAAAAAGCCAAGCGGTTTTTCAAACTATAGAGTTTAAAACAATGTCGACCACTTTTTCATTTTGAGTCACAAAACACGAAGAGGAGGAAATCATCCGACAAATCTGGGCCCGCCTTCCCAGGGCTTGTTCAAAGCAGTGAAAAGATGGCGTAAAGCAACACCTGATCACCGGCAGGAAGGCAGGTGGTGGCTGGCATAGAACCAAGACAGTGCTGAAAATATTCTCTGGCCTCTTCGGTTGAGAGGGAGAGAGCGAGAAGAGGAGAGAAGACAAGAACCGATTCACTTCACTCACACGTTTCACACTCAATTCCCACGTGCATAAAATCATTCTCTGGCACGTATCTAGGACTGCAATCTATGATACAGAACTTTGTTTGCGTTGAGGTATTTTTAACTATCAACAATTATACACATCGGCATTCGTCATTCTCACCTTGCGTTTGGAAGTTGTCTACTGATCTTGTGATAAGTGTTGTCCAGTTTTTCCCTTGTTGATCTTTGTATTTGATTAAAATGCCAATTGATGAAAATTTGTGTCTGTCTTAATTTGTTAAACCTTTGATTCCGCACTCTAGTCCACCATTACAAAACTTAACCTGAAAGCAGGAAGCTGGTGGCAGGTGGGAATCAAAAGGTTGTTCTTTTGTTCTGGTGGAAAGGGTTGACATTGCAGATGCTGGTGGAGGGTTGAGGGAATCAAAAGTTGTTCTTTTGTTTGTGGCAGGTTGACATTGCAGGATGCTGGGCCAGGTGAGGGAATCAAAAGGTTTTTTGTTTGGTGCAAGCTTTGACATTGCGATCTGTGCAGCGTGAGGAATCAAAAGGTTTTCTGTGCAAGTTGAATTGCAGGATGCTGGTGGGCAGGGTGAGGGAATCAAAAGGGTTGTTCTTTTGTTCTGGTGGCAAGGTTGACATTGCAGGATGCTGGTGGGCAGGGTGAGGGAATCAAAAGGATTGTTCTTTTGTTCTGGTGCAAGGTTGACATTGCAGGATGCTGGTGGGCAGGGTGAGGGAATCAAACGGTTAATCAAATTAGCATTCAGATTTTAGTTTTGTGTTTTCTGGTTCTTATTAAAAGTAAGATGAATTCTAGAATGTTAAAAAAAACAACTTTAGCTTAAGGCTACAGAGTACTGCAAACACCCTTATGTGTAAGGTGTTGCAAGCATATGGGGCAGAAACTGCCCTTCCTGGCACCTAGCTATCTTCAGACTTACATGTATGGTACAAAAGCATTTCTTAGCATTTAGTTATAAAACTATTAACAGCAAGATGAATTCAAGAATGTTCAAACGAGTTGGCTTTTATGTATGCCAAGAATGGTAAATACACACAGAAAACAAAGATAAAAACAAAAACAAGATGTTCAGTCCAAAGTGGGTTAAAATTCAACTTTAGCAAACAGTCATAGGCATCTACAGTGATCTTACTTATCTACCACCCCTCTCCATAAAACTCCTGTATCTAATTATCTCCACCCCTCTCCATAAAACTACCTGTTATATAATTATCTACCACCCCTCTCCATAAAACTCCTGTATCTTAATTATCTCCACCCCTCTCCATAAAACTACTGCTTATCTAATTATCTCCACCCCTCTCCATAAAACTCCTGTATCTAATTATCTGCCACCCCTCTCCATAAAACTCCATTATCTAATTATCTGCCACCCCTCTCCATAAAACTACCTGTTATCTTAATTATCTGCCACCCCTCTCCATAAAACTACCTGTTATATAATTATCTGCCACACCCTCTCCATAAAACTACCGTTATCTTAATTATCTGCCACCCTCTCCATAAAACTACCTGTTATATAATTATCTGCCACCCCTCTCCATAAAACTGCCTGTTATCTAAATTATCTGCCACCCTCTCCATAAAACTACCTGTTATCTTAATTATCTGCCACCCTCTCCATAAAACTGCCTGCTATCTTAATTATCTGCCACCCCTCTCCATAAAACTGCCTGTTATCTAAATTATCTGCCACCTCCTCTCCATAAAACTACCTGTTATCTAAATTATCTGCCACACCTCTCCATAAACTACCTGTCATCTAATTATCTGCCACCCCTCTCCATAAAACTACCTGTATCTAATTATCTGCCACCCTCTCCATAAAACTACTATTATAATTATCTGCCACCCCTCTCCATAAAACTACCTGTTATCTGAATTATCTGCCACCCCTCTCCATAAAACTACCTGTTATACTAATTATCTGCCACCTCCTCTCCATAAAACTACCTGTATCTGAATTATCTGCCACCCCTCTCCATAAAACTACCTGTTATCTAATTATCTGCCACTCCCTCTCCATAAAACTACCTGTATCTGAATTATCTGCACCACTCCCTCTCCATAAAACTACCTGTTATCTGAATTATCTGCCCCTCTCATAAAACTACCTGTTATCTGAATTATCTGCCAACCATCTCCATAAAACTACCTTGTTATCTAATTATCTGCCACCCCTCTCCATAAAACTACCTGTTATCTCAATTATCTGCACCCCTCTCCATAAAACTACCTGTTATCTAATTATCTGCCACCACTTCCACTAAACTACCTGTTATCTAATTACCTATCATTCCCCCTCCTCAGATTACATGTTCAATAGACAATCTTCTCTCCCCACCTTCCATCAAACTACAGATTTCATAAACTATTTCCTCCATCATTTACCCACCAGGTGTATCAAAGGGAAATCTCCATCTTTACCCACCAGGTGTAGGGATCAAAGGGGAAAATCTCCATCGTTTACCCACCAGATGTAGGAGGATCAAAGGGAAAAAAAATCCCATTGTTTACCCTCCAGGTGTAGGGGAATCAAAGGGAAAATCTCCTTTCATTTACCCACCAGGTGTAGGGGAATCAAAGGGGAAAATCTCCATCATTTACCCACCAGGTGTAGGGGAATCAAAGGGAAAATATCTCCATCATTTACCCACCAGGTTAGGGGGATTAAAGGGGAAAATCTCCATTGTTTACCCACCAGGTGTAGGGGAATCAAAGGGGAAAATCTCCCTCGTTTACCCACCAGGTGTAGGGGATTAAAAGGGGAAAATCTCCATTGTTACCCACCAGGTGTAGGGGAATCAAAGGGGAAAATCTCCATCGTTTACCCACCAGGTGTAGGGGATTAAAGGGGAAAATCTCCGTATTTACCCACCAGGTGTAGGGGAATCAAAGGGAAAATCTCCATTGTTTACCCACCAGGTGTAGGGGATCAAAGGGGAAAATCTTCATCGTTTACCCACCATATGGAGGGGGATCAAATGGACAAAATCTCCATTGTTTACCCAACAGGTGTCTATGGGTTTCAAAGGGAAAAATCTCCATCTTTTACCCACCATGTGGGGTGTGTATGTGGAATCAAACCCAAGACTTTCCATCTGGAAGTCTGACGTTTACCCACTCGACCACCACATCTGTGATACTGGTTATGCAATCAGCAGTACTGGTACTATTTTCTTTTTTGTTTGTTTTTTGCTTCCTTCCACCCAGCAAGGCTTGACATAAACACAGCTCTGGGCCAAACATGAAGAACAGTGTACATGTGGCAGGCATCAGACTGTCCGCCCCCCACCCCCTCTCCAAACCCTTTGACATTTGCCTGTGAAGGTGACACGTGGTTGACTATGACGGGGATGATGGGATGATGTCAGTTCGGCAGAATGCACCTCACATCCACATAACCACCTGAGCGAATGATGAAGCCCAGGTGAGACAATGCTAGAATAACCTACATCATGGCAACACTACTACTGATGCATCATATATTAATATTATTGTAATTATTTATTATTATTATCTGCATACACAATGCCCATATCGCATACACTTGGATGCTATTTGATTCTTTCGGCAAGCATACCAGATTTTTCAATAAAGAAAGAAAGGAAGGCAGGAAGGAAGGAAGAAAGGAAGGAAGGAAGAAAGAAAGAAATCTACCACAAGCAAAAGCTATGCTGTTAAGGTTCAAAAACAAAGAAACAAATAAAAATCCTCTGTGTGTGTGAAATTAAAAATCTTCTGTGGGTATGTGTGTGCATATATTATGTGTGTGTGTGTGGTGTGTGTGTGTGTGTGTGTGTGTGTGTGTGGTGTGCGTGCGCATGCATGTGTGCGTGTGCGCGCCTATGTGCGTATTTATATATATGTTTTGTGTGTGTGTGTGTGTGTGTGTGTGTGTGTGTGTGTGTGTGTGTGAGTGTGTGTGTGAGTGTGTGTGTGAGTGTGAGTGTGAGTGTGTGTGGTGTGTTGTGTGTGTGTGTGAGTGAGTGTGTGAGGTTGGAGAATAGCACTATACAAGAAGTATATAATTCCTTCGCAGTGCTGTCTTATAACACTTATTAGTGAAATATTTACAGTCAAAACGATGCCAAACTGATCATGATCTATCTTAAATTAATAAGGACCTACTTTAAATTAATACTGCAGGTCACAAATTATCCACAAAATGATTGCTCTAGAACAATTGAAAAAAAGGTCATAAAAGAAAAGCACGGTTTAAATATAATCATCACTTGTCATTGCCATCTACAGTTAGAAAAAAATTGTTTCTTTATTTTTCTTATCAGAAAGAAATAATCTTTCTTTTTTAAAATTTTTTTTCTTGAAATGTTTTTTAAAAAAAATTTCTTGAAATATTTCTCTTTGTAGTGTTGTCATCAGATGTTACTGTTATCTATATATATATATATATCTTTAAGACCATATCTGTCTGTATGCTTCTTTGTGTAAATGATCAAAATGGGAAAACTGCAGGGAGTGGGAAGAGGATGCAATAGCCACAAATTTCTGCAGGCGAAAAATGGACAAGCTGGGCTGACCGTCCCCTATAAAGTTTAAAAAACAAAACAAAACAACAAAAAACCACTACAGTTTAGCAGAACATCCCTGAAGTTAAAAAACAACAACAAGAAAAATCCAACAACAGGACAAATGATGTTCAGATGACATCATGCGGGGTGACTCACACTTCAAAACCAGTTAGAAGACAGTTGAAAAGAAAATGAAAAAGAAGAAAAGTCACAGGCGTCCAAACAAACGTGACAGAAATGTATCAAGAGAAAAGATGTATAGAGGTATCATACAAATAACAAAGATGTATAGAGGTATTATACAAATAACAAAGATGTATAGAGGTATCATACAAATAACAAAGATGTATAGAGGTATCATACAAATAACAAAGATGTATAGAGGTATCATACAAATAACAAAGATGTATAGAGTATCATACAAATAACAAAGATGTATAGAGGTATCATACAAATAACAAAGATGTATAGAGGTATCATACAAATAACAAAGATGTATAGAGGTATTATACAAATAACAAAGATGTATAGAGGTATCATACAAATAACAAAGATGTATAGAGGTATCATACAAATAACAAAGATGTATAGAGGTATCATACAAATAACAAAGATGTATAGAGGTATCATACAAATAACAAAGATGTATAGAGGTATTATACAAATAACAAAGATGTATAGAGGTATCATACAAATAACAAAGATGTATAGAGGTATCATACAAATAACAAAGATGTATAGAGGTATCATACAAATAACAAAGATGTATAGAGGTATCATACAAATAACAAACACCCAAGAACCAGTTACAAGATAATTTGTCTATAAGCTTCCTTGCAGTCAAAAGGATTTTACAAAGAAGGAAAAAGTCATGAACAACAACATTTCAAAGCCAGTATAAGTGTGAGCATACATTCATCTTTGTACAGAAATTATGTAGATGTTTGTGTATGCTTCTGTGTGTGTGTGTGTGGTGTGTATGTGAGTGAGTGTGTGAGTGTGTGTGTGTTGTGTGTGTGTGTGTGTGTGTGTGTGTGTGGTGTGTGTGTGTGTGTGTGTGTGTGTGTGTGTGTGTGTGTCGCGCTGTGCGTGCGTGCGCGCGCGCGCACGCGTTTATCTATATGTGCATGCATATGTGTATATATATATGTGCGTGCGTGAGTGCGTGCATGTATGAATACATGCATGTGTATGTGTGCTTGTGTATCCATGCACACGTGTATACACATGCATATATGACAAATGTATTTGATGCACTCTTTCCGCTTGTTATAATGCAAAATAAGAATTAAATCATGAAAAAAAAGAAAAGAAAAATCAAAACCAGTCAGAACTTTGCTTCGAAAAACAAAAAACAAAAACAACAACAACAACAACAAAATCACAAAGAAAAAGAATGAACTTAAGATTTTACTTTAATCAAAATATTTCAAAACATTTTACTTTAATTAAAAAAAAAAAGAAAAAAGAAGATAAACAAATGAAATCAAGAATGTGGGACATACCCGACGGGTCCCCTGTTGGGCGGCACGGCGCTCTCCAACTCGTCCAGCAGACTCTCCACAGTGGCCCGCTCGCTGGGCTTCGCCGGCTTGGGGGCCACGGGCGGTGGCACCTTACCTGGCCCTACCCCGACGCCCACGTTGATGCTGTTGTTGTTGGCGGTGCTGCTGCTGTTGACCGTCACCCCGTTCACAAGCCCGCCACCGCCACTACTGCTGCCGCCACCAGCTGGCCCCACTGAAGACCAGACAGGCAAAAATCTCATTAATTTTTCTCTCTCTTTTTTACTTTTTTTTTTTTTTTTTTTAAAAGGCTCAGGCTGAGTAAGGTAAAGGGGAGAGCGAAACCCTTGCCCTCTTAATAAGGCACCTGGGTTTTACCGGACTCTTCCTAATAAAATGAGGATTTTTCTTTTTCTTCCCTCTTAAATTTCTGCTTACTGGTGTTTTTGTTTAAAGCCCAGCCGACTGTGTAAAGCCATGTCAGGGCTATAACTGTTTCAAAACATACACAATTCTTCAACAGTGTAAAAAAAAAAAAAAAAAAAAAAAAAGTTAAGGGCATGTATCAATGCATTCGCGCGCATAATCTACGGAGATGGCCCTGCCGTTGACCACTCCATCCAATTTTTAACCCTCTGATTCCCGCGCCCTATCCACCAGCTGCACATACTTAACCCTTTGACTCCCCCACTCTGTCCACCAGCTTCCTGCAGGAAGCTAGCAGATAGGATGAGGGAGTCAAGCAGGAAGCTGGTGGATAGGATGAGGGAGTCAAAAGATTACTTTTGCTTGGCTAGCATGGTTGGCAATGCAGGAAGTTGGTGGACAGGGTGCCGGAGTCAAAAGGTTAACACACAGGGGATTTAAAAAACATACATGAATACAAATTTTAACATTATTATGGACACTAAAACATATATGAAAAAGGGTCTAAATTACCTAAAATTGCTTTTGCATACCTCATTTCCCTTGAGCCAAAAATGCTAAACTTTAATACATGTACCCAATTATCATTCCTTAGAGAAAGCATGCAAGACTTTATTGAACACATACAGGTGAATGGACCAGCAAGGCAGAAAACGATAAGAAGAAATGACAGAAAGCAAAGGAAGAAGGCAGAAACAAAGCGAGTGTCAGAAAAAGAGGAAATTTCTAGCACAGAATTTCCAGAAGGTGGGGATACTGTTTATACTGAAAGAGCCCCCAGCATCTCCACAGGGGAAAATCTCTGCCAAGGCCGTCATTGGCCTGATTTACATTTTCTTAAAATAAAGTTCTTTTCACTTTCACTGATTCCGAAAACCAAAAAAAAGTGAAACCAAAAAGTAACCCGCCAAACAAACCGATTCCCCAAAATCAAACCCACTTTGAAAGGGCTAATTAGAGTAAAGACGGTACGGTAAAAAGACAGACAGACCAACTCTCCCCATCCCAGTTTTCTTTATCAAAAGACAGCGGCAGTAGCAGCAGCAACAGCAGCACACACAGCGTCCTCGGCAACTCAACTTGATGATCCACACATTCCTAAGCCACTGAGCTGTTGCTTTCCAGGCCTAAATTTAGATTGCCAAAATTGGCAGCAAGGATCCGGCACTTCTGGAAGCAGGGAGGGAAGTGGAGAGAGGGGTGGGGGTGGGATGGGATGGGATGGGATGGATTGGGGGGGGGGGGGGCAAGAACTGTGTATTGGTGAGGCTAAAAGTGGCTACTTGCAGGTGAAAGAGCAGAGGTCAATAGTTTCTCTCTGTCTTCACACTCTTGGTGTCAACTCCTTCAGAAAAAAAAATCAGTGAGGGACGGAGAAGCGGGTGTGAGTGTGTGGGGTGGGGGAGGGGGGGGGAGAGGCGGAGATTATGTTGTTTATTAACTTGGGTTTTGTGATATATCAACAGCCAAAAATCAGAGGCATCCATGTGCATTTCCAAAAGATTGACTTGCTCAAAGAGGTCTTGGAAGTTTGATTAATTCTCAAGAGTTCTTGATCCAATGATTCAATAAATATTAATGTCAAAATGTTAATATCATGAGAATAATAATCAACCACCGTGTGAAACATAATTTCATTATGCATAGGCTGATACTGTCGCTAACTGAAATATATGGTTGTGATAAAAATATAATTTCCTTATTTTTGAGGCTGTCTTCGAATTTACAATAACCATGAGAACCACTTTTCGGTTTAAGTGGAGTCATCTGACTGTTAAGTTTCCTTCATTTACCATAGGGTGGGGGGTAAGAGGGAAATGGGAGTGGGTGAATGGGTGCGGTAGTGTGTGTGTGTGTGCGTGCGTGTGCGCGTGCGTTGGTTGTGATGAAAATCTGTCCAATCTATCAAATTTCATTCATAGTTTGGTCCAGAGACAAAATTTCCTTTTGAACATTAGAATGAGCCTGACCCATATTGAGTCAAGCAGAAAACCAAACCAACAAATGACCAAAAGTAATTTAAGAAAGGCTTAATCATCTTTTAAAAAAAATAAAATAAAAAAGGCTTAATCATCTTTTAAAAAAAGGGTAATAAATAAAAGGCTTAATCATCTTTTAAACAGTAATAAATACAAAGAATTAATCATCTTTTAAAAAGTAATAAAAAAGACTTGATCATCTTTTTCCTTATCACACATTTTTACTTTATTGACTAAATTTCCATTTCTTTACAACACAGCACTATGAGAATGGGGGGAAAAAATGGGAGAAACCAAACAGAGGAGTGAAGTTACCTGCAGATTTGCGGTCGACATCGGCCAAGAATTGTGCAGAGTTGAGGTCCTGCAAAAGCTGATCCAGTTCCGACAGGTTGTTGCTCAGCGCCGACATCCTGGTACTGTCCCCTCCCACACCCACCTGCCGGGAATCCGAACTGTCTGAGCTTGGAGTGGCCTCCCTTACCTGGAACGTCTGCTGCTCATAGATGGGCTGAAACACAGGAGAAAGGTACCAACTGCTTAGCGTTTTGTAAAATGACTGAAACAAGATGTTATCACATGATATTTAGTATGGATCAATGTGCCCGACTGTCACTTATGATGCAGACTGTATGTAGTATCATATTACTGATGAATCAACTGCCAGACTATCAGTATCACCTATGATCAAATGATGCAGACTGTGCAGTATCATATTACCGATGAACCAATGTGCCAGACTATCACCTATGATGCAGACTGTACAACAACATAGTGACCATCGTACTATAACATAGTGACCATCACCTATGATACAGACTGTACAACATAGTGACCATCACCTATGATACAGACTGTACAACATAGTGACCATCACCTATGATACAGACTGTACAACAACATAGTGACCATCGTACTTAACATAGTGACCATCACCTATGATACAGATTGTACAACATAGTGACCATCGCCTATGATGCAGACTGTACAACAACATAGTGACCATCGTACTATAACATAGTGACCATCACCTATGATACAGACTGTACAACATAGTGACCATCACCTATGATACAGACTGTGCAACAACATAGTGACCATCACCTATGATACAGACTGTACAACAACATAGTGACCATCACCTATGATACAGACTGTACAACATAGTGACCATCACCTATGATACAGACTGTGCAACAACATAGTGACCATCGCCTATGATACAGACTGTACAACAACATAGTGACCATCACCTATGATACAGACTGTACAACAACATAGTGACCATCACCTATGATACAGACTGTACAACATAGTGACCATCACCTATGATGCAGACTGTACAACAACATAGTGACCATCACCTATGATACAGACTGTACAACATAGTGACCATCACCTATGATACAGACTGTACAACAACATAGTGACCATCACCTATGATACAGACTGTACAACAACACAGTGACCATCACCTATGATACAGACTGTACAACAACATAGTGACCATCACCTATGATACAGACTGTACTACAACATAGTGACCATCACCTATGATGCAGACTGTACAACAACATAGTGACCATCACCTATGATACAGACTGTACAACAACATAGTGACCATCACCTATGATACAGACTGTACAACAACATAGTGACCATCACCTATGATACAAACTGTACAAACATAGTGACCATCACCTATGATCAGACTGTACAACAACATAGTGACCATCACCTATGATACAGACTGTACAACAACATAGTGACCATCACCTATGATACAGACTGTACAACACACATGTGACCATCACCTATGATACAGACTGTACTACAACATAGTGACCATCACCTATGATACAGACTGTACAACAACATAGTGACCATCACCTATGATACAGACTGTACAACAACATAGTGACCATCACCTATGATGCAGACTGTACAACAACATAGTGACCATCACCTATGATACAGACTGTACAACATAGTGACCATCACCTATGATACAGACTGTGCAACAACATAGTGACCATCACCTATGATGCAGACTGTACTACAACATAGTGACCATCACCTATGATGCAGACTGTACAACAACATAGTGACCATCACTATGATACAGACTGTACAACACATAGTGACCATCACCTATGATACATTACAGACCTGTACAACAACATAGTGACATCGTACTACAACATAGTGACCATTACCTATGATACAGACTGTACAACAAATAGTGACATGTACTACAACTAGTGACCTTACCTATGATACAGACTGTACAACAACATAGTGACCATCACCTATGATGCAGACTGTACAACAACATAGTGACCATCACCTATGATCAGACTGTACAACAACATAGTGACCATCACCTATGATACAGACTGTACACAACATAGTGACCATCACCTATGAGCAGACTGTACTACAACATAGTGACCATCACCTATGATACAGACTGTACACAACATAGTGACCATCACCTATGATGCAGACTGTACAAACATAGTGACCATCACCTATGATACAGACTGTACAACAACATAGTGACCATCACCTATGATACAGACTGTACAACAACATAGTGACCATCACCTATGATGCAGACTGTACTACAACATAGTGACCATCACCTATGATGCAGACTGTACAACAACATAGTGACCATCACCTATGATGCAGACTGTACAACAACATAGTGACCATCACCTATGATGCAGACTGTACAACAACATAGTGACCATCACCTATGATACAGACTGTACAACAACATAGTGACCATCACCTATGATACAGACTGTACAACAACATAGTGACCATCACCTATGATACAGACTGTACAACAACATAGTGACCATCACCTATGATGCAGACTGTACAACAACATAGTGACCATCACCTATGATGCAGACTGTACAACATAGCGACCATCACCTATGATACAGACTGTACAACAACATAGTGACCATCACCTATGATGCAGACTGTACAACAACATAGTGACCATCACCTATGATCAGACTGTACAACATAGTGACCATCACCTATGATGCAGACTGTACTACAACATAGTGACCATCACCTATGATGCAGACTGTACAACATAGTGACCATCACCTATGATGCAGACTGTACAACATAGTGACCATCACCTATGATGCAGACTGTACAACATAGTGACCATCACCTATGATACAGACTGTACAACAACATAGTGACCATCACCTATGATACAGACTGTACAACATAGTGACCATCACCTATGATACAGACTGTAAACAACATAGTGACCATCACCTATGATACAGACTGTCTACAACATAGTGACCATCACCTATGATGCAGACTGTACAACATAGTGACCATCACCTATGATACAGACTGTACTACAACATAGTGACCATCACCTATGATACAGACTGTACAACATAGTGACCATCACCTATGATACAGACTGTACAACAACATAGTGACCATCACCTATGATACAGACTGTACAACATAGTGACATCACCTATGATCAGACTGTACAAAACATAGTGACCATCACCTATGATACAGACTGTACTACAACATAGTGACCATCACCTATGATGCAGACTGTACAACATAGTGACCATCACCTATGATACAGACTGTACAACAACATAGTGACCATCACCTATGATACAGACTGTACAACATAGTGACCATCACCTATGATACAGACTGTACAACAACATAGTGACCATCACCTATGATACAGACTGTACTACAACATAGTGACCATCACCTATGATGCAGACTGTACAACATAGTGACCATCACCTATGATACAGACTGTACAACAACATAGTGACCATCACCTATGATACAGACTGTACAACACATAGTGACCATCACCTATGATACAGACTGTACAACAACATAGTGACCATCACCTATGATGCAGACTGTACTACAACATAGTGACCATCACCTATGATACAGACTGTACAAACATAGTGACCATCACCTATGATGCAGACTGTACAACAACATAGTGACCATCACCTATGATACAGACTGTACAACAACATAGTGACCATCACCTATGATGCAGACTGTACAACAACATAGTGACCATCACCTATGATACAGACTGTACAACAACATAGTGACCATCACCTATGATACAGACTGTACAACAACATAGTGACCATCACCTATGATACAGACTGTACAACAACATAGTGACCATCACCTATGATGCAGACTGTACAACAACATAGTGACCATCACCTATGATGCAGACTGTACAACAACATAGTGACCATCACCTATGATACAGACTGTACAACAACATAGTGACCATCACCTATGATACAGACTGTACAACAACATAGTGACCATCACCTATGATACAGACTGTACAACAACATAGTGACCATCACCTATGATACAGACTGTACTACAACATAGTGACCATCACCTATGATGCAGACTGTACAAAACATAGTGACCATCACCTATGATGCAGACTGTACTACAACATAGTGACCATCACCTATGATGCAGACTGTACACAACATAGTGACCATCACCTATGATACAGACTGTACAACAGCATAGTGACCATCACCTATGATACAGACTGTACAACATAGTGACCATCACCTATGATACAGACTGTACAACACATAGTGACCATCACCTATGATGCAGACTGTACTACAACATAGTGACCATCACCTATGATGCAGACTGTACAACATAGTGACCATCACCTATGATACAGACTGTACTACAACATAGTGACCATCACCTATGATGCAGACTGTACAACAACATAGTGACCATCACCTATGATGCAGACTGTACAACAACATAGTGACCATCACCTATGATGCAGACTGTACAAACATAGTGACCATCACCTATGATACAGACTGTACAACAACAAGTGACCATCACCTATGATACAGACTGTACAACAACATAGTGACCATCACCTATGATCAGACTGTACACACATAGTGACCATCACCTATGATGCAGACTGTACAACATAGTGACCATCACCTATGATGCAGACTGTACAACAACATAGTGACCATCACCTATGATGCAGACTGTACACAACAAGTGACCATCACTATGATACAGACTGTACTACAACATAGTGACCATCACCTATGATGCAGACTGTACACAACATAGTGACCATCACCTATGATCAGACTGTACAACAACATAGTGACCATCACCTATGATCAGACTGTACAACAACTAGTGACCTCACCTATGATGCAGACTGTACAACAACTAGTGACCATCACTATGATCAGACTGTACAACATAGTGACCATCACCTATGATACAGACTGTACAACACATAGTGACCATCACCTATGATGCAGACTGTACAACAACATAGTGACCATCACCTATGATCAGACTGTACAACAACATAGTGACCATCACCTATGATGCAGACTGTACAACATAGTGACCATCACCTATGATGCAGACTGTACAACATAGTGACCATCACCTATGATGCAGACTGTACAACATAGTGACCATCACCTATGATCAGACTGTACAACATAGTGACCATCACCTATGATGCAGACTGTACACAACATAGTGACCATCACCTATGATGCAGACTGTACAACATAGTGACCATCACCTATGATGCAGACTGTACAACAACTAGTGACCATCACCTATGATGCAGACTGTACAACAACATAGTGACCATCACCTATGATGCAGACTGTACAACATAGTGACCATCACCTATGATGCAGACTGTACAACAACATAGTGACCATCACCTATGATGCAGACTGTACAACAACATAGTGACCATCACCTATGATCAGACTGTACAACATAGTGACCATCACCTATGATCAGACTGTACAACATAGTGACCATCACCTATGATGCAGACTGTACAACATAGTGACCATCACCTATGATACAGACTGTACAACATAGTGACCATCACCTATATGCAGACTGTACAACAACATAGTGACCATCACCTATGATGCAGACTGTACAACATAGGACCATCACCTATGATCAGACTGTACACACATAGTGACCATCACCTATGATGCAGACTGTACAACAACATAGTGACCATCACCTATGATGCAGACTGTACAACATAGTGACCATCACCTATGATCAGACTGTACAACAACATAGTGACCATCACCTATGATGCAGACTGTACACACATAGTGACCATCACCTATGATACAGACTGTACAACAACATAGTGACCATCACCTATGATACAGACTGTACAACAACATAGTGACCATCACCTATGATACAGACTGTACAACAACATAGTGACCATCACCTATGATGCAGACTGTACAACAACATAGTGACCATCACCTATGATGCAGACTGTACAACATAGTGACCATCACCTATGATACAGACTGTACAACAACATAGTGACCATCACCTATGATGCAGACTGTACAACAACATAGTGACCATCACCTATGATGCAGACTGTACAACATAGTGACCATCACCTATGATCAGACTGTACAACAACATAGTGACCATCACCTATGATGCAGACTGTACAACAACATAGTGACCATCACCTATGATGCAGACTGTACAACATAGTGACCATCACCTATGATGCAGACTGTACAACAAATAGTGACCATCACCTATGATGCAGACTGTACAACATAGTGACCATCACCTATGATGCAGACTGTATACAACATAGTGACCATCACCTATGATGCAGACTGTACAACAACATAGTGACCATCACCTATGATGCAGACTGTACAACAACATAGTGACCATCACCTATGATGCAGACTGTACAACATAGTGACCATCACCTATGATGCAGACTGTACAACAACTAGTGACCATCACCTATGATGCAGACTGTACACAACATAGTGACCATCACCTATGATCAGACTGTACACAACATAGTGACCATCACCTATGATCAACTGACTGTACTCACATATCAAGCATAGTGACCATCACCTATGATACAGACTGTACAACAACATAGTGACCATCACCTATGATACAGACTGTACAAAAACATAGTGACCATCACCTATGATACAGACTGTACAACAACATAGTGACCATCACCTATGATCAGACTGTACACAACATAGTGACCATCACCTATGATACAGACTGACTACAACATAGTGACCATCACCTATGATGCAGACTGTACAACAACATAGTGACCATCACCTATGATGCAGACTGTACACAACATAGTGACCATCACCTATGATCAGACTGTACAAACATAGTGACCATCACCTATGATCAGACTGACAACAACATATAGTGACCAATCACCTATGATCAGACTGTACAACATAGTGACCATCACCTATGATCAGACTGTACACAACATAGTGACCATCACCTATGATGCAGACTGTACAACATAGTGACCATCACCTATGATACAGACTGTACAACACATAGTGACCATCACCTATGATCAGACTGTACTACAACATAGTGACCATCACCTATGATGCAGACTGTACACAACATAGTGACCATCACCTATGATGCAGACGTTACTACAACATAGTGACCATCACCTATGATACAGACTGTACAACATAGTGACCATCACCTATGATACAGACTGTACAACAACATAGTGACCATCACCTATGATGCAGACTGTACAACAACATAGTGACCATCACCTATGATACAGACTGTACAACATAGTGACCATCACCTATGATCAGACTGTACAACAACATAGTGACCATCACCTATGATGCAGACTGTACAACAACATAGTGACCATCACCTATGATGCAGACTGTACAACATAGTGACCATCACCTATGATGCAGACTGTACACAACATAGTGACCATCACCTATGATGCAGACTGTAACAACATAGTGACCATCACCTATGATGCAGACTGTACACAACATAGTGACCATCACCTATGATACAGACTGTACACAACATAGTGACCATCACCTATGATGCAGACTGTACAACAACATAGTGACCATCACCTATGATCAGACTGTACACAACATAGTGACCATCACCTATGATGCAGACTGTACAACAACATAGTGACCATCACCTATGATCAGACTGTACAACAACATAGTGACCATCACCTATGATACAGACTGTACAACATAGTGACCATCACCTATGATCAGACTGTACAACAACATAGTGACCATCACCTATGATGCAGACTGTACAACAATAGTGACCATCACCTATGATGCAGACTGTACAACAACATAGTGACCATCACCTATGATCAGACTGTACAACATAGTGACCATCACCTATGATACAGACTGTACAACAACATAGTGACCATCACCTATGATCAGACTGTACAACAACATAGTGACCATCCCTATGATACAGACTGTACAACAACATAGTGACCATCACCTATGATGCAGACTGTACAACAACATAGTGACCATCACCTATGATACAGACTGTACAACATAGTGACCATCACCTATGATGCAGACTGTACAACAACATAGTGACCATCACCTATGATGCAGACTGTACAACATAGTGACCATCGCCTATGATACAGACTGTACAACAACATAGTGACCATCGCCTATGATACAGACTGTACAACAACATAGTGACCATCGCCTATGATACAGACTGTACAACAACATAGTGACCATCACCTATGATGCAGACTGTACAACAACATAGTGACCATCACCTATGATACAGACTGTACAACAACATAGTGACCATCACCTATGATACAGACTGTACAACATAGTGACCATCGCCTATGATGCAGACTGTACAACAACATAGTGACCATCACCTATGATACAGACTGTACAACATAGTGACCATCGCCTATGATGCAGACTGTACTACAACATAGTGACCATCACCTATGATACAGACTGTACAACATAGTGACCATCACCTATGATACAGACTGTACAACATAGTGACCATCACCTATGATGCAGACTGTACAACATAGTGACCATCACCTATGATACAGACTGTGCAACAACATAGTGACCATCACCTATGATACAGACTGTACAACATAGTGACCATCACCTATGATACAGACTGTACAACATAGTGACCATCACCTATGATACAGACTGTACAACATAGTGACCATCACCTATGATGCAGACTGTACTACAACATAGTGGAGAGCGGTCAGTTCGTCTAACAGCCCAAGTTCTTTGTGCTCCACTAAGTCTGGGTATGTGTAATATGCAGTGAGTCCAAATGAGTTTTGAACAGAGTGCTACACAAAAACAACAACAAAAACAACAACAACAACAATAATAATAATAATAATACCACCACCAACAACAACAAAGATAAGTTGATTCTATCTGTCTGTCTCTGTCTATATATCTGCCAAAGCACAGTAGTCAGTGCCAAAGCAGGCCCCAGTACTCAGTTGGTTTGAGTGTCCGATTCACATGCTTATAGTTGTGGGTTCAAATCCCGGGATGCGCTCCATTAAAACTGGCCTTCTCAGTGTCCCATCTTAACATCGTTGTTGTTCTGGTGGAGTCATTATAGGATTAGATAAGTCCCCCTTCCCCCACTTCCCTGGGACGGTCATCCCCGTCAGCCATATCACCCAAGGTGGGTGTCGACGTAAAACCTGAATCAAATCAATCAGTGCCAAGGTTTATAACTCAAAAAGACCAAGACAGGTATGGCTTTAATTCCCCATTTAAAAAAAAATCACACATTTAACCCCCCTCCCATGAAAATGTAGCTGTAGCTGTAGGTGTACAGGTACCATTGCATATTCTCGACTTTTCACAGTTCTCTCTCTCTCTCTCTCTCTCTCTCTCTCACACACACACACACACACACACACACACACACACACACACAGAGGCACACGAGCTGTAGGTGTACAGGTACCAGTTGCATATTCTCGACTTTTCACAACTCTCTCTCTCTCACACACACACACACACGCACGCACGCACGCACGCACGCACACACACGCACACACACACACACACAATTTCTTTCTCACTGTCTGTTACGTCTCACACATACACCCCCAATCTCTCTCTCTCTGTCTGTCTGTTACGCACACAAACTCCACTACTGCTGACCCGAATCACTGTCCAAACCACACACACACACACACACACACACACACACACACACACACAACACACACACACACACACAGACACACAAATAGTAGGTGTACAGGTACCAGCTGCATATTCTGGACCTCTCTCTCTCTCTCACACACACACACCCTTAATAAATGAACACACCACACATCCCCCTCCCCCCCCCCCCCCCTTGGCCTCCGTTCAGCGTAATCAAGCAGCCACAAATTGCCCCCATAAACTACACCCAATCCCGATTACTCTTCTAATTTCCTGACCCCCATCACCCCCACATCCCTCCACACCGCCCACCCACCCACTACTCAGGTACAGCAACGAGGATAACGAGAATGATGAGGGAGGGAGGGAGGAGGGGGGGGGGTTATGCCAAGACCATTCCCCCCTTCATTACTCCCCTTCCCACCAAAGTTCCCACTGCAGCACATTATGGATCTTATCATGCATGCTCGGCTTCTTCTGATGCATGACCACCAGCAGGCAGCCTGGCATTGTGGTACAGCAACAAAGATATTTACACAGAGATTGGAACACACGGCTTTCTTCTTAGTGTTTAAAACGCCCAGCAGGACTGCACAGCGCCATATCAGGGCTATAACCATTTCAAAACCTACACAGTATCTAGTTGTAAAAATGAGAGGAAAAAAAAAAAAGGCAGAAAAGAAACTTAAGTACACATATCAATGCATAGCGTCTACATAATCTGAGGATATGCCCCTGGTGTTGACCATTACATCCAATTTATCACTAGAGGATTTAAAAAAAACAAAAAACAATAACAACAACAACAACAAAAACCACACACATACACACACACATAAACAACAGAAAAGAAATGTAAACATTAACTAATGACACTACATAAAATGGCCTGAATTACCTAACTTTGTTCCTGCACAGCATACTTTAGAGCGAAACATGCAGTCAATACATGTACCTAATTATCAGTCCTAAGAGAAAGTAAATAAGCCTTTATAGAAGACATACAGGTGAATGGACCACTCCAGCAAGGCAGACGATTATAGGAAGAGATGACAGAAAACAACGGAGAAAGGCAAAACAAAGAGAGTGACACAAAAGAAGAAATTTCTAGCACAGAATCTCCAGAAGGTGGGAATACCATTTACACTGGAAAAAAACTCCCAGCATCCCCAAAGGGGCAGAAATCCGCCTTTATCATTATCATAGGGGCAGAAATCCGCCTTTATCATTATCATAGGGGCAGAAATCCGCCTTTATCATTATCATCATTATTGTTTATGGCCTAACCAACTGTGCAGAGCCGTATCAGGGCTATAACCACTGCAAAATGTACACAATCCTCATTACAGTTGAAATGAAAAGGAGAGAAAAAAAAAAAAAGTGGGAGCAACAACGAAGGATACAAATCAGTGTATTTGTTCTTTAATCTACGGATATGCTCCTGGTACTGACCATTCCATTCAACTTATCAGATTAAAAAAAACCCAACTTATTACAAACGTAAACATAACTACAGATACTACAACATATACACTGGCCTAAATTCTCTAAAATTGCCTCAATACGTTTCCTTAGAGCCAAAAATGCACTTAATACATGTACCGCCGAACGATTCTTCTTTGCGCTCACCATTATTTTCTTCTTTTTTTGTCCCATTTTCTATGCCACCTTGATGGCCACAGAAACTGGCACAGTTTTTACAATGCAACAATGACGATGTCGATGAGGATGATAATCAAGATATTACGGAGTTCCATTTACTATGATTTAGAACTGCGACTGCGTGACAGGGCTGTAGTCTATGCTTACTAAGTTACTATCATAATACATCCTGTGTCAACAAGGCCCGAGAGATACAGACACCTGCGGTGCTGGTCAGAAGATTTGAGCAACACTCTCAAAGATGCATCCACAAAGTGGATGAAACTTGACTGTGTGGTCCCAGTCTTTCCAATGAGCCCATAGCATGCCCAATTCTGGGTAGAAGCTGGTAAGAGCCAAAAAATCCCACAGTGATTTTTGAAGGGACTGATGGAGATTCGAACCCACAACCTTCCAGTTGGAACATATATTATCAATAGCAGCATTTACAGTAGTGAGAAAATAAATCAACATTATGATACAAGTACTACGGACCAGCCACAGAAAACAATCTTATATGTAATAGGGTAAACTCCGAATAAGAATATACACAGTGCAATAGCTCAAACTGAATGTAACAGACCGCAGCTAATTTTGTCTTGAAATCTGCTTCTTATCCATTTTATCTTCAAGACTGCAACTGGGCCTCTCGTCTGCCGCTGCACATTAAAATGTTTGCCATTTCTGAACTTTAAAATACACATGCGACTTCCAACTGATTTGTATCTGTCTTCTCAACTTGGTACAGGTCCCTCCATACATAAACTGTCAACTGAGCAGCAGCTGAGAAATCCTTGCTGACACATTCTTATCAGAGAGAGAGAGAGAGAGAGAGAGAGAGAGAGAGAGAGAGAGAGAGAGAGAGAGAGAGAGAGAGAAGAGAGAGAGAGAGAGAGACACACACACACAGAGACAGAGAGAGAGAATGGGTGGAGAACGAGAGAGAGAGACACACACACACAGAGACAGAGAGAGAAGGGTGGAGAACGAGAGAGAGAGAGAGAGAGAGAGAGAGAGAGAGAGAGAGAGAGAGAGAGAAATGGGTAGAGAGAATGGGTGGAGACAGTGAGAGAGAGAGAGAGAGAATGGGTGGAAAGAGAGAGAGAGAGAGAGAGAGAGAGAGAGAGAGAGAGAGAGTGAGAGACAGACAGACAGAGATAGAGAGACAGAGAGAATGGGTGGAGAGAGAACAAGAGAGAGAATGGGTGGGGGGGAGGGAGGGAGAGAGAGAGAGAGAGAGACAGACGGACAGTGAGAGAGAGAAAGAGAGAGAGAGAGACAGACAGACAGTGTGTGTGTGTGAGAGAGAGAGAGAGAGAGAGAGAGAGAGAGAGAGAGAGATAAAGACAGACAGACAGACAGAGCTCTACGTTTTTTATCTGCGTGTGTATATATGTGTGTGTGTCTCTGTGTGCGTGTGTGTGCATGCATACACGCGCATGCATGCGCTTGCACACACATATACGCACTTATGCACAGGCACGTTTGCATGTTCAACTATCAGTGCTTTTCAGAGGCAAAGCGAGCGTTCAGAGTTCCTAGTCCCTTAGTCACTCACCCATTCCATCTGTTTAAAACCAACTCACTTCAAGCCTTACTCAAGCTTTACATTCCACAAGGTCTGTCTGCCTGCATGGAAGCAGAGGCAGTCTCAACCTTACAGTCAATCACGCTAATAATCCACAGGATTCTGTCTGGTTCTGGCGCTGTTACTAGCCCGAAAAATCCTGTGCCAGAAACCGACTGTTTCTGAATTTGTCCTTCAGTTCAACTCTCTGTAGGTCAACCAGTTGCTGTGGCGCAGTGGTTACGCACAACAGACTACTGATTGGAAGACTGAGGGTTCAAATCCCCGTCAGTCCTTTCAAAATCACTGTGGGATGAGCATGCTAGACACCATGTGCTACAAAAGCCTCAATAACGCAGCCCCCGATTACCTGTCAAGCCTACTTGAGATAGATCTATGTTCCCTCACGTACCATCCGCTCTGCCTCCGATCCTCTGACTTTTCGCTTTCCACGCACTAAGCTCAATACCTATGGTCCACGAGCCTTCTCTGTTTCTGGTCCACTCTCCTGGAACAAACTTCCTCTCTCAGTCCGTCAGCAACCTACTTTTGTCTCCAAGTCTGCTCTCAAAACTCACCTTTTCTCCTCTGCATAAAATCCTGACCTCACTCAACCCCCTCTGCAGCCTGTCTCCACTCAGAGGGGAATCACATTGTAATATATATTTGTATATAATATGCCCTCTATAATTTTCCATTGCTTTTATTCTTTCTCCCCATTTATAGCCATGTGCGCGCGCGCGCGCGTGCGTGCGTGCGTGCGTGTCTGTTCAGCGCTTAGATTTGATTTTATCAAGATTTTGCGCTATATAAATATTGTAATTATTATTATTATTATTATGCTATGGGCTTGTTGTGAAGACTGGGACCACACAGCCGAGTCTTGTCCACTTCACAGACACGTCCTTGACAGTGTTGTTCAAATCTTCTGATGGTGTTGTACCCAGATATCAATCCTAAGAGAAAGTATGTAAGACTTTATCGAACACATAGAGGTAAATGGACCAGCAAAGCAGAGAATGATAGGAAGAAATGACAGAAAGCAAAGGAACAAGGCAGAAACAAAGAGAGTGACAGAAAAGAGGAAATTCTAGAAGGTGGGGATACTATTTATACTGACAATCCTTCAGAACTTTGGCAATTAAAACAATGTATGTCATATATGTCAGTTGTACAGTTTACCTGTAATTCCAACATTTTTTTCACTGCTTTCCAAAAAGTACTACGGCGTACAAACACAACACTACGTACTACGGCGTACAAACACAACACTACGTACTACGGCGTACAAACACAACACTATGCGAAATCAGAAAATTGCATAAAAAATACATTTACAATGTTTACAATGTTTCTGGCAAGTTCATGTTACAAATTCACAGACGGTACAGAATTCAAATACTGTCCGATTCTCACTCTGTCCCAGAAGGAGAGATTTACGAATATATAAATTACATCAGTATACTGTGTCTAAAAAAAAAAAGGACAGGAAAAATAAAACCAAAAACAAAACAAAAACTGTGTTTTACTCTATACTGCAGTTTTTCTGACATAAAGTATGAAAGCTACCTCAAAATGGTGTGACTCAAATAGTGGTTGACATGTATGGTACGCATGTCAGTTAAAACACATTTTAGGTGTGACTCAAATAGTGGTTGACATGTATGGTACGCATGTCAGTTAAAACACATTTTAGGTGTGACTCAAATAGTGGTTGACATGTATGGTACGCATGTCAGTTAAAACACATTTTAGGTGTGACTCAAATAGTGGTTGACATGTATGGTACGCATGTCAGTAAAACACATTTTAGGTGTGACTCAAATAGTAGTCGACATGTATGGTACACATGTCAGTAAAAACACACAATGTAAAAGGAATGACAACTTACCCGCTCAATATGTAACAACACGCCACGACAGCGTGGACGAAACTGCACAGTAGTTCTATACCCCACTGGTTTATAAACAGCCATGCTCCAATTCCATTGTTTGTTTGTTGTTTGCATAGAATACAGGCACTCGGTGAGTCAAATCATGAACACACAAATCCTTTCCACAAAGGGTCTCCTTGGAGGTAAGGGAACAAACTGTCAGTTGATTAGAAACAGTTTAATGTTACTGTAACTGTTATTTTCGTTAAATGCCCAACCGACTGTGTAGAACCATATCAGGGCTATAACCGTTTCAAAACGTACACAATAGTTCAAGAGTTTACTGGTTCGGTTTCTACAGAAGACTTTTCGCTTTCAAAACACAACTTTTCTGTTACTAAAAAAGAAAAGAAATGATTCCTTCCAACACAAGATGCACACCTATTGATCAAGATCTTATGTCCTTGACTTCTGGCACTCAGGAGGTGTTCACATGTTCCGTATCCAAGCTACTGCAAGCACGACAGTATGCACAGTAATGAAAACAAAACAAAACAAAACAAAACAAAACCAAACCAAAAAACATCACATCTAATAGAATTCTGTTTTAATTCTTAAAAAAATTTAACTTCAAATCTGCACGAATCTGTGAACACAGAAAATACCGAGCACAGTCATAAAGAAGGATATGTCTCGGTCTAATGATCTTAAAACAGTAAGATGTCAATAACCATTTAAACAACTATCCATCCATGATATGGTTTCCTCTGGAAGGAAATCACTTCCAGAAGACAACAAATTAGCGCATGAATACCCTTTGCATTCGTACAAATATCTCATTTGTTTACTGTCTCATTCCCTGATACAGTGTTAGTGAAGGCGACTCTATTCCATGACAAGACAAGTCTAACATAGTCCCTTTATAAATTGCAACATTTCAACAACAATCCTTTGATAAACCGCAACATTTCAACAACAATCCTATGATAACCGCAACATTTCATCAACAATCCTTTGAATAAACCGACAACATTTCAACAACAATCCTTTGATAAACCGACAACATTTATCATCAACAATCCTTTGATAAACCACAACATTTCATCAACAATCCTTTGATACAACCACAACATCTTGTATCAACCAATCCTTGATAAACCACAACATTTCAACACGAATCCTTGAAAACACGCAACTTCATACAATTGATTTTATCTTTTTTACGAAAGCTCTTACGAGCAAACCAAACCCCAGAGTTCCTGAAGTCCAAGAATCTGACTGCAAACTTGCTGACTCTTCAAAGCCCTCGGCACAGCAACAGTGGCACTGAAAACAATCCCTGGTCCAGTAGAACTGGCAGGTCAGAGGGGGGGGGGGGGGGGGGGGGGCGGGGGAGAAAAAGAAAACTCCCCCGATCCTACGAAGATATGAAGACGAAACCAGCTTCCAGATCTGCTGTCCTACAGATCTGCTGTCCTGTATGGATGCTATTGTGGCGAACTTTTTTTTTGCAGAGAGAAAGCAGTTCTGATCAGTAAG
>JAPXFY010000025.1:10948304-10961341 GCA_030674185.1 Monoplex corrugatus | reverse complement strand
ACTGTACAACAACATACTGACCATCACCTATGATACAGACTGTACAACATAGTGACCATCACCTATGATACAGACTGTACTACAACATACTGACCATCACCTATGATACAGACTGTACAACATAGTGACCATCACCTATGATACAGACTGTACTACAACATACTGACCATCACCTATGATACAGACTGTACTACAACATAGTGACCATCACCTATGATACAGACTGTACTACAACATAGTGACCATCACCTATGATACAGACTGTACAACAACATAGTGACCATCACCTATGATACAGACTGTACAACATCATAGTGACCATCACCTATGATACAGACTGTACAACAACATACTGACCATCACCTATGATACAGACTGTACAACAACATACTGACCATCACCTATGATACAGACTGTACTACAACATACTGACCATCACCTATGATACAGACTGTACTACAACATAGTGACCATCACCTATGATACAGACTGTACTACAACATAGTGACCATCACCTATGATACAGACTGTACAACAACATAGTGACCATCACCTATGATACAGACTGTACAACATAGTGACCATCACCTATGATACAGACTGTACAACATAGTGACCATCACCTATGATACAGACTGTACAACATAGTGACCATCACCTATGATGCAGACTGTACTACAACATAGTGGAGAGCGGTCAGTTCGTCTAACAGCCCAAGTTCTTTGTGCTCCACTAAGTCTGGGTATGTGTAATTTGCAGTGAGTCCAAATGAGTTTTGAACAGAGTGCTACACAAAAACAACAACAACAACAACAATAATAATAATAATAATACCACCACCAACAACAACAAAGATAAGTTGATTCTATCTGTCTGTCTCTGTCTATATATCTGCCAAAGCACAGCAGTCAGTGCCAAAGCAGGCCCCAGTACTCAGTTGGTTTGAGTGTCCGATTCACATGCTAATGCTTGTGGGTTCAAATCCTGGGGTGCGCTCCATTAAAACTGGCCTTCTCAGTGTCCCATCTTAACATCGTTGTTGTTCTGGTGGAGTCATTATAGGATTAGATAAGTCCTCCTTCCCCCACTTCCCCTGGGATGGTTATCCCTGTCAGCCATATCACCCAAGGTGGGTGTCGACGTAAAACCTGAATCAAATCAATCAATCAGTGCCAAGGTAAAATAACTCAAAAAGACCAAGACAGGTATGGCTTTAATTCCCCATTTAAAAAAAAATCACACATTTAATCCCCCTCCCATGAGGGTAGCTGTTGGTGTACAGGTACCAGTTGCATATTCTCGACTTTTCACAACTCTCTCTCTCTCTCTCTCTCTCTCTCTCTCTCTCACACACACACACACACACACATACACGCACCACACAATTTCTTTCTCTCTCACTGTCTGTTACGTCTCACACATACACCCCCAATCTCTCTGTCTCTATCTGTCTGTTATGCACACAAATTCCACTACATCTGACCCGAATCACTGTCCAAATCATACACACACACACACACACACACACACACACACACACACACACACACACAAATAGTAGGTGTACAGTTACCAGCTGCATATTCTGGACCTCTCTCTCTCTCTCTCTCAACACACACACACACACACACACTCTTAATAAATGAACACCACCACACATCCCCCTCCCCCCCCCCCCCTTGGCCTCCGTTCAGCGTAATCAAGCAGCCACAAATTGCCCCCATAAACTACACCCAATCCCGATTACTCTTCTAATTTCCTGACCCCCATCACCCCACATCCCTCCACACCGCACACCCTCCCACTACTCAGGTACAGCAACGAGGATAACGAGATGAGGGAGGGAGGGAGGAGGGGGGGGGGTTATGCCAAGACCATTCCCCCCTTCATTACTCCCCTTCCCACCAAAGTTCCCACTGCAGCACATTATGGATCTTATCATGCATGCTCGGCTTCTTCTGATGCATGACCACCAGCAGGCAGCCTGGCATTGTGGTACAGCACAAAGATATTTACACAGAGATTGGAACATATGGCTTTATTCTTAGTGTTTAAAACGCCCAGCAGGACTGCACAGCGACATATCAGGGTTATAGTATAACCATTTCAAAACCTACACAGTATCTAGTTGTAAAAATGAGAGGAAAAAAAAAAGGTAGAAAAGAAACTTAAGTACACATATCAATGCATAGCGTCCACATAATCTGAGGATATGCCCCTGGTGTTGACCATTACATCCAATTTATCACTAGAGGATTAAAACAAAAACAACAATAACAACAACCCCCCCCCCCCCCCCCCCCCCACACACATATAAAAAACAATAGAAAACAAATGTAAACATAACTAATGACACTATTGCATACATAAAATGGCCTGAATTACCTAACTCTATTCCTGCACAGCACATTTTAGAGCGAAATATGCAGTCAATACATGTACCTAATTATCAATCCTAAGAGAAAGTAAATAAGCCTTTATAGACATACAGGTGAATGGACCAGCAAGGCAGACAATGATAGGAAGAAATGACACAAAGCAACGGAGTAAGGCAGAAACAAAGAGAGTGACACAAAAGAGCAAATTTCTAGCACAAAATCTCCAGAAGGTGGGAATACCATTTACACTAAAAAAAAAGCTCCCAGCATCCCCACAGGGGCAGAAATCCAGCTTTATCATTATCATCATTATTGTTTAAGGCCTAACCAACTGTGCAGAGCCGTATCAGGGCTATAACCACTGCAAAATGTACACAATCCTCATTACAGCTGAAATGAAAAGGAGAATTTTTTTTTTTTAAATGTGGGAGCGACAATGAAGGATACATATCAATGTATTTGCTCTTTAATCTACGGATATGCTCCTGGTACTGACCATTCCATCCAACTTATCGTCAGATAAAAAAACAAAAACTTATCACAAATGTAAACATACCTACAGATACTATAACATACACAAACACTGGCCTAAACTCTCTAAAATTGCCTTATACAAACACTGGCCTAAATTCTCTAAAATTGCCTTATACAAACACTGGCCTAAACTCTCTAAAATTGCCTCATACAAACACTGGCCTAAACTCTCTAAAATTGCCTCATACAAACACTGGCCTAAACTCTCTAAAATTGCCTTATACAAACACTGGCCTAAATTCTCTAAAATTGCCTTATACAAACACTGGCCTAAATTCTCTAAAATTGCCTCAATACGTTTCCTTACAGCCAAAAATGCACTTAATACATGTACCACCGAACGGTTCTTCTTTGCGCTCATCATTATTTTCTTCTTTTTTTGTCCCATTTTCTATGCCACCTTGATGGCCACAGAAACTGGCACAGTTTTTACAATGCAACAATGACGATGTCGATGAGGATGATAATCAAGATATTACGGAGTTCCATTTACTATGATTTAGAACTGCGACTGCGTGACAGGGCTGTAGTCTATGCTTACTAAGTTACTATCATAATACATCCTGTGTCAACAAGGCCCGAGAGATACAGACACCTGCGGTGCTGGTCAGAAGATTTGAGCAACATTCTCAAAGATGCATCCACAAAGTGGATGAAACTTGACTGTGTAGTCCCAGTCTTTCCAATGAGCCCATAGCATGCCCAATTCTGGGTAGAAGCTGGTTAGAGCCAAAAAATCACACAGTGATTTTTGAAGGGACTGATGGAGATTCGAACCCACAACCTTCCAGTTGGAACATATATTATCAATAGCAGCATTTACAGTAGTGAGAAAATAAATCAACATTATGATACAAGTACTACGGACCAGCCACAGAAAACAATCTTATATGTAACAGGGTAAACTCCGAATAAGAATATACACAGTGCAATAGCTCAAACTGAATGTAACAGACCGCAGCTAATTTTGTCTTGAAATCTGCTTCTTATCCATTTTATGTTCAAGACTGCAACTGGGCCTCTCGTCTGCCGCTGCACATTAAAATGTTTGCCATTTCTGAACTTTAAAATACACATGCGACTTCCAAATGATTTGTATCTGTCTTCTCAACTTGGTACAGGTCCCTCCATACATAAACTGTCAACTGAGCAGCAGCTGAGAAATCCTTGCTGACACATTCTTATCAGAGAGAGAGAGAGAGAGAGAGAGAGAGAGAGAGAGACAGAGAGAGAGAGAGAGAGAGAGAGAGAGAGAGAGAATGGGTGGAGAACGAGAGAGTGAGAGAGAATGGGTGGAGAGAGTGAGAGAGAGAGAATGGGTGGAAAGAGAGAGAGTGAGAGAGAGAGAGAGAGAGTGAGAGAGAGACAGACAGAGATTGAGAGACAGAGAGAATGGGTGGAGAGAGAACAAGAGAGAGAGAGAATGGGTGGGGGAGGGAGAAGGGAGAGGGAGAGAGAGGGAGAGAGAGAGAGAGACAGACGGACAGTGAGAGAGAGAAAGAGAGAGAGAGAGACAGACAGACAGACAGACAGTGAGAGAGAGAGAGAGAGAGAGAGAGAGAGAGAGAGAGAGAGAGAGAGAGAGAGAGAGAGAGAGAAAAGACAGACAGAGCTCTACGTTTTTTATCTGCGTGTGTATATATGTGTGTGTGTCTCTGTGTGCGTGTGTGTGCATGCATACACGCGCATGCATGCGCTTGCACACACATATACGCACTTATGCACAGGCACGTTTGCATGTTCAACTATCAGTGCTTTTCAGAGGCAAAGCGAGCGTTCAGAGTTCCTAGTCCCTTAGTCACTCACCCATTCCATCTGTTTAAAACCAACTCACTTCAAGCCTTACTCAAGCTTTACATTCCACAAGGTCTGTCTGCCTGCATGGAAGCAGAGGCAGTCTCAACCTTACAGTCAATCACGCTAATAATCCACAGGATTCTGTCTGGTTCTGGCGCTGTTACCAGCCCGAAAAATCCTGTGCCAGAAACCGACTGTTTCTGAATTTGTCCTTCAGTTCAACTCTCTGTAGGTCAACCAGTTGCTGTGGCGCAGTGGTTACGCACAACAGACTACTGATTGGAAGACTGAGGGTTCAAATCCCCGTCAGTCCTTTCAAAATCACTGTGGGATGAGCATGCTAGACACCATGTGCTACAAAAGCCTCAATAACGCAGCCCCCGATTACCTGTCAAGCCTACTTGAGATAGATCTATGTTCCCTCACGTACCATCCGCTCTGCCTCCGATCCTCTGACTTTTCGCTTTCCACGCACTAAGCTCAATACCTATGGTCCACGAGCCTTCTCTGTTTCTGGTCCACTCTCCTGGAACAAACTTCCTCTCTCAGTCCGTCAGCAACCTACTTTTGTCTCCAAGTCTGCTCTCAAAACTCACCTTTTCTCCTCTGCATAAAATCCTGACCTCACTCAACCCCCTCTGCAGCCTGTCTCCACTCAGAGGGGAATCACATTGTAATATATATTTGTATATAATATGCCCTCTATAATTTTCCATTGCTTTTATTCTTTCTCCCCATTTATAGCCATGTGCGCGCGCGCGCGCGCGTGCGTGCGTGCGTGCGTGTCTGTTCAGCGCTTAGATTTGATTTTATCAAGATTTTGCGCTATATAAATATTGTAATTATTATTATTATTATTATGCTATGGGCTCGTTGTGAAGACTGGGACCACACAGCCGAGTCTTGTCCACTTCACAGACACGTCCTTGACAGTGTTGTTCAAATCTTCTGATGGTGTTGTACCCAGATATCAATCCTAAGAGAAAGTATGTAAGACTTTATCGAACACATAGAGGTAAATGGACCAGCAAAGCAAAGAATGATAGGAAGAAATGACAGAAAGCAAAGGAACAAGGCAGAAACAAAGAGAGTGACAGAAAAGAGGAAATTCTAGAAGGTGGGGATACTATTTATACTGACAATCCTTCAGAACTTTGGCAATTAAAACAATGTATGTCATATATGTCAGTTGTACAGTTTACCTGTAATTCCAACATTTTTTTCACTGCTTTCCAAGTACTACGGCGTATAAACACAACACTACGTACTACGGCGTACAAACACAACACTACGTACTACGGCGTACAAACACAACACTATGCGAAATCAGAAAATTGCATAAAAAATACATTTACAATGTTTACAATGTTTCTGGCAAGTTCATGTTACAAATTCACAGATGGTACAGAATTCAAATACTGTCCGATTCTCACTCTGTCCCAGAAGGAGAGATTTACGAATATATAAATTACATCAGTATACTGTGTTTAAAAAAAAAAAGGACAGGAAAAATAAAACCAAAAACAAAACAAAAACTGTGTTTTACTCTATACTGCAGTTTTTCTGACATAAAGTATGAAAGCTACCTCAAAATGGTGTGACTCAAATAGTGGTTGACATGTATGGTACGCATGTCAGTTAAAACACATTTTAGGTGTGACTCAAATAGTGGTTGACATGTATGGTACGCATGTCAGTTAAAACACATTTTAGGTGTGACTCAAATAGTGGTTGACATGTATGGTACGCATGTCAGTTAAAACACATTTTAGGTGTGACTCAAATAGTGGTCGACATGTATGGTACACATGTCAGTAAAACACATTTTAGGTGTGACTCAAATAGTGGTTGACATGTATGGTACGCATGTCAGTAAAACACATTTTAGGTGTGACTCAAATAGTGGTCGACATGTATGGTACACATGTCAGTAAAAACACACAATGTAAAAGGAATGACAACTTACCCGCTCAATATGTAACAACACGCCACGACAGCGTGGACGAAACTGCACAGTAGTTCTATACCCCACTGGTTTATAACAGCCATGCTCCAATTCCATTGTTTGTTTGTTTGTTTGCATAGAATACTGGCACTCGGTGAGTCAAATCATGAACACACAAATCCTTTCCACAAAGGGTCTCCTTGGAGGTAAGGGAACAAACTGTCAGTTGATTAGAAACAGTTTAATGTTACTGTAACTGTTATTTTCGTTAAATGCCCAACCGACTGTGTAGAACCATATCAGGGCTATAACCGTTTCAAAACGTACACAATAGTTCAAGAGTTTACTGGTTCGGTTTCTGCAGAAGACTTTTCGCTTTCAAAACACAACTTTTCTGTTACTAAAAAAGAAAAGAAATGATTCCTTCCAACACAAGATGCACACCTATTGATCAAGATCTTATGTCCTTGACTTCTGGCACTCAGGTGTTCAAATGTTCCGTATCCAAGCTACTGCAAGCACGACAGTATGCACAGTAATGAAAACAAAACAAAACAAAACCAAACCAAACCAAACCAAAAAACATCACATCTAATAGAATTCTGTTTTAATTTAAAAAAAAAATTAACTTCAAATCTGCACGAATCTGTGAACACAGAAAATACCGAGCACAGTCATAAAGAAGGATATGTCTCGGTCTAATGATCTTCTTAAAACAGTAAGACGTCAATAACCATTTAAACAACTATCCATCCATGATATGGTTTCCTCTGGAAGGAAATCATTTCCAGAAGACAACAAATTAGCGCATGAATACCCTTTGCATTCGTACAAATATCTCATTTGTTTACTGTCTCATTCCCTGATACAGTGTTAGTGAAGGCGACTCTATTCCATGAACAAGACAAGTCTAACATAGTCCCTTTATAAGTTGCAACATTTCAACAACAATCCTTTGATAAACCGCAACATTTCATCAACAATCCTTTGATACACCGCAACATTTCATCAACAATCCTTTGATACACCGCAACATTTCATCAACAATCTTTTGATACACCGCAACATTTCATCAACAATCCTTTGATAAACCGCAACATTTCATCAACAATCCTTTGATAAACCACAACATTTCAACAACAATCCCTTGATAAACCACAACATTTCATCAACAATCCCTTTGATAAACCACATTTCATCAACAATCCCTTTGATAAACCACAACATTTCATCAACAATCCTTTGATAAACTACAACATTTCATCAACAATCCTTCGATAAACTGCAACATTTCATCAACAATCCTTTGATAAACCACAACATTTCAACAACAAGCCTTTGATAAACCGCAACATTTCATCAACAATCCTTTGATAAACCACAACATTTCATTTGCTCTCCTCGTTTCTCTTCCACGGAATCCAGACCAAATCACCCAGACCTGGCTTGGTATCGATGCCAAACCAAACCTCAGTGTTCCCTGAAGGTCCAAGAATTCTGACTGCAAACTTGCTGACTCTTCAAAACCCTCGGCACAGCAACAGTGGGCACTGAAAACAATCCCTGGTCCAGTAGAACTGGCAGGTCAGAGGGGGGGGGGGGGGGGGGGGGGGGGGGGGGCGAGAAAAAGAAAAATCCCCCGATCCTACGAAGATATGAAGACGAAACCAGCTTCCAGATCTGCTGTCCTACCCACGGTATGGATGCTATTGTGGCGAACTTTTTTTTTTTGCAGAGAGAAAGCAGGTTCTGATCAGGTAGAGGTGCCACAACTTCTTCATCAAGCTTGCACTCAAGTGCCTCTTAGGTAATCCTTCACTTGGTTTTGTCCTCCCAACACCCACAGAGGATGTGTTGGTGGCGATGGTGGCAGATTGGTTGTGGTGGTAGTGGTGGTGGTGGTGGTGGTGCCAATGCCGATGGTAGGGTGGTATGTGTGTGTGTGTGTGTGGTGGTGGTGGTGGTGGTTAGGATGGAGTTGGAGTAATAATGACTGAGAAGTGGTGATGTTTGGGGTGGAAAGGGTGCAGGTGGGGGGTATGGGGGGTGGAGGAGAGGAGGATTTAAGATTCTAGTTCTGGTTTACTTTCACCTACCTGTGCAAATATGCTTCAGGTAAACTGGGCCAGTGAGTCAGACTCCCTCTGAGTGTGTGTGTGTGTGTGTGTGTGTGTGTGTGTGTGCGTGCGTGCGTTGCGTGCGTGCGTGCGTGCGTGCGTGCGTGTGCGTGCGTGTGTGTGTGTGTGTGTGTGTGTGTGTGTGTGTGTGTGTGTGTGTGCATGTGCGCGCGCACTTGCAATCTTACGCAGACACATATGCGTCAGATATGTTTGTGCATGCAAGCGTTCTGTGTATGTGCCTGAGTGTATATACATTGTGTGTGTGTGTGTGTGTGTGTGTGTGTGTGTGTGTGTGTGTGTGTGTGTGTGTGTGTGTGTGTGTGTGTTGTTGTGTGTGTGTGTGTTTTACAGAATGCCTGAAGAGATACTCAGTATATAACTCTTCTCACATAATATACTTGATCAGTGTGTGTGTGTGTGTGTGTGTGTGTGTGTGTGTGTGTGTGTGTGTGTGTGTGTGTGTGTGTGTGAGTGAGAGAGAGAGAGAGAGGTGTGTGTGTGTGTGTGTGTGTGTGTGTGTGTGTGTGTGTGTGTGTGTGTGTGTGTGTGTGTGTGATTATGTGTGTGTGTATGTGTGTGCACACGCACATGTGTTCATGCATGCGTGTGTGCGCGAAAGAGAGAGAGCGAGCACGCAAGCACATGAATATTCAAATGTGTGTGCATGCAAAAACACGGCTCGCGAAAAACAGCACAAAACAGCCAACAACTATAAAAAAGAACAGTTCTGAAAGAGTGCCAGAAACAAAAAGAAAAACCATTCCACCTACTCTACCACCTGTACATGAATGTCATCTGTATTTTCTACACCCCCTCCTCCCCCCCCCCTCTCAAAAACTCACCCCTCCTCCCACACTCCATAACCTCAACTTTCCAACCTCCATACTTTCTTCCACCCATCCCGCCCCCACCCCCACTCCCTCCATAAATCTTGATCTGCTATTTGCAACGTTTGGCTGCAAATCAGAGCGCAAGCCATGCATCCACTTTGCCGACTCTTGTTGCTCTCTCTTTCAATTTCAGTTTTATCAAGTATGTTGCTCACTCTTTCAATTTCAGTTTTACCGACTTTTCTCGTTCTGTTTCACTTCTTATCAACTCTGTTGCTTTCTGTTTCTGTTTTACCGACTCTTGTCGTTCTGTGTTTTAGTTTTACTGACTTTATTCTCTGTCTCAGTTTTACCGACCCTGTTGCTCTGTTTCAGCTTTACCGACTTTGTCGCTCTCTGTTTCAGTTTTACCGACTCTGTCGCTCTCTGCTTCAGTTTTACTGACTCTGTTGCTCTCTGTTCCAGTTTTACCTACTCTGTTGCTCTGTGTTCCAGTTTTACCGACTCTGTCGCTCTCTGCTTCAGTTTTAACCGACTCTGTTGCTCTCTGTTCCAGTTTTACCTACTCTGCTGCTCTGTTCCAGTTTTACCGACTCTGTCGCTCTCTGTTCCAGTTTTACCGACTCTGTCGCTCTCTGTTCCAGTTTTACCGACTTTGTCGCTCTCTGTTCCAGTTTTACCGACTGTCGCTCTCTGTTCCAGTTTTACCGACTCTGTCGCTCTCTGTTCCTTTTTTACCGACTGTCGCTCTCTGTTCCAGTTTTACTGACTCTGTCGCTCTCTGTCTTCAGTTTTACTGACTGTTATTCTCTGTTTCAGTTTTTACCGACTGTTGCTCTCTGTTTCAGTTTTACTGACTCTGTTGCTCTCTGTTCCACTTTTATCAACACTGTTGCTCTCTGTTTCAGTTTCAGGTTTACCGACTCTTGTCGTTCTGTGTTTCACTTTTATCAACTCTGTTGCTCTCTGTTTCACTTTTATCAACTCTGTTGCTCTCTGTTTCAGTTTCAGGTTTACTGACTCTTGTCTTTCTCCGTTTTCACTTTTATCAACTCTGTTGCTCTCTGTTTCAGTTTCAGGTTTACCGACTCTTGTCGTTCTGTGTTTCACTTTTATCAACACTGTTGCTCTCTGTTTCAGTTTCAGGTTTACCGACTCTTGTCGTTCTGTGTTTCACTTTTATCAACTCTGTTGCTCTCTGTTTCACTGTCAGGTTTACCTGGTAAGACTGTCGCTGTTTCAAGTTTCAGTTTTTACCAATCTGTCACTTTCTGTTTCAGTTATACCGACTCTGTCGCTCTCTGCTTCAGGTTTACCGACTCTTGTCACTCTCTGTTTAATTTCACATTCTTTTTTTTTTCTTCTCTTTTTTGCGAGTGCTACAGCCTTCATCATCGTTTTGATCAACATGAAAAATTCCTCAGTACTTTTTCTTATCTGAATTTACTGAGAAGGGGGGGGGGGGGGAGGGGGGCTTGACACTTCCATATCTTACTCATGTTTGTACAAGGTTAAATTCATGAGTAAGTGCATGCATAGAGAGAGAGAGAGAGAGAGAGAGAGAGAGAGAGAGAGAGAGAGAGAGAGAGAGAGAGAGAGAGACTGTGAGAGAGAGACAGTGAGACAGACAGTCAGACAGACAGACAGACAGAGAGAGAGGAGAGTCAGAGAGAGAGAGAGACAGACAGACAGTGTCAGAGAGATGGTGTGTGTGTGTGTGTGTGTGTGTGTGTGAGTTGTGTGTTGTATGTGTGTGTGTGTGTGTGTGTGGTGGTGTGTGTGTGTGTGGGTGTGGTGTGTTGTGTGTGTGTGTGTGTGGTGTGTGTGTGTATGTATCGTGTGTGTGGTTGTGTGGTGTGTGTGTGTGTGTGTGTGGTGTGTGTGTTGTGAGTTGTGTGTATGTATCTGTGTGTGTGTGTGTGTGGTGTGTGTGTGTGTGTGTGTGTGTGTGTGTGTGTGTCGTGTGTGTGTGTTGTGTGTGTGTGTGTGTGTGTGTGTGTGTGTTGTGTGTGAGGACATCAGACAGGGCTTTTGCCATAATCATAATGGGTTTTACCCATCACATACCATCTGTGGCTTCAGTGCATGATGAATCTATTTCCAGTGTGGAGACGTCATCTTCAGAAAGGGAAACTGCAAAGCAAGACTGTGTGTTGTGTGTGTGTGTGTGTGTGTGTGTGTGTGTGTGTGTGTGTGTGTGTGTGTACATGTGTTGTGTGTGTGTGTGATTGTGTGTAGTGAGTGTGTTTTTGTGTTATGTGTATTGTTGTGTGTGTGTAAGTATGTGTGTGTGTGTGAAGTGTGTGTGCGTATATATGTGGTGTGTGTGCATGAGTGTGTGTGTGTGACAGTGTAAGTGTGTGTGTGTGTGTGACAGTGTAAGTTGTGTGACAGTGTAAGTGTGTGTGTGTGTGTGTGTGTGGTGTGAGTGTGAGTGTGTGTGAGTGCGAGTGTGTGTTTGTGTGTGTGTGTGTGTGTGTGTGTGTGTGTGCGTGTGTGCGTGTGTGTTACTCTGTGTGTGCTGTGTGTGTGTGAGTGTGTTTGAGTGCAGTGTGTGGTGTTGTGTGTGTGTGTGTGTGTGCGTGTGGTGTGTGTTGTACTCTGTGTGTGCCTGTGTGGTGTGGTGTGTGTATCTGTGTATGTGTGTATGTATCTGTGTATGTGTGTGTGTATCTGTGTATTTCTGTGTGTGTGGTGTGTGTGTGTCTGCATGTGTGCGCGTGTGAGTCGTGTGTGTGTGTGTGTGTGGTGTGTGTGTGTGTGTGTGTTGTATGTGTATGTGTGTGTGTATCTGTGTATGTGTGTGTGTATCTGTGTATTTGTGTGTATGTGTGTGTGTGTGTGTCTGTGATGCGTGTCGCGTGTGAGGTGCGTGTGTGTACTCTGTGTGTATGTGTGTCTGCAAGTTGTCTTACTGCTATTTTGCAGGTTGCTTGCAAAGCTTTTCCCTCCCCTCAACCCCCAAACCTACCCCACCCCTTAAACCTCCAGGCTTTCACCAACCAATCATTCCCCTGCCCTCTCCCTCTCTCTCGCCCCCTCCCCCCCCCCCCATACATACCAGAAGATCTACCTGTTGCAGTGGTTGAGCGAGCAAAATGTCATCTCCTTTTGGGTGCAAGAAGGTGAACTACTGCAAGGGCTACCTGGCTACAGTAAAAACACAACAGACTGAGTAAGGCTTGGTGTGTGTGGTGTTGGTGTTGGGGAGGTGTGTGTGGGGGAGGTTGGTTGTTGTGTGTGTGGGGGGTTGTGTGTGTGTTGGGGGGGTGGTGTGTGTTTTTTGGAGTTTGGGTGTGTGTCGTAGAGGGGAAGGTGTACTGAGTGTGTGTGAGATATGTGTGTGTGTGTGTGTGGTGTGTGTGTGTGTGGTGGTGTGTGTGTGGTGGAGTGTGTGGTGTGTGTGTGGGAGGGGGAGGTGTGTGTGTGTGTG
>JAPXFY010000025.1:10943304-10945804 GCA_030674185.1 Monoplex corrugatus | reverse complement strand
AGGTTCCAGCCAATGTAACCAAATTTTCTTATTAACTCTCCCGGCAACAGAAACCCCAAAAAAGGGGGATTTTCAGATACAACCTCTTTTTATCAAAACACCCCTCTGAATACACTAAAAAAAAAACATTGAAAATGTTTCCCGGGGGCCCCCAATTTTTTAAGACAGTTTTCCCCCCCCCCCCCCCCTTTTAAGAAGTGGTCTTAAGACAAATTAACCCCCTTTGCCCCAGCTTCCTATCCCCGGGGACCCCACCTGTCCCCCGGTCACCAGGTTTGGTTTGGGGCCGCTGCACTTTTTGACCCCCCAACCCCCTCCTTGACTTTTTGTGGACTTTTTCTTGAATTTTAAAAGGTCACTGACGTTGGTTATTTCCCCCATGTATGAGTTGGGAAAAGGATCCACCAACTTTTTTAAAATTTAAAACCCTTTGACCCCTCACCCTATGCAAGAAGCGGGGGATAGGGTGAGGGGGTTCAAAGGGTTAAGTTTTTGCTTTGGGGGCATTTTTCTAATGCATTTCCCCGGTGGACAGGGTGGGGGAGTCGAAGGGTTAAAACCGCTCTTCAAATTTTTAAAAATCAAGTCGCCCATTAACCCTTTTGACCCAACCCCCTGTCCACCACATCCTGTTTGGGGCCAACCCGTTAAAAAATTAAAAAAATTTAACCCTATTTTTCCCTCACCCTATCCACCACTTCCTGCAGGAAACGGGGGGAAAAAGGGGTAAGGGGCCCAAGGGTTGTTTTTTCGTTTTGGGGGATAGAGTGCAGGAGTCAAAAATTTTTAACTTTTTTTCCCCAGTGACTAAATTTTTTAGAATAAAAATTTTTAAAAAAATCTCTTTCGGAATTGGGGCATTGTTTTTTTAAAACTCCCCAAAATATTACTCCTTTTTCACGAATAATAAAATTTTTAAGCCACACCCTTTTGGGGTCAAAGCGGAAAAGGGGGAAAACCCCAATTAAAAACTTTATTCACTCTTTCCCCCACCCCTGTAAATAAAAGGGGGGTTTTTGGTTTTTTTTCTGTACGGGTATTTGTGTGAAAAAACCAGTCCAATCTATTTTTTTTTTTTTTCCGACCTTTAAAAACCCCATCTTTTTATTTCCCCCTAACCCCCCCCTTTTTCAACCTTTAAAACCCCCCTCTCTTTACCCCCTCAATTTTTTTTCTTTTTTTTCAGCCTTTTCACCCCCCCCCCATCTCTTAAATTTTCCCAAAATCTCTATCTTCCCCCCCCCCCCCCCACTTTCCCCCCCCCCCCCCCCCTTTCCTTTTCCTTTTTTCCCCCCCCCCCCCCCCCCACCCCCCAGACTTTCACCCCTACCCTTTCCCCTTTTCTAATCTCTAACCCCCCCCCCCCCGCCCCCCCCCCCCCCCCCGCCCCCCCCCCAAACCCCCCTATCTCTTTTCTTCTCAATTTCTAAAAACCCCCCCCCCCCCCCCCCCCCCCCCCCCCACTTTCACCCCCCCAAAAACCCTTTTCTTCTCAAAACCTATTCCCCACCCCCCCCCCCCCCGGAATTTTTTCCCCCCCCTTTCTTTACCCCCCCTTTTAACCCCCCCCCCCCCCCCCCCCCGACTTTCACCCCCTATTCTTTACTTTCCCCTAATCTCTATTCCCCCCCCCCCCCCCACCCCCCGGGATTTCCCAAAACCCCCCTTCCCCTTTTCCCCTTTTCAAACCCCCCCCCCCCCCCCGACTTTTACCCCCTATTTTCTTTTATTTTTTCTAATCTCTTTTTCCCCACCCCCCACCCCCGGACTTTCACCCCCTTCCCCCCCCTTTTTCTTCTCTAACCTCTATTTTTCCCCCCCCCCCCCAACCCCCCCCGGGTTTTTTACCCCCTATATCTTTCCCCTTTTCTAACCCCTTTTTTTCCCCCCCCCCCCCCACCCGGGTTTTCCCCCCCATACTTTACTTCTCTAACCTTTTTTCCCCACCCCCCCCCCCCCCCAAAATTTCAACCCCCCAAAATCTTTACTTCTCTAATCTCAAATTTTTCCCCACCCCCCCCCCCCCCCCCCGGGTTTTTAAAACCCCCTATACCCCTTTTTTTCTCAAAACCCCTTTTTTCCCCACCCCCCCCCCCCGGATTTCCCCCCCCCTTTTAACTTTTACCCCAAAAACCCCTATTCCCCCCCCGCCCCCAAGCCCCCCGGGCTTTCACCCCCTTTTTTTTTTCTTTACCCTTTCCCCAATCCCCAAACCCCCCCCCCCCCCCCCCACCCCCACCCCCCTATATCTTTTTCTTCCCCTAACCTTTTTTTTTCCCCACCCCCACCCCCCGGATTTTTACCCCCTATCTTTTTTCCCCTTTTCAATTTTTTATTACCCAACCCCCCCCCCCCGGACTTTCACCCCCCCTTCCCCCTTTACTTCTCAACCCCCTTTCCCCAAAACCCCACCCCTGGATTTTTTACCCCCCAAAACTTTTAAAATTTTTTTACCCTCTTTCCCCAAACCCCCCCACCCCCAGATTTTTCCCCCCCCTAA
>JAPXFY010000025.1:10930804-10938304 GCA_030674185.1 Monoplex corrugatus | reverse complement strand
GATCGAAGTAGCCTGTCCTCAGTGAGAGCTCAGCTGTTACTTTGATCGAAGTAGCCTGTCGTCAAAGGGTTAAAGGACCACAAAAACACAGAAAAGCAGTGTATAGAAACACTGATTTATTCTGGATTACAGCTTATCCAAAGCATAACTAAGTCCACAATTCTCATCTGTCAACAGCATAAAGTTTTTCCCTCTTTTTTGAAAACAAGGCTGTGATGCTGTTTTTAACTATTTTTATGTGGACAGGGGACATCAACAAGAAAAGACTAAAATACACTGGCCATGTGTCACGCAACAAAAACACAGACCTCATGACAACCATCTTTCAAGGAAAAACAGTAGAAAAATGGAAGAAAGGCAGACCTCCAATCTCATACATCGAGAACATAACCAGCATCAGCGGCCTAATATTCAAGAAATTTTCCACAAAAGTCAAGACAGAGTGGCCTGGACGGAGATGGTGGTGTCCAGGTGTGTAGCAGCCAACACCGAACCCGGTAACACCGACAGGTGAGACAGAGGAAATGAACGTATGCTGGTTGGTATCTGTATTATTTGAACACGGTACCAATTAAAATGAAAACAATAATCCAGGGAAAAACCAAGGGCTGAAGACGAAGAGGAAGACCAACAGTGTCATACCTGGACTGCATGATAAAGATAACCTGGATATCTATTAACAAAGCAATGAAAACCTGTGATTATTTACTTCATGTACGTTCATTTTTGTTTTGTTTTGAAGATAAAATACACAGATACATATGTCATTTATACATGACCAGGATTGTTCCAGTGATAGACTGATACAACATACAAAAAAAAAAAAAAAAAAAAAAAAAAAATATAAAAGCAGATAAAACAGGCTAGGTAGGACCTCAGGACCAGTCAGCTCATGGGTTTATGTGCAGACTTACGGCTTGTGTGCAGGTTTGTGTGTGTGCATGTATGCACCACATATGTGCATACACATCCGAGTACATACACGTCATGTCAATGTGCCCCTCCATGTGTATATACATATGTACTTTAAATCAACAGAGTTTAATGGCCCATTCTATTATAAAGGTGTCAATACTTTAAAAAAAAAAACACCCAAAAAACTACTACTTCAAAACACTAGGACAGTAGCATTAAGTCCCACTGGACCTGTCTTATAGCTAGTTCTTGCCACTCTACACACATAAAAGCATACAAAAACCAAAATGGCATTAAAAACAAACAAGAAAGGGGGGAGAGGGGTACACATTAATTCTAACATCAAAATGAAAGATGGACTGTAAAACATACAATGTCAAAAGAGTTATAAAAAGGAACTATAACAATATATTAATTTCTATGAATTATTTCAGTTGATCTGGCTCTTAACAAAAGAGTGAGAGACAAAGGCAGACACATATAAACTAAAAGCAAAATACATGTCAATCTTCAACAGCAACCAACAACACTATGCAGAGATGAACAGTCCCGTGGAAAACTACCAGACATGAAACATGGAAGTGTGTGTGGGTGGAAGGGGGGGGGGGGGGAGACAATGAATGAAGAGAACTCTGAAAAAAGAGCAGACAAAAAAGCGAGAAAAATACATTGGGAACAAACAAAATCTCTCAATCCTTTTGGGGAATGACGGATAACCGCGTGAAGGGAAATAATTCATTGATACACGTGAAGGGAAATAATTCATTGATCCACATCACATAAAATACTAACACGTGATTACGTCCCTTGTATCAAGCCAGCCATCCTTCGAGTGTCTGTGGCAGTACATACTTTAGGAAAAAAAAAGATCCGATTAAAACAGAGGAGACCGTCATGCTAAATAATAACTGGACTGATCATGTTAGAAAGAAAAACGTGTTACAGCCTGACAAAGTCTCTTCTAAAACAGAGAGGGACGGGGCCCCATGAAATAAGAGGAGACTCTATCATAAAAAACGGCTTTTCAGGGAAGCACCAGAAATTTGGAGTGTAAACTTTGTACAACAGGGATTTATCACACTCAGAAATTCCATACGCGCTTCTCCCTAATCTGCCAGGAATCATCTGATACGCTCCCTGAGCCTGCAGAAAACCCCATGCAAGGCTGGCAAGGTCTTGAAATGGGGAAGAGGATGAGGGAAAGGGACCTATAACAGAATTAGCGGAGCACCAGAAGGGGAATGCACAAGACGATCAATGACAGCACAGCCGTGCACAAGTGGAGGTAGAGATGAACACAGATATTTTCTGATGTTTGAATTGTGTGGCTGGAACGCTATACCATCCAGTGACAAGCACAGTAGTCAAGTGGATAAGATGTCAAGACTTCCGTTCAGAAATGCTAGGGTTCGATCCTGCCTGGGTACCTCCACCATGTGGAAAACAAGCAGAGATTTGTCCCCCCACTCACTTGACTACTGTGCATGTCACTGGACAATATACTGTGCTGACCACACAATATTAACATAAAAAAATACACTGAGCAGAAACCAAAAAATAAATAAATAAAAACCCACACACCTTACCTCCCCCACACAATACAAACATCAAAAAATACACTGAGCAGAAACAAAAAAATTAAAAACCCACACAAAACCTTACCTCCCCCACACAATACAAAAATAAAAAAATACACTGAGCAGAAACAACAACAACAACAAAAATATAAAACCCACACAACACCTTACCTCCGTATATCTGTAAGAAGGGACGCTATCCAGCAGCTCCTGAGCGGGGGGAGGAGGGAGAGGGGGCGTGGAGCTGCGCGATTCCTGCGAAGAGGTGGAGCTGTCGCTCTTGCGGATGACTGTGCGCGGCGCTTGGCTGTTGTAGGGCTGCTGCTGGGGGTAGCCGCCGCCGCCGACACAGCTGTTGCCGTGTGTTGGAGGGGGGTAGTAGGGTGCGTGTTGGTGTTGGTGCGGGGCTGGGGGCTGCTGTTGCTGATGTTGCTGTTGTTGCTGGTACTGCTGGTAGGAGGAGATGTGTTGCGTGGTGCTCTGTAAGTCGGCTAGGAGGGCATCTGAAAACAAGGCACGTCAAAATCAGGTCACACACTCCTCAAGGCTGGCTTGAAGGGGTCTGGAAATGTAGGTGAACTTCTATTCCTACACTTGACAACTCACAGGACTAGACATTATGATTATAATAAATCATGTTTTACATGCTCATACCCTCCAAGTTCATTTGGACTCACTGTGTATTGCACACAATCAAAGTTCACAAGAAACAACACCCAAAGGTGCTGCTAGAGGGGACCATGATCACCAATGCTCACCACTCTCTGGACAATCACCTCCCAAGGTCCCAACGCCACTCCATAGCCATTTCATCAAGCAAGCGCGGAGGGGGGGGGGGGGGGGGCTGTCCATGCGCTGCATGACCCATTCCGACTCACTACGTATTCTTCTTCTTCTGTTATATGGCCACAATCAACACTTTGATTATTTTATTACACGTAACCAAATATTTCAGTGGAGCATGGAGAACTCAAGCTGACCACACTCCCATTGTTTTTTTGTTGCTGTTGCTGTTGTTGTTTTTGCGCAGTCTGCATAGTCTTCAGTGAGCAGACGTGCTGGGTGTTTTCGTGTTTTCAGCCACTGACGTGAGTTACACTAAATCTTTAATGTACATGCGTGACATTATGCATGTGTTCAGGCACTGGCAGGTCCGCACACGAGGTGTCTAGGCAGTTTGGACCAAGAACTTTCCTACAGAAGTCTAAAACCCTCTGATACCGCGCTTGTTAAAATGCAGTTTCAAATCTTTTCCTACATTTTGCCTGTCAATGGAATAGTTGGAAGACATTAGCAAAACTGACAACGAAAGCCACAATCAGGTCATAACAACTGCCAGTAGGACTTTGGAGCATTTGGAAACTGGTCATAATGCGGTCCAACGGCCTACGTGCCTGTAAGCCGACGGATGGACTTGTAAAATTGTCAAAAGGGGGTCATGAACTCTGCAAGTCTTGTTAAGTATACCGTTACTGTTATTACTGTTTAAAGCCCAGCCGACTGCGTAGAGCCATATCAGGGCTATAAACGTTTCAAAACATACACATACTTCAGCAGGTTAAGAAAAAAAAAAAAAAAGGAAAAGAAAATTATGTATACATATCAATGCAATCACGCACAAAATCTAAGGAGATGCTCTCGGCAGTGACCACTCCGTCCTATTTATCACACAGGGGATTTAAAAAGCATACACGAATACAAATTCAAATATAACTAAGGATATCAAAACATATATACAAAAACATGCCTAAATTACCTAACACTGCGCTTCCGCATATCTCATTTCCCTAGAGCCAAACATGCACCCAATACACATACTCAATTATCACTCACAAGAGAAATTACATAAGACTTTATCCAACACATTCCGGAAAATGGACAAGCAAGGCAGACAATGATAGGAAGAAATGACAGAAAGCAAAGGAGGAAGGAAGAAACAAAGACAGCGACAGAAAAGAGGCAATTTCCAGCACAGAATTTCCAGAAGGTGGGGATACTATTCACAGTGAAAGAGCCCCCAGCATCCCCACAGGGCAGGGGGGGGGGGGTGAGGGGGTGTAATACACATGCAGAATCTCAAGTATGCGCATTAAAAGTTCCATGTAAGTTATGTCAGTATCTGGTGGCTTGTAGAAACATGAAAACACCTCTGCATGCTGTTTGCCCACTGAAGTTGCAGACCGTGCTACAACACAGTAGAGTGTGGTCAGCTCATCTAACAGCTCGAGTTCTTTGTGCTCCACAGAAAGTCGCATTATGCGTTAACGCGCAGCTAAGCTCAAACAGTTTAAAGAACAGCGCTATACAATGATGCATAATACAGGCCAGGTCATGGGTTTATGTGCAGGCTTAATACTTATGCACACAGCACCTGTGATGTCAGTGCATATGGAATTCATTCCGAGCACAGGGACATCATTTTGAGAAACTGAAATTAAAACTGCATAATACGAGATCAAATATAAACATTTGACACTGTGCAAGACAGCATGTGCACTTTCAATTTAGCATGCAGTTTTCTGATAAGTAAAGAAAGAAAGACAGTAAACCAATTCACACCCAGAGACTAAAAGAATAGACAAAGGAACACTGTCTGTTTACTGTGAAAATGAAGAGGTAGTTGTGAATAATGAAGAGCTAGTCGTGAGTACATTCAAACTACCAGTAGTATCATAGTGTAACTACCAGTAGTGTCACAGTGTAACTACCAGTAGTGTCACAGTGTAACTACCAGTAGTGTCACAGTGTAACTACCAGTAGTGTCACAGTGTAACTACCAGCAGTATCACAGTGTAACTACCAGTAGTGTCACAGTGTAACTACCAGTAGTGTCACAGTGTAACTACCAGTAGTGTCACAGTGTAACTACCAGCAGTATCACAGTGTAACTACCAGCAGTTAAAAGTTAAAGGTTAAAGGTCCCATGGCCAATATGGCCGTAGGGGCGGTGAACTGTTAAAGATTCACTGTGTCTAGGGCACGGCATTATGAAAGGCGGAGCCCATCCCTCTCCTTTCGCCGCCTTTTTTAAACCTCCCCCGACCAAGTCAGGTACCCATTCACTGCTGGGTGGACAGAGGGAGTTTTCAGGCCGGAAAAATCGAACCAGCGTTTAGCGGATTCGAACCACCGACCTTCCGCACCGCAGACGAGCGCTCTAACCACTCGACTACAGGCCCCCCTATTAACTACCAGCAGTATCACAGTGTAACTACCAGTAGTGTCATAGTGTAACTACCAGTAGTGTCACAATGTAACTACCAGTAGTATCACAGTGTAACTACCAGTAGTATCACAGTGTAACTACCAGTAGTGTCACAGTGTAACTACACAGTGTAACTACCAGTAGTGTCACAGTGTAACTACCAGTAGTATCACAGTGTAACTACCAGTAGTGTCACAGTGTAGCTACCAGTAGTATCACAGAGTAACTGTCAGTTCTGTTGCTTGAAGTCACACACTACAGATGCATGAGCATAAATCCAGTCTGATACGGAGACACGAGTTCAGAGTTTGTTTTGAGTTTGTTCCAGAAACATTCACTGTACTCGGGCAACTCCTTTACCTGCTCTGCCTGAATCTGCCAGCAATTATATGACAGACTTCTGAAACCTGCACAAAAAAAAAAAACTATGCACTGGCAAAGTCTTGAAATGGAGAGGGGGGCAGGGGAGCGACCTATGAAACCATAGGCTGACACCACCAGAATGATGGAAACGTTGAAATGGGCAGCAAACAGGCAGTTTTTAACGTTTCGAGCTTGGGTCGAACCTGATGTACTAGATCTCCAGCCCACGGCTGTATCAAGAGAACCAACCAGCCCGCATATAGAAAGACAGACCACAACTGATACATTTCCTTAACAACTTGAAACAAGATCCAAGCATTCCTTTGTATGATAATATTCCAATTCCTGATTCAAAACAACACAAAACAAAAACACAAAAACAAAACAAACAACCCCCCCAAAAAAAAACCCAATCCCCCCCCCAAAAAAAAAAACAACAACAACCAACAACCCCAAAACAAAAACAAAAAAACAATAACAAAAACGAAGAAGAATAACCACCAAAAAGCGAAAACAAAGATACACATACCACTGACCGCTCCTTCACACAACATACATACCATGATAAGAAAAACACACTGGAAGAGCTAACACACTGGAAGAGCTAACACACTGGAGGAGCTAACACACTGAAGAGCTAACACACTGGAAGAGCTTTATCCATTACAGTCTGGATTTTGTTTATGTAAACTGTGATGCTGACACATGTATAAATACACCACGTTCACTCCCTTACCCTATCCACCAGCATCCTGCAGTAAGCCCGCGGGCGGACAGACAAAGTTAGTGAAAAAGTTCCCACTGAGAAGTGGCCCGTGCGCTCTTACAGAAGAAAGGCCATCCTGTGAGCTTGCGACACTGGGAGCATTATTGTGGCAATCCTTCAATTTAACCCTTTCTCTTCCTACAGCCTGTCCACCAGCATCCTGTACTGTCAGCCACGCTAGCAAAACAAAAACTTAACCCTTTGATTCCCTCACCCTGTCCACGAGCATTATTGTGGCAATCCTTCAATTTAACCCTTTCTCTTCCCACACCCTGTCCACCAGCATCCTGCACTGTCAGCCACGCTAGCAAAACAAAAACTTAACCCTTTGATTCCCTCACCCTGTCCACGAGCATTATTGTGGCAATCCTTCAATTTAACCCTTTCGCTCCCCATGCCCTGTCCACCAGCATCCTGCACTGTCAGCCACGCTAGCAAAACAAAAACTTAACCCTTTGATTCCCTCACCCTGTCCACGAGCATTATTGTGGCAATCCTTCAATTTAACCCTTTTGCTCCCCACACCCTGTCCACCAGCATCCTGCACTGTCAGCCACGCTAGCAAAACAAAAACTTAACCCTTTGATTCCCTCACCCTGTCCACCAGCTTCCTGCAGGAAGCTGGTGGACAGGGTGAGGGAATCAAAGGGTGCAGGAAGCTGGTGGACAGGGTG
>JAPXFY010000025.1:10913304-10925804 GCA_030674185.1 Monoplex corrugatus | reverse complement strand
CCCCCCCCTCCTAGTCAATGCCCAAATGCTCAGTCATCTATCAACTAGGTAAAGTAAATACTAGCTATTCTGTATAAACTCGTCTCACATGACAGACCCCACCCCCTCCTAGTCAATGCCCAAATGTTCAGCCATCTATCAACTAGGTAAAATAAATACTAGCTATTCTGTATAAACTCGTCTCACATGACAGACCCTCCCCCCTCCTAGTCAATGCCCCAATGCTCAGCCATCTATCAACTAGGTGAAGTAAATACTAGCTATTCTGTATAAACTCATCTCACATGACAGACCCCACCCCTTCTAGTCAAAGCTCAAATGCTCAGCCATCTATCAACTAGGTGAAGTAAATACTAGCTGTTCTGTATAAACTCGTCTCACATGACAGACCCCCCCCCCCCCCCCCTTAATCAATGCCCAAATGCTCAACCATCTATCAACTAGGTGAAACCAATATTTTTAAAACCATATGAATATGGGGAATATGACTACGAGTATGAATATGGGGAATATGACTACGAGTATGAATATGAATATTAAACTCCAACTGGAGACCAGACAAGTCCCTGACATGGCCTCAGAATTACCATGAACGATACAATGAGGGATGTCTGTGACTACTTTACACGCAGATACCACCAACTCTTGGTTTCAAGCCCCAGACACTGTAATTACAGTAATAGAATGGACGAACAAGAGAGCCACTGTGTGTGTGCCTTCATTCCCCTTCCCTGCTACGTGGGACGGGGCCGGCCAGCAGGAAGGTTAGCGCCGGGCTCTTCAATGTCTGTTTCCTGTGATACACTCTGGTGAGACACTCGGCAACATCCTGTTGCCTGAGATGCCCTGCCTGCCTGCCTGCCTGCCTGCCTATCGCTAAATACATCGGGTCTTCTCTTCACTGCACGTGTGTCGCACTGCTGAACAGACTATTACACAACACAACACATGAGAGAACCTGATCATAAAATGCTTACCATTGCTTTAAAAAAAAAAAAAAAAAAAAAAAAAAAGTTTGGTTATATGTGAAACATGCAGCAAGTCAAAAATCAGTTTGGAGAACTTCGCTATAATTATAAAAAATGATTAATGATAATTTAAAATCAGAATTTTTTAATCCTGTCTGAATGAGTTTGGAGAATTAACTATGCAAGAATGATTTATGATGATAATCTAAATGAGAATTTCAATCCTGTCCAAATGAGTCTGGAAAATTACCTATGCAAGAATGATCTATGATGATAATTTAATCAAGAATTCCAACCGTTAACCCTTTCATTCCCCAAGTTCATCTGTTTCCCTTCATTTGTTCGCGGTGCGTATACTCTAGCCAGCCACTGAAGCTGTATCAGGGCTAATATGAAGTTGGGGAAAATAACCAAAAAAGTACACACACACACACACACACACACACATGCACGCACGCACGGACGCACGCACGCACGCACGCACACACACACACACACATACACACACACACACATACACACACACCACACACACGCACACACACACCACACACACACACACACACACACACCACACACACATAGGCGTGCACGCACGCACAACACACACACACACACATACAGTGATACACACACACTCTCTCTCTCTCTCTCTTAGTCTTCCAAGTTTAATTAACCCTCTGACTTCCACATCCTGTCCACCAGCATCCTGCATTGTCAACCATGCTAGCAAAGCAAAAACTTAACTCTTTGACCCCCCCACACTATCCTGCAGGAAGCTGGTGGATAGAATGAGGGACTCAAAAAGTTAAGTTTTTGCAGTTGGTGGATAGGGTATGGGAGTCAAAAGGTTAAGTAAAAGGCTGACAGCTAAAAACCAAGCACATGATCAGCCTTTCAAGTCTTAAATGCATTTTTACAATCTTGCCCAAACACATGACCATGTAAGGTAAAAACTTGAAAAATTACAATCTGCAGGAACATCTCTTTGAGGAGTCTGCTGTATGGTGCTTATGTCACACATCGTTTAACCCTTTCACTCCCGCACTCCAGTCACCAGCGTCCTGCATTGCCAACCATGATAGCAAAGCAAAAACTTAACCCTTTGATTCCCTCACCCTATCCACCAGCTTCCTGCAGGAAGCTGGTGGATAGGGTGAGGGAATCAAAGGGTTAAGTTTTTGTAGTTGGTAGATAGGGTGCGGGAGTCAAAGGGTTAAGTCCAAGCATGAAATAAGGTGTTTTTTGATGCTGAGTGTCTCATCATATTGTATGCACTACAGTGTCTTCTTTATTTTCTTAAATGGTACGAATGAGTGTGGAATGCGTGTCCTGTGTGTAACCTGCACGACACTGTCTCTTTCCTATGTTTCCCAAGAACAGACGGATGGAAATGTTTAAGGTTTGGAAGAAAAAAAAAAAATGTCTGTCTGGTTGCACCATAGTCGGTCGCCACTCTTTTTCTGTGTGTGGTCCATACAACTGGAACGATCTTCCCCCGTCTATTCGACAGTCACATACTCTTGTCTTTTTTCAAGTCTAGCTTGGAGACTACCATTTTGTACAGCACTGATTTTCCCCACTACATGCCCTCTCCCTCCCCCTCTTCTCCTCCCAATCCAGTTTGCGTGTGCTTTGTGCCCTGGAGTTTTGGTCCTTGCTGGGTGATCGCTCTGGTGAATGATGAGAGTGCTCGCTTTGGTCTGATTCTTGTATCAAGATTTGATACCTTGTCAATGTCATCATCATTATTATCGTTATTATTGTTCCAATCTTACTGATTCAAGATCTGGCATCTTATATATGTCATTACTATTAACATTATTATTGTTCCACAAGATTTGGCATCTTGTGAATGTCGTTACTATTATCATGATTATTGTTCCAATCTTACTGATTCAAGATTTGTCATCTTATGAATGTCATTACTATTATCATGATTATTGTTCCTCTCTGCTCAATCCAGTATACATTTGCTTTGTGCCCTGGAGTCTTGGTCCTTGTTGGGTGATTGGTCTGGTGAATGTTGAGAGTGCTCGCTTTGGTTTCATTCTTGTATCAAGATTTGATACCTTGTCAATGTCATCATCATTATTATCCTTGGTATTGCTCCAATCTTACTGACTCAAGATCTGGCATCTTATTAATGTCGTTACTATTATCATTATTATTGTTCCAATCTTACTGACTCAATACCTGGCATCTTATTAATGTCGTTACTATTATCATTATTATTGTTCCAATCTTACTGACTCAATACCTGGCATCTTATTAATGTCGTTACTATTATCATTATTATTGTTCCAATCTTACTGACTCAAGATCTGGCATCTTATTAATGTCGTTACTATTATCATTATTATTGTTCCAATCTTACTGACTCAAGATCTGGCATCTTATTAATGTCGTTACTATTATCATTATTATTGTTCCAATCTTACTGACTCAAGATCTGGCATCTTATTAATGTCGTTACTATTATCATTATTATTGTTCCAATCTTACTGACTCAATATTGGCATCTTATTAATGTCATTACTATTATCATTATTATTGTTCCAATCTTACTGACTCAAGATCTGTCATCTTATTAATGTCGTTTACTATTATCATTATTATTGTTCCACAAGATTTGGCATCTTATAAATGTTGTTACTATTATCATTATTATTGTTCCAATCTTACTGACTCAAGATTTAGCATCTTATAAATGTCATTACTATTATCATTATTATTGCTCCACAAGATTTGGCATCTTATAAATGTTGTTACTATTATTATTATTGTTCCACAAGATGTGGCATCCTATAAAATGTCGTTACTATTATCATGATTGTTGTTCCAATCTTACTGATTCAAGATTTGGTATCTTATGAATGTCATTACTATTATCATTATTGTTCCACAGAGTTTGGCATCACTACTATTATCATGATTATTGTTCCGCTCTTATTGATTCAAGATTTGACATCTTATGAATGCCATCATCATTATCATTATTATCATTCCAATCTTATTAATTCAAGATCTGACATCTTATGAATGCCATCATCATTATCATTATTATCATTCCAATCTTACTGCCAGAGACTTTTCACACAATCTTGTAGCCTACCTTGAGTTTCAGATCTGCGTAAGAGATAAAGAATTTAGACATTTTTTTCCATAGTGGAATTCTTGGCAAGGCAGTAAATTATTTCATTGCCTGCAATGCCAACGTAGTAGCCAGAAATCCAGGAAGAAAGTTCAAAGAATTTCGGAAGCTCTGGGTAGCTGATGTTACGGCCTGCAACTGCTTCCAGAGCAGAAAGGGGAGTCTGAAAATGATATGAGAAATTCTTTATGCTTGGGATTAATTTTCCATTTCCAGTGCCAAATTCTTTTACTGTTTAACCCTTTGACTCCCGCAGCCTGTCCACCAGCGTCCTCCACTGTCGACAACGCTAGCAAAGCAAAAATTTAACCCTTTGACTCCTTCACCCTATCCACCAGCTTCCTGCAGGAAGGTGATGGATAGGGTGAGGGAGTCAAAGGGTTAAGTTTTTGTAGTTCATGGATAGGGTGCGGGAGTCAAAGGGTTAAAGCAAAGCTGAGTGCACAGAGCCACATCAGGGCTATAACCATGCCAAAACCTACACAATGTCTGCTTGGGGTAAAACAAAAAGCAGGAAAAGAAAATTAAGTACACATACCAATGCATGTGCGCACATAATCTAAGGCTATGCCCCTGGCGTTGACCACTCCATCCAATTTATCACCATGGGATTGTAAAACATAAAACAACAATAACAACAAAACCTGAATACAAAAGTGAACATAACTAAGAACACTAAAGCAAACAAACAAAAAACCCTAAATTACCTAAAATTGCTCCTGCACAGCACATTTTAGAGCCAAACATGCAGTCAATACATGTACCCAGCTATCAATCCTAAGAGAAAGTACTCAAGACTTTATATATAGAACACATACAGGTGAATGGACCAGCAAGGCAGACAATGATAGGAAGAAATGACAGAAAGCAAAGGAGGAAGGAAGAAACAAAGAAAGCGACAGAAAAGAGGAAATTTCCAGCACAGAATTTCCAGAAGGTGGGGATACTGTTTATACTGAAAGAGCCCCCAGCATCTCCACGGGGGATTTTAGTGCCAAAACCTGGTCTGAAACACCATTTTCAGTGCCAAAACCAGAGTCTACTGGCCTTGAGCAGGAAGCTGGAGGATACAGTGAATGAATTAACCGGTTAATGAACTTTCATGATACCTCAGAACAGGTTATAATGTTAATAAACAACCATTCAGATCTTTCATATATAGGAAGGAACTAATGATAAATACTATTAATTTAAACAAGCAGTAAACCATGCCAGCAGTTTGGCATGGGTTAGGCATAGGGTAAAGGATAAGATAACCAAAACCCAAATCAAAAACTCTTAACCTTAACTGGGAGAAATTTTCTCCACAACTCTAACCCTAGACTAGATTTTGTTCGTCTTAAAAGCAGAGGAGTACAAACTGCACATGAATAAACACTTACCAAATCTATACAGTAAAAGTATTCTGACATTTTTAATTTTTTTAAGAATGATGAAAGTCTTTTTTTAAATTTTCTTCTTGATTATATTTATAAAACTCTGTGTGTGTGTGCGTGCATGCGTGCGTGCGTGTGTGTGTACGTCTGTGTGCATGTGTATGTGTGTGTGCGCATGCATGTGTGTGTCTGAGTGTGTGTGTGTGTGTGGTGTGTGTGTGTGTGTGTGTGTGTGTGTGTGTGTGTGTGAGTGAGTGAGTAAGTGAGTGAGTGAGTGAGTGAGTGTGAGTGAGAGAGAGAGAGAGAGGGTCAATTGTGTGATACCAGTCTTCTCAATGAGCCTATAGCAGCATGCTCAAAAGTCAAATGTGGAATAAAGCCGACAGGGGCCTGAAAACACAAACAAAAGAGAGAGAGAGAGAGAGAGAGAGAGAGAGAGAGAGAGAGAGAGAGAGAGAGAGAGAGAGAGAGAGAGAGAGAGAGAGAGAGGAAAAGAGAGGCTCAATTGTGTAATAGCAGTCTTCTCATTGAGCCCCCCCATAGCAGCATGCTCAACTCTGGACTAAAGCCAACAGGGGCCTGAAAACCCTCACAAACAACAATTGGGGCATGACGGATGTGATCTGAACCCATGACCTTCCAGTCCTAGTCCGTCACACTGACCACTGCACAGTGGCGATGGTTTACGGACACTGGCAGACTAATCACCCCACTGCAGACTAATCACGCTGCTGGCAGACTAATCCCAACCGTCACATTACAAACTGAATTTGTGATTTGTGATTGTTGCTTAAAGCCCAGCCGACATGCACAATACCTCAACATGGGGAAAAAAAAGAAAAGAAAATTAAGTGCAAACATCAGTGCACTTGTGCACACAATCCAAGGAGATGCCTCTAGCGCCGACCACTCTGTCCAATTTCCATGCAGGGGATTTAAAAATCATACCTGAATACAAATTTAAACATAACCAAGGACACCAAAACATATATAAAAATGGGCCTACATTACCCAAAACTGCTTCTGCACACGTCATTTCCCTTCAGTCAAAAATGCACCTAATACATGTACCCAATTATCAATCCTAAGAGAAAGTACCTAAGACTTCATCGAACATATACGTGTAGGCGAATAGACCAGCAAAGCAGAAAATGATAGGAAGAAATGACAGAAAGCAATGGAACAAGGCAGAAACAAAGAGACTGACAGAAAAGAGGAAATTTCTAGCACAGAAATTCCAGAACATGGGGACACTTATTTATAGGGAAAGAGCCCTACTTATTTATACTGAAAGACCCACCCCCACCCCCGCATCCCCACCAGGGTGGGGGGTGGGGCAACGGTCACATTATAATTGAATGAAGCAGACGAGGAGACATGAGTGTTGTGCTAACCTGTTACATGCCCATATAACATGGTTACACCAGCACCAGTAACCTCCCCTTACACCGTTATCAGTGTTTTCACATAAATCGTCAGTCTGTTATCTAGCTGATAAGCTCCTGTCTAAAAACAGAATGTAGTCTGTTAGTTAATTTTAATCCTTGGACTCCCGCACCCTGTCCACCAGCATCCTGCATTGTCAACCATGCTAGCAAAGCAAAACTCTTCGACTCCCTCACCCTATTCACCACCTTCCTGCAGGAAGCTGGTGGATGGGGTGAGGGAGTCAAAGGGTTAAGTTTTTGCAGTTGGTGGACAGGGTGAGGGAGTCAAAGGGTTAAGTTTTTGCAGTTGGTGGACAGGGTGAGGGAGTCAAAGGGTTAAGTTTTTGCAGTTGGTGGACAGGGTGAGGGAGTCAAAGGGTTAAGATTTTGCAGTTGGTGGACAGGGTGTGGGAGTCAAAGGGTTAAATACAGGATGTAGATTATCAGTTCCAACTGCCAGCACTGCCAACCTCTCTACATCACAGATACTGGAAAATCCACACGTTACGACCCATCCTCCTTCAAGTGGGTACCCAAATGCATTAAACATAACACTCTAGCTACTGCAGAAAATTTGCAAGAAAGAATATGGGCCTACATACTCATAGAGTCATTTAGAATATGGGTCTATACACTCACAGAATGGGCCTACATAATCACAGATTCAACTAGAATATGGGCCTACACACTCACAGAATTAATTAGTCCTAGGCAGAATATGGTCCTACACACTCAGACTTAGTCCTAGGCAGAATATGGGCCTACACACTCACACATTTAATTAGAATATGGGCCTACACACTCAGAGGTTTAAATTAGTCCTAGACAGAATTGGGCCTACACACTCACATATCAATTAGTCCTAGACAGAATATGGGTCTACACACTCACAGAATTAGTCCTAGGCAGAATACAGGCCTACACACTCACAGAGTCAATTAGTCCTAGACAGAATATGGTGGACCTACAGCACTCGCAGAATCAATTAATCCTAGATAGACTATGGACCTACAACACTCACATAATCAATTAGCCCCAGACAGAATATGGGCCTACACACTCACAGAATCAATTAGTCCTAGACAGAATACGGGTCTACACACTCACAAAGTTAATTAGTCATCGACAGGTGCAGTAGTCAAGTTCAACACCTCACCAGCGCTGGCATACGATTTCTGCGCAAGCTGAGGGGTTCTGCCATGCCAGATAGATAGTTGCTGGCAGGCTTGGGAGGAGCGCATATGTAACTGCCTGCGTACGATGACGAACCAACCTTTCTTGAGCGAACTCCCGACCTCTTGAGGGGAAGGGAAGTTCAGTCACAGCGCTGTGTCTGGGCCACTGAATGGGATAGGATGAGTGAGTGTGCAGAGCCAAAGGTGTCAAACAGAATCAAGTGGGCATAACATCAATTTGCAGGGGGAGGAGAGAGAGAGGGAGAGAGGAGGGAAGGCTGAGGTATCATGGGGTAGGGGGATCCATCAGAAGCTGACTCAAGTATGATGTGTTGGGGGTTAAGGGACCTTGGTTTATGGACCCCTACCATGTCAAACAGAATCAGGTGGGCATATCATCAATTTGCAGGGGAAGGAGAGGAGAGAGGGGGGGAGGCTGAGGTATCAGGGGTAGGGGGATCTATCGGAAGCTGGCTCAAGTATGATGTGTTGGGGGTTAGGGGACCTTGGTTTATGGACTCCTACCAGGCCCAGTGCTCAAGCCATAACTTAGGGGTTAGGGACGGGGTGGGGTGGGGATGGGGTAAGGAAGGCAGAAAAATCAATACCAGGAATTGTTACTGTTATTTTTGATTAAAGCTCACCCACTGCGCGGAGCCATATCAGGGCTGTAACCGTTTCAAAACATACACAATACTTTTATACATAAAACTTCACTGCATACCTCGATATATCTGGGTAAGGGTTGGGAAGAGGTTGCTTCATTGTACAACTTATTATGTGTGAGGTTGGGAGAGATTATTGTTATTGTTGTTTAAAGCCCAGCCATATCAGGGCTATAACCACTTCAAAACATACACAATACTTTAGCATCTTATAAATGTTGTTACTATTATCATTATTATTGTTCCACAAGATTTGGCATCTTATAAATGTTGTTACTATTATCATTATTATTGCTCCACAAGACAGAAAAGGAAAAGAAAATTACGTACACATATCAATGCATTCGCGCACATAATCTAAGGAGATGCCCCTGGCGTTGACCAGTCTCTCCCAATTCATCGCACAGGGGATTTAGAAAACAAACCTGAATACAAATTTAAACATAACTAAGGATATTAAAACATAAAAACTGGCTAAATTACCTAAAATTGCTTCCACATATCTCATTTCCCTAGAGCCAAAAATTCACTTAATACACGCACCCAATTAACAATCCTAAGAGAGAGCATGCAAGACTTTATCGAACACATACAGGTGAATGGACCAGCAAGGCAGAAAATGATAGGAAGAAATGACAGAAAGCAAGAGAGGAAGAAAGAAACAGAGTGACAGAAAAGAGGAAATTTCTAGCACAGAATTTCCAGAAGATGGGGGGATACTATTTTCATTGAAAGAGCTCCTGGCAACCCCACAGGGGAAAAAACTAGGAATAACAGTAGCAGAAGGAGTAATGGTGGTGGTAGTAGTCGTAGTAGTGGTAGTGTTTGTTAGGTTATTGTTGTTTTTGTTTAAAGCCCAGTCGACAGCGAAAATCCATATCAGGGCTATAACCGTTTCAAAACACACACAATACTTCAACAGGTCAAAAATGAAAAGAAAATTAACTACACATATCACTCAGTGCATTCGCGCACACAGTGTTTGTTGTTGTAGTAGTAGTAGTAGTAGTAGTAGTAGTAGTAGTAGTAGTAGTTGTAGTAGTAGTAGTAGTAGTAGTTGTAGTAGTAGTAGTAGTAGTTAGCAGAAGCAGTAGTAGCAGTAGTAATAGTGGAAGTGGTAACAATATAATGATAATGATGATGACAACAACAATAATAATTTACAATAATCATAAATAAATAAATGATCATGTTAACAGGAATACTGAACACAAAAGGAGTAAGAAGTAGTAGTTGTAGCAGTAGTAGTTGTAGCAGTAGTAGCAGTAGTAGTAGTACTACTACTAGTGGTGATGGTAATGATAAGAAAAAGAAGAAGGACAACAACAACAACAAGCACAAGAAGAAGAAGAAGAAGAAGAAGAAGCAGAAGAAGAAGAAGGAGAAGACAGAGAAGATGAAGAAGAAGAAGAAGAAGAAGGAGAAGAAGGAGAAGAAGGAAAAAGAAGAAGACCAAGAAGAAGAAGAAGACCAAGAAGAAGAAGAAAGAAGACAAGAAGAAGAAAACCAAGAAGTAGAAGAAGAAGAAAAACCAAGAAGAAGAAGAAGACCAGAAGAAGAAGAAGACCAAGAAGAAGAAGAAGACCAAGAAGAAGAAGAAGACCAAGAAGACCAAGAAGAAGAAGAAGACAAGAAGAAGAAAACCAAGAAGAAGAAGAAGAAGAAAACCAAGAAGAAGAAGAAGACAAGAAGAAGAAGAAGAAAACCAAGAAGAAGAAGAAGAAGAAAAACAAGAAGAAGAAGAAGACCAAGAAGAAGAAGAAGAAAAACCAAGAAGAAGAAGAAGAAGAAAACCAAGAAGAAGAAGAAGACCAAGAAGAAGAAGAAGAAAACCAAGAAGAAGAAGACCAAGAAGAAGAAGAAAACCAAGAAGAAGAAGAAGAAGAAGAAGAAAAACCAAGAAGAAGAAGAAAGACCAAGAAGAAGAAGAAGAAGAAACCAAGAAGAAGAAGAAGACCAAGAAGAAGAAGAAAGAAGAAGAAGAAGACCAAGAGAAGAAACAGAAGAAGAAGAAGAACCAAGAAGAAGAAAGACCAAGAAAGAAGAAGACCAAGAAGAAGAAGAAACCAAGAAAAAAAAGAAGAAGACCAAGAAGAAGAAGAAAGACCAAGAAGAAGAAGAAAGACCAAGAAGAAGAAGACCAGAAGAAGAAGACCAAGAAGAAGAAGAGAAAACCAAGAAGAAGAAGAGAAGAAAAGAAGAAGAAAAAGAAAGAAGAAACAAGAAGAAGAAGACCAAGAAGAAGAAGACCAAGAAGAAGAAGAAGAAGAAGACCAAGAAGAAGAAGAAGAAACCAAGAAGAAGAAGAAGAAGCCAAGAAGAAGAAGAAAACCAAGAAGAAGAAAGACCAAAAGAAGAAGAAGAAGACAAGAAGAAGAAGAAGAGAAACCAAGAAGAAGAAGAAGAAAACCAAGAAGAAGAAGAAGAAGAACCAAGAAGAAGAAAAAGAAGAAAGAAGAAGAAGAAGAAGAAGACCAGAAGAAGAAGAAGAAGAAGAAGACCAAGAAGAAGAAGAAGAAGAAAGAAGACCAAGAAGAAAGAAGAGAAAAAACCAAGAAGAAGAAACCAAGAGAAGAAGAAGAGACCAAGAAGAAGAAGAAAGAAGAAGAAGAAGAAGACCAAGAAGAAGAAGAAGAGAAGACCAAGAAGAAGAAGAAGAAGAAAGAAGACCAAGAAGAAGAAGAAGAAGAAGAAAACCAAGAAGAAGAAACAAGAAGAAGAAGAAGAAGAAGACCAGAGAAGAAGAAGAAGAAGAAAGACAAGAAGAAAAGAAGAAAGAAGAAGAAGAGAAGAAGAAGAAAAGAAAAGAAGAAGAAAGAAGAAGAAGAAGAAGAAGAAGAAACAAGAAGAAGACCAAGAAGAAGAAGAAGACCAAGAAGAAGAAGAAGAAGACCAGAAGAAGAAGAAGACAGAAGAAGAAGAAGAAGAACCAAGAAGAAGAAGAAGAAGAAAGAAGACCAAGAAGAAGAAGAAGAAGAAACCAAGAAGAGAAGAAGAAGACCAAGAAGAAGAAGAAAAGAGAAGGAAAGACCAAGAAGAAGAAGAAGAAGAAGAAGACAAGAAGAAGAAGAAGAAAACCAAGAAGAAGAAGAAGAAAAAACCAAGAAGAAGAACGAAGAAGAAGAAGAAGAAGACCAGAGAAGAAGAAGAGAAGAAAGAAGAAGACCAAGAAGAAGAAGAAGAAGACCAAGAAGAAGAAGAAGAAGAAGAAGAACAAGAAGAAGACCAAGAAGGAAGAAGAAGAAGAAAACCAAGAAGAAGACCAAGAAAGAAGACAAGAAGAACAAGAAGAAGAAAGACCAAGAAGAAGAAGAAAAGAAAAAAGAAGAAGAAGAAAAGAAGAAGAAGACAAGAAGAAAGAAGAAGAAACCAAGAAGAAAAAGAAGAGAAGACAGAAGAAGAAGAAGAAAACCAAGAAGAAGAAACAGAAGAAGAAGACCAAGAAGAAGAAGAAGAAGAAGAAGACCAAGAAGAAGAAGAAAAAGAAGAAGAAGAAGAAGAACGAAGAAAGACAGAAGAAGAAGAAGAAGAAGAAAACAAGAAGAAGAAAACCAAGAAGAAGAAGAAGAAGAAGAAAAACCAAGAAGAAGAAAACAAGAAGAAGAAGACCAAGAAGAAGAAGAAGAAAACCAAGAAGAAGAAGACCAAGAAGAAGAAGAAGAAGACCAAGAAGAAGAAGAAGAAGAAAGAAGAAGAAGAAGACCGAAGAAGAAGAAGAAGAAGAAGACCAAGAAG
>JAPXFY010000025.1:10905804-10908304 GCA_030674185.1 Monoplex corrugatus | reverse complement strand
TCACGTTTATTAGTTATCTGCTTCAGTGATTATTTCACTTTCTGTCCCATTGTTTGTGTAGTGTAGCAAGACTGCTGTTGTAAGACCTGTCCAGAGGGGTCTAATGCTACCTATCTGTGAGTAATATAGTGTTTTGAGGTTTGATGTTTTAGTCAAGCTGTCTACGATAATTGGGTACATGTATTAAGTGCACTTGTGGCTCTAGGGAAATGAGATATGCTGAAGCAATTTTAGGTAATTTAGGCCTGTTTATATGCATATGTATATAATGTGTGTGTGTGTGTGTGTGTGTGTGTGTGTGTGTGTGTGTGTGTGTGTGTGTGTGTGTGTGTGTGTGTATCTGTGTTGTGTGTGAGTGTTGTGTGTGTGTGTTCGTTCGTTCGTTTTTTAATTTAACGTCTTTTCACTATAAGTGATATTAGATGGATGTGTGTGTGTGTGTGTGTGTGTGTGTGTGTGTGTGTGTGTGTGTTGTGTGTGTGTGTGTGTGTGTGTGTGTGTGTGTGTGTCTTAGCGTCCTCAGTTATGTTTAAATTTGTATTCACGTATGCTTTTTAAATCCCCTGTATAATAAATTGGACAGAGTGGTCAACGGCAGGGGTATATCCTTAGATTATGTGCGTGAATGCATCGATACATATACTTAATTTTCTCTTCCTCTTTTTTTTTTTACCCAGTTAAGTAAGGTGTATGTTTTGAAACGGTTATAGCCCTGATACAGATCTACACAGTCGGCTGGGCTTTAAACAAAAATAACAGCAACAGTAACACTAACAGTCTATTTACCAAACCACAGTAGCAAAAGTGTATATGTGTATGTGCCTGTTTGTGTATACCATTCTGTGTATGTATGTGTGAGGGTCAAAAATGGGGAAGACAGGGGGAGGAGGAGAAGGCAGCATGGGGAGGGGATGGTGGGGGAGTACAGGGGACTAACATTTATGGGCAGACCAGGACGGGAGGACAGTCCTTGTCACAGTGTCACAGGCACATGCTGTGTGTGTGGTGTGTGTGTGTGTGTGTGTGTGCGGTGTGTGCGTGTGTGTGCGTGCGCGCGTGCGTGTGTGTGCATGCGTGCGCGTGTGTGTGTGTGAGCGAGAGAGAGACAGACAGACAGACAGACAGACAGAGAGTGCACATGTGTGTATGTGTGTGAATGTGTTAGTGTGTGTGTGTGTCTTTATGTCTGTGTATGTATGATATGACTGTGAATGTGTGTGTGACTCTGAGTGAGTATGCGTCTGTCTTGTATGTGTGAGAGTCTGCTGTATGTGTATGCATCAATAACCTCTCGCACTCAGAGAGAGAGAGGGGGAGAAGAGAGAGAGGGGAGGGGAGAACTACAGAAAGTGCGTGTGTGTATGTGTGTGAAGTGTCGTGTATTTGTGTGTTCGATGTCTGTGTCTGTATCATGTGACGTGATGATGTTGTGTATGTCTTGTTGTATGTTGAGTCATTGATGTATGCATCAAGCACTCTGAACTAGAAGAGAGAGAGAGAGAGAGAGAGAGAGAGAGAGAGAGAGAGAGAGAGAGAGAGAGAGAAGACTGAGACACAGAGAGCACCAAAGACGGAGAGTACAGCACAGTGCAGGCAAAATAATGTGCATACGTGTGTCCTAAAAAATTGGAATGCAACAGAAACAACAACAACAACAACAAAACAAAACAAAAACTCCAAAAAAAAAAAATACCCGACTTGCCACAAAGGGAGAGCACACAAACTTATTCAAATTCATGTCACACTTCACTACTTCTACCACCACAGGACACAGCAGCACATTACTGCACAGAACTTAAATTTCAAATTCAAGAAATCAGCGCACCATGATATTATATAGAAATTCTTCTTCACAAGCCACACGATACGAGCAAGCACACAACTACAGTACGCTGTTGGAATTCACACCAGATTAAATATAAATTCACGCCTCACTAGCCACATGCTGCAAGCATACTACTACTACACGGCATGATCCTGAACTCACACACTCTTGTGTTCACACAGCATAATCCGTAGTTAGTCGACTCGCAAAAAGCAGCCTTGGATCATAACCAACAATTTCAAAACAATGCAAAATCTGCTGGTGGATAGGGTGAAGGAATCAAAGGGTTAAGTTTTTGCTTTGACAGCATGGTTGGCAATGCAGAATACTGGTGGACGGGGTGCGGGAGTCAAGGGTTAATTAAACCTCGCCGTTTCGTTATATCCTGCCCAGCTCTTCACTCCAGCCTGATCCCCTTCCCTCCCCCCCCATCTTCTCCCTCACCACCCCCACGTCCCCTTCTGTGGTAACAGTTTCAATTTCTCAATGAATTCCATATGATATGCACTAACGGGTTTATCTTTATGTGCAGGCTTAAAACTTGTGCCGTGATCATTCTGGATCTTCTCCATCACACGGCACCTGTGACGTTAGTGCATGAGGAATTCATTCCGAGCGCGGAGACGTCATCTCGAGAAATTGAAACTGAAACTAACGTCACAGGTGCTATGTGAT
>JAPXFY010000025.1:10890804-10900804 GCA_030674185.1 Monoplex corrugatus | reverse complement strand
CTGGTGAGCATGTTTTTATATGGAATATGCGCTACACAAATAAACATTATTATTAATCCAGAGTCATTGATAAAAACAGACCACCCATGAGCACCATACCATTTCTTGAGAAAAACAATCAACAGTGCTTATGCCCTGCACCATCTGGGATCTTTACCATCACATGGCATCTGTGGCATCAGTACATATGGAATTCATTCCAAACACAAATACACTACCTTAACCATTTGACTCCCGCACCCTGTCCACCAGCATCCTGCATTGCCAATCATGCTAGCGAAGCAAAAACTTAACCCTCTGATTCTCTCACCCTATCCACCAGCATTGCAAATCATGCTAACGAAGCAAAAACGTAACCCTTTGATTCTCTCACCCTATCCACCAGCTTCCTGCAGAAAGCTGGTACAGAGAGTGAGGGACTCAAAGGGTTAAGTTTTTGCAGTTGGTGGATAAGGTGTGGGAGTCAAAGGGTTAAGAAACTGAAAGTGAAACTTGAAGTCCAGTGTAGTAATGTGCCCCAGACAATCCAGAAACACAGTGCCACAAATTCTCCACAGCTCTCTCCATGTCTCTGTCTCTTACACACTCTGCATCTGTCTGTCACACACACACACACACACACACACACACACACACACACACACACACACACACACACACACACACACACACACACTCACTCACTCACACACACACACACACACACACACACACACACACACAGGGAGAGGGGGAGGGAGAATGCACGCCAGTTACGTACTGATTTAGATGAAAGAGGTCTAATCTCTCTCTCTCTCTCTCTCACTCACTCACTCTCTCTCACTCACTCACTCACACACACACACACATACACACACACACACACACACACACTCTCTCTCTCTCTCTCTCTCACTCACTCACTCACAGAGAGAGAGAGGGGGGGGGAGGATGCACGCCAGTTTACTTACTAATTTAGATGAACGAGGCCTACTCACTCACTCACTCACTCTCTCTCTCTCACTCTCACTCACCTCACTCACACACACACTCACATGCACGCACACAAACACACACACAACTATCATCATCACCACCATATAATACAAAACACTGGGTAAGCGCTTAGTACCTGTCAGAAGAAGAAAAAAAAAACCAAGGACAGCAATATCCACAATGATACAAACGGAGCAATGGCGATGTCCCCCCACGTAGTACTAAATCAAATACCTTCCACACCCCTACATCAATCGCAACAGTCACACAGCACACAGCACACAACTGGCCGACACATTCCTTCAAACAGCTAGTCTTTCAACTGTACACATTTTAAGACCAACAGTTCACATTTTACAGCACACATTTTCAGACCAACAGTGCACATTTTCAGACCAACATCACGCGTTTTAAGACCGACAGCACACGTTTTAAGATCAACATTACATATTTTAAGGCCAACAGGGCACATTTTAAGACTTACAGTACACATTTTAAGACCAACAGCACACGTTTCAAGACCAACATTACGTTTCAAGACCAACATTACGTTTCAAGATCAACACCACACGTTTTAAGACCAACACCACACGTTTTAAGAACAGTTCATATTTAAGACCAACAGAGCTCATTTTAAGACCAAGAGATCACATTTTTAACATCTACAGTTCAAATTTTAAGACGAACAGCACACAAAAGACTAACAGTACATATTTTAAGATCAAGAGCTCAAATTTTAAGACCAGCAGCACACATAAGACCAACAGTACATTTCAAGACCAATAACACACGTTTTAAGACCAAGAGTACATGTTTTAATATCATCAGTTCACGTTTTAAGACCAACAGCACACATTTTAAGACCAAACAGTGCACATTTTAAAACCAACAGTGCACGTTTTAAGACAAACAGTTCACGTTTTTCAGACCAACAATTCAAATTTCAAGATCAACAGTATACATATTAAGACCAACCATAAAATGCAGAAAAAAGTCTGGTCCAGAACAGGCAAAAGCTGAGGACCTTTATCATCGCTCTACATACCAAACGCGCAATTTGCACAGTAACTTAGTATGACAGTGAAGAAGGCATCAGTTGAAGAGTATGAAGTCCACAAACACAACAGGTAAATAAATAATAATAATAAAAAAGATTAAATACACAGATAAAGTAAACGAGCGAATGAATAGATAAATAGACACATAGACAAACAAACAAATACATGAAAACCCAAAGTATTTATTTTTTGAATACGAGCATCAGGAAATGATCTACGTACCTTCAGCACATCAGAGAGTGCTCCCGCCTCCCATTTTTCAAATAAATTTACAGCGAAAAAAAACAACACCTCAGAAAAACACAAACGCGCAAAGGCCACTCAACAACATTCCACCATCCCTACAACAACATCAAGCAGAGACACACAGTGTGAGAGAGTAAGAGAGAGAGAGTGAGAAACCTATAGTGGACAAGCACTTGTCACAGTAGCCAGCAAGGGGGACAGTCGGTAGGTAAGTGGTGAAACTGTCTCCTGGATTGAGGAGAAGGGGACAGGCTGAGGAGGGGTGGAGGTGGTGGGATGGGGAATGTGAGGGTGGAGGTAGTGGTGGTGGTGGTGGTGTCGGTGGTCAGGCGATGTTGAGGACAATAGCCGGGGGAATGTGTCGTGGTGCTGCTGGCACGAGCGGTTAGGTCAGAGGTATGCCAACCATCCCGCCACCCCACTAACTCACCGGCCTGACCCTATGGGACACTACTGGATCCACCAGACGGGGTAAACCAGCTTTAACCTTCCAGGTAGCAGGGCAGGTAGGTAGGTACCTCGCAAGCTGCCTCTTTGATGATTCTCTCCTTTTCAAAGACCGGATTTCAAGACTGTTCCAAGTTCAGGTTCATACTGCTTACAGCCCAGCCGATACTAGAGCCATATCAGGGCTAACACCACATCAAAAACGACAACCCGGTTAAGATAAAAACCATGCTCACCGTTAACCTGTAAAATCACATCAGGTGAAATCTACTGATCTCTTGTAAAAACCGGAAAAGTGCATCAGGAGGGACGTCTCGGAAGAGGTTCTTTAAGGAGTCTGCCATGTGGTGTTTTGTCTAGGATTGCTCCAATGACAGGCTGATACAATACTAGTATTAAAAATACGTAGGCTAGGTAAAACGTAGACTAAGCAGGACCTCACGACCTGGCCAGCTCATGGGTTTATGTGCAGGCTTAAAGGCTTGCGCCATAATCACCATACACATGGCACCTGTAACGTTAGTGCATATGGAATTCGTTCCGAGCGCGGAAGTCATCTTGAGAAACCGAAACTGAAATTTCAAAGACCCGATGAAGTGCAGCCTGTCTGCAGGTTCTCTTGCTTCATAGACTGTAACAAAGTCTGCTCTGTTCATGAAGCCTTGAAGCCATCACAACTTCTCAGAGTGAATCAGCACCTTTTCCTCTCTCAATTCACCCAGTAGGGTCAGTTTTGAGGTCCTTGTCCATAGCATGATAGGAGTAATCTTAACCCTTTTGACTCCCGCACCATGTTCACATTTACCAGCATCCAGTATTGTCAACCATGCTAGCAAAGCAAAACCTTAACCCTTTGACTCCCTCACCCTATCAACCAGCTTCCTGCACGAAGCTGGTGGATAGGGTGAGGGAATCAGAGGATTAAGTTCTTGCAGTTGGTGTATAGGGTCGGGAGTCTATATGTGGCGATCCTCATCCTACTGTTCTGGATCTTGGCAAACTTGTTTGTGGTAGGTCATGGCAGCTAACAGCCCAGGCAGCAGTCCTGTAATCCTCCCAGAACTGACATCTCTTGCGTACACGAAAGATCTCACCATTATGGTGCACACACAACACACACACACACACACACAACACACACACACACAAACACACACACACACACACACACACACACACACAAAATCATTCACACACACAAAATCATCCCCTTCAATAGTAGCATCAAACCACAAGGCAATGGCTGACTGTCTCTCTGGAGCTGGTTCATACGCATGTCCATGCCATACAGGCCCATAGTCTTCACAGCTACGCAGCTTTGCCTACTGTCTGTCCAGGCATATGTAAGATAGCATACAGAAGCCAAACAAGGCAAATCTGGAAAAACATATTTAGAGCAGTAAAGAAGCTTTATCTTTTGAAAAACCTAAGATCTTTTGAAAAACCTAACTTCATCCAAACCACCAGGCTGACCATCTGAAGTACACAGCCATACTCCAGACTCGGCACTGTGCCAGCTCATGGGGCTTATGCACAGGCTTAAGGCTTGTACCATCATCATCATTTTGGATCTTCTCCATCACACTGTACGGTGCAGTCAGTGCATATGGAATTCATTCCGAGCACGAAGACATTATCTTGAAAAAATGAAATTAAAACAAGAGACAGACTCGTGCAGAAGAAAGAGGACACAAGACTGCTCGTCTTCCTAACCCTAGTCCTAGCACGAACCTTAACGCCTGACCTAACCCTAAATCCCCATTTCATTTCACCTAGCACGAACCTTAATGCCTACTCTAACCCTAACTCCCCACTTCATTTCAACCTTAGTGCGAAAGAGAACACCATGCTATTGATATAAGAACAGTGTAGTGTATCAGATGTGGCCTAGTGCCTGGCTTGCGCAAAAGTACTAAGAAACTCTGGGCAGAGCCGAACAGCAGAAAGTCCCCAGAGAATAAACCCCCCGTCAAGCAAGTGTTTCTGCCCTAAACTCCTGACACTCCATGGGGGCCGGGCCGCGTCCAGGTCATGACTCCTGGATGCCCCTCTGCTGCTGGCTATTTCTTATTTTTTTTTCCTTTTTTTTTTTAAATACAAATATGTACTTCTCCGGGAATCGATCCCACGCATCCTAGGTGGTCAGGTTTTTCAAGGCAAAATCACCCTTGTGACGGATGTCTTAATCACTGGGCTATCCATCCCATATGCCTTCACATGTGATGAGCACAAACTATCAGCAAGATCCTCACCGACAACTGCTGTCATGGTCAATATGTTGACGTTTCTCTTAAAAAAGCCCTTTTCCACCTGAACACTGACTGCTGGCATTGTAGTATGTCATCATCATCATCATGTGCCCTGCTGCACGGCGTTGGCGATCATGGCCCTCCGTACGAATCTATCCCTTGTCGCTGCAAGTACATCTCCCACCCTCTCTGTCCTCAGCCACCCTGCAAGTCCGTCCAATATTTTACCCCTGGGTCTACCTGGTGTTCTCTTTCCCTCCAGCTTTCCCGTTGTAACCAGGTGTTGTAATTCCCCTTTCCTCATTAAATGTCCTATAAATGTTGCTTGTCTTTTCCTAATCTTCTTTATCAATGATCTTCTTGTGTCTGCCTCCATCAAGACTGTCCCGTTTGTTTTCTCATTTGTAGTATGTGCGTGTCTATATACGTTTAGTTCGTGAGATACATCTTGGTGTGTGTGTACGTGTAATACTCATCCAATATGCGAAAACAACAACAACAACAACAACAATCCAACTGATCTCATTTTGGAACCAGCAGTCTCCCATACACCCTCCATTACCCCTGGGCTTGTGTCAAGGATGGGGGTCACTCACCATGGGATGGTCCCTCCTGTTCTGTTTCTCCTTCTCCATGACAAGTGACACGTATTTTTATTTAAAATACTCCTTCCATCTCTTCTGCCCAGCCCCCACCCATCCACTCCCCCAATCCCCTCAATACCCCCTCTGTTATTTGGAAACAATTCCAGCAGTGGAAAAACACAACGTTAGCCTCAGCTCAAACTTTCAAACAACACTCGCTCTTTTGTTCCTTACCGATAATTACGTAACAGCATTACCGTTCTTTGTGTGACATACAACGTCGAGTTTTTATGCAATGAAGCACCCCCCACCCCCTCCAACCCTTACATGGATGTATCGAGTTATACAGTGAAGCAACCTCCCCCCCCCCCCCCAACCTTCCACACAAGTTATACAGTGAAGCAACCTCTCCTCTCACCCCCCCTCCCGACCCTTACACATAAGTTATGCAATGAAGCAACACCCCTCCAACCCTTATATGTATGTATCGAGTTATACAGTGAAGCAACCCCCCCCCCCCGACCCTTACACATAATTATGCAATGAAGCAACCCCCCCTCCGACCCTTGTATGTATGTATCAAGTTATACAGTTTATACAAAAAGCAACCTGCCCTCCCCTCCCTATCCTTACACATATAACAAATTATGCAATGAAGCAACCTTTCCTAATCCTTATACACACATAATGAGTTATGCAACGAAGCAACCCCCCTCCAACCCTTATATGTATCAAGTTACACAAGGAAGCAACCTTCCCTTCCCTTCTAACCCCTACTCATATATTGTTATGCAATAAAGCAACCCTCCCCAATCCTTACACATATTGAGTTATTCAATGAAGCAACCTCACATAACCTTTACACACACGAGTTATGCAATGAAGCAACATCTCATAATCCTTATGCATATAGAGTTATGCAATGAAGCAACCTCTCCCCAACCCTTACAACAGAATGAGTTATGCAATGAAGCAATCTCTCCCCAACCCTTACACACATAATGGGTTTTGCAATGAAGCAACCTCTCCCCAACCCTTACACACATAATGAGTTATGTAATGAACAACCTCTCCCCAACCCTTACACACATAGAGTTTTGCAATGAAGCAACCTCTCCCCAACCCTTACTCACACGAGTTTTGCAATGAAGCAACCTCTCCCCAACCCTTACACACATAATGAGTTTTGCAATGAAACAACCTCTCCCCAACCCTTACACATATAATGAGTTTTGCAATGAACAACCTCTCCCAACCCTTACACATATAATGAGTTATGCAATGAAGCAACCTCTCCAACCCTTACACAAATGAATTTGCAATGAAGCAACACCTCTGCCAACCCTAACACACATAATGATGAAGAGAACCTCTCCAATTAACACATAATGAAATGAAACCTCCCATTCACCATTATGAGTTTCGAAATGAAGCAACCTCTTTTCCTTAACTTGATAATGACATTGTTAATGATTTTTGCCAATGAAAGAATACTGAAGCACATATGGTATTTGTAAGGCCTGTTTTTATATATATGTTTCAGTGTCCTTAGTTACGTTTAAATTTGTATTCAGGTTGTTTTTTCAAATCCCCATGTGCGACAAACTGGAATGATCAACGCCAGGGGCATGTCCTTAGATTATGTGCGCGAATGCATTGATATGTGTACTTAATTTTCTTTTCCTTTTTTGTCCTGTTAAAAGTACTGTGTACGTTTTGAACTGGTTATAGCCCTGATATGGCTCTACGCAGTCGGCTGGGCTTTAAAACAATACAATAACAATAACCTCTCCTAACCTCGCACATAATGAGTTATATAATGAAGCAACCTCTCCCTAACCCTTACCCAGACGTATCGAGGTATGCAATGAAGCAAACCCCCTCCCCCCTCCCGGCCTTACACACACCACACACACACACACACACACACACCAACACACACACACACATACAACACACAAAACACACACAACACACACACAACACAAAACAAAACACAACACAAAAACACACACACACACACACACACACACACACACACACACACACACACACACACACACACAACAAACTCACATTTCCTTCCAAGAAAACATGCAAATGTACAATTAAGCAAATCAAAAATATAAAATAATAATAACGAACTGAAGCTGGATCACACACACACACACACACACACACACACACACACACACACACACACACACACACACACACTCACTCTCTCTCTCTCTTCTCTCTCTTCACTCTCTCTCTCACATACACTCACACTCACACACACACCGCACACACAAATACACACTCTCTCTCACTCACACACACACACACACACACACACACACACACACACACACACTGAGTTATGCAATGAAGCAGCATACCCCTAACTCTTAGACATATCTATCGATTCATGCAATGAAGCAATCTCTCCCCATCCCCACCCCCATCTTTACGTAGTCTGTTCAGTTTTAAAAAAAAATATGGGGTAGATGCCAAGACTGTTATCGACCAGACAGTCTGGAGACAGTGTGTATATCTTACTCTGTATATGTTTGCCTGTGTAAAAAATGAAAAAAATGTGTGTAGATCTTACTGCGTGGACAATTGCCTGTCAACAAAATTACTGACTGTGTGTACATTTATGTCTATCAGTGAATAAAATTATAGTGAATAAGGTATAAACTGTGTGTATATCTTACTGTGTACATGTCTGCCTGTCAATAAAATATAAACTGTGTGTATATCTTATTGTGTACATGTCTGCCTGTCAATAAAATTATAACTGTGTGTATATCTTATGTGTATCTGCTGTCAATTACAATTATAAATTGTGTGTATATTATTGTGTATATGTCTCTGTCAATAAAATTATAAATGTGTGTATATCTTATTGTGTACATGTCTGCCTGTCAATAAAATTTATAAATTGTGTGTATATCTTATTGTGTACATGTCTGCCTGTCAATAAAATTATAAATGTGTGTATATCTTATTGTGTACATGTCTGCCTGTCAATAAATTATAAATGTGTGTATATCTTATTGTGTACATGTCTGCCTGTCATACAATTATAAACTGTGTGTATATCTTATTGTGTAATGTCTGCCTGTCAATACATTATAAACTGTGTGTATATCTTATTGTGTACATGTCTGCCTGTCAATACAATTATAAATTGTGTGTATATCTTATTGTGTACATGTCTGCCTGTCAATAAAATTATAAATGTGTGTATATCTTATTGTGTACATGTCTGCCTGTCAATAAAATTATAAATTGTGTGTATATCTTATTGTGTAATGTCTGTGTCAATAAATTATAAATTGTGTGTATATCTTATTGTATACATGTCTGCCTGTCAATACAATTATAAACTGTGTGTATATTTTATTGTGTACATGTCTGCCTGTCAATAAATTATAAACTGTGTGTATATCTTATTGTGTACATGTCTGCCTGTCAATACAATTATAAATTGTGTGTATATCTTATTGTGTACATGTCTGTCTGTCAATAAATTATAAACTGTGTGTAATCTTACTGTGTACATGTCTGTCTGTCAATAACATTAAAACTGTGTGTATATCTTATTGTGTACATGTCTGCCTGTCAATAAAATCATAAACTGTGTGTATATCTTATTGTGTAATGTCTGCCTGTCAAAAAATCATAAACTGTGTGTATATCTTACTGTGTAATGTCTGCCGTCAATAAAATCTATAAACTTGTGTGTATATCTTATGTGTACATGTCTGCCGTCAATAAAATCATAAACTGTGTGTATATCTTATTGTGTAATGTCTGCCTGTCAATAAAATCATAAACTGTGTGTATATCTTATTGTGTACATGTCTGCCTGTCAATAACATCATAAACTGTGTGTATATCTTACTTGTGTATATGTCTGCCCCGTCAATAAACATCATAAACTGTGTGTATATCTTACTGTGTATATGTCTGCCCGTCAATAAAATCATAAACTGTGTGTATATCTTACTGTGTATATGTCTGCCGTCAATAAAATCATAAACTGTGTGTATATCTTATTGTGTAATGTCTGCCTGTCAATAAAATCATAAACTGTGTGTATATCTTATTGTGTAATGTCTGCCGTCAATAAAATCATAAACTGTGTGTATATCTTATTGTGTAATGTCTGCCCGTCAATAAAATCATAAACTGTGTGTATATCTATTGTGTAATGTCTGCCGTCAATAAAATCATAAACTGTGTGTATATCTTATTGTGTAATGTCTGCCTGTCAATAAATCATAAACTGTGTGTATATCTTATTGTGTACATGTCTGCCTGTCAATAAAATCATAAACTGTGTGTATATCTTACTGTGTAATGTCTGCCCGTCAATAAATCATAAACTGTGTGTATATCTTATTGTGTAATGTCTGCCTGTCAATAAAATCATAAACTGTGTGTATATCTT
>JAPXFY010000025.1:10860804-10885804 GCA_030674185.1 Monoplex corrugatus | reverse complement strand
AATCCATCATGCACAGACACCCAGGGGGGGGGGGGGAGAGAGAGAGAGAGAAAGAGGCAGACAGAGAGAGAGAGGCAGAGAGAGAGAGAGAGAGAGAGGCAGACAAAGAGAGCGAGAGAGATGCAGAGAGAGAGAGAGAGAGAGAGAGAGAGAGAGAGAGAGAGAGAGAAAGAGAGATGCAACGAGAGAGAGGCAAAGAGAGACAGACAGACAGACAGACACAGACAGACAGAGAAAGAGAGATGCAACAGACACAGTGTTGTGTGGATTTGGGAGGGACGTTTTACAGCTTGTATGGTTTGGGCTTAAGTTAAAAAAAAAACCCTGTAGGCCTACAATGCCAGCATTCAGACACCCATACCCACACACCACTATCACATTCAATGGCCTATTCAGCCAAACGACAGGACAAATACATACACCACAAATAGGCAATGTATGCGTAAGTGGTAAGTATTAAGCTGCTCTGGTCAATTTTCAAGTACACCACTTTTGCCTATTACAAGCCTTACGCAGCTCTGTAATTTCAAAGCGAAAGAGAGGGAGAAGGGGAAGAGAGAGGAGGGGGAAGGAGGGGAGAGGGGGGGAAGGAGGGGAGAGGGAGGGAGAAGAGAGCTAGTGAGGTGGGAGGGATGGAGAGAGGGAGGGAGGGGAGAGAGACAGAGAGAGACAGAGACAGAGAGACAGGCAGACAAAAAGAGACGATCTGATGATTTTATGTATCTACAGCGTTTAGCATTAAATAAGGCAGGGGACTTATTGAGAGACAGACAGACAGAGAGAGAGAGACAGACAGAGAGAGACAGATAGAGAGAGACAGAGAGACAGAGAGAGACACACAGAGAGTGAGAGAGAGAGAGAGAGAGACAGACTGACTGACAGATAGACTGACCAACAGACAGACGGACAGACAGACAGACAGACTGAACTTGAATCCCTACTTCTGAATTTGTGAAACGTACTGGTAGTTTTTAAACAAGCTAAACATAAACGGTCCTAATTCCCTTTTTCCTCATCGCCTCACCCCACCCCCACCCCCAGCCTCTCTGCCTGTATCATGTGAGTGTGCAATATGTGTACAGTCTACACATTTCGACACTGTTTCAACTCAACACTGCCAGACCAAGATTGAGGCAGCCGAGATGTGGTTTCTAAGAAGAATGTTGAGAGTTCCATGGACAGCAAAGAAAACAAACGAGACAGTCTTGATGGAGGCAGACACAAGTAGATCACTCATAAGGAAGATTAGAAAAGACAGGCAACATTTATAAGCCATTTATGAGGAAAGGGATTTGAGCACCCGGTCATAACGGGAAAAGGCAACATTTATAAGCCATTTTATGAGGAAAGGGGATTTGGAGCACCTGGTCATAACGGGAAAGCTGGAAGGAAAGAGAGCACCAGGTAGACCCAGGGAGAAAATACTAGACGGACTTGCAGAGTGGCTGAAGACAAGGAGGGTGGAAGAGATGCTTGAGGCAACAAGAGATAAAGACAGATGGAAGTCTCTGATCGCCAACACCATGCGGCAGGGCACCTGATGGTGATGATGATATTAAAAAGAATGATGCAACCCACCCACCCCACCCCTCCCTCACAAAGAAACCTAGAGTTTTTTTCAGTCTCAACAGTATCCCTACATTCTAAAAATTCTCTGGCAAAAAAAAAAGTCTTCTATTATTTTCTTTGTCTTTACTTTTTTAAAAACAAACAAACAAAAAAACAAAAAAACAACAACACACACACAAATCTCTATTGCATCCTTCTCTGCCTTGCCGGTTCATTCACCTGTATTCCTGTCAGAAATTCTTGTACTTCTTTTCTCACTTTCATCAACCTACTCTGGGCCTTCATCTCTCTTTTGGGCAGCCTGCCCAGCCTGCAACTCGTATAGCTACCAACTGTTTCCTCTTTATCGACAGTTAGCAGTTGGAAGTTCCCAACGTTGCTTTACTACAAAAACAGGGGTGTTCAAACGGCCATCATTTTCAAGTAACCAAGATTGTTCAATGATAGACTGATACAATACTAGTATAAGATTAATAAAAAAAAAAAATTTTTTAAAAAGGCACTGATACAATATTATTATAAGAAAAAAAAAACATGCGCTAGGTAGGCCCTTAAGACGTGACTAGCTCATGGGTTTATGTGTAGGGGTAAGGTTTGTGCCGTGATCATTCTGGGTCTTCTCCGTCACATGGCAGCTGTGATGTTAGTGCATATGGAATTTATTCGAAGCGTGGCCACATCATCGAGAGAAATTGAAACTGAAACTTTTATCAACCCGTCAAAATAGGAGGTGGCGATCTGTGTGGCAACACTGTGCAGCTTGGAGTTCATTCAAGAGGTATTTATCACACGAGGGACAATTCTATATGCGCTGCACTCAAAACTGCCAGCAGACTGGCAGACTGCCTCAACCTGTGCAAAATCCTAAGTGCTGGAGAGGTCTTGAAATGGGGAGAAGCGGAGATGGACCTATGGAACACTAAGATGACACCACCCAGATGATGGAAACATTAACACGAGCAGCGAACAGGCCAGTTTTTAATGTTTTACAGGCTGGGATTGAACTCGAAAACATTAGATCTTGAGTCCATACATTTATATTAGATCTTGAGTCCATACATTTATATTAGATCTTGAGTCCATACATTTATATTAGATCCTGAGTCTATACATTTATATTAGATCTTGAGTCCATACATTTATTTACATCTTGAGTCCATACATTTATATTAGATCTTGAGTCCATACATTTATATTACATCTTGAGTCCATACATTTATATTAGATCTTGAGTCTATACATTTATATTACATCTTGAGTCCATACATTTATATTACATCTTGAGTCCATACATTTATATTAGATCTTGAGTCCATAGATTTATATTACATCTTGAGTCCATCGATTTATATTACATCTTGAGTCCATAGATTTATATTAGATCTTGAGTCCATCGATTTATATTAGATCTTGAGTCCATCGATTTATATTACATCTTGAGTCCATCGATTTATATTACATCTTGAGTCCATCGATTTATATTACATCTTGAGTCCATTGATTTATATTACATCTTGAGTCCATCGATTTATATTACATCTTGAGTCCATCGATTTATATTACATCTTGAGTCCATAGATTTATATTACATCTTGAGTCCATACATTTATATTACATCTTGAGTCCATCGATTTATATTACATCTTGAGTCCATAGATTTATATTACATCTTGAGTCCATCGATTTATATTACATCTTGAGTCCATCGATTTATATTACATCTTGAGTCCATACATTTATATTAGATCTTGAGTCCAAAACATTTATATTAGATCTTGAGTCCATACATTTATATTAGATCTTGAGTCTATACATTTATATTAGATCTTGAGTCCATACATTTATATTACATCTTGAGTCCATACATTTATATTACATCTTGAGTCCATAGATTTATATTACATCTTGAGTCCATCGATTTATATTACATCTTGAGTCCATAGATTTATATTAGATCTTGAGTCCATCGATTTATATTAGATCTTGAGTCCATCGATTTATATTACATCTTGAGTCCATCGATTTATATTACATCTTGAGTCCATCGATTTATATTACATCTTGAGTCCATTGATTTATATTACATCTTGAGTCCATCGATTTATATTACATCTTGAGTCCATCGATTTATATTACATCTTGAGTCCATAGATTTATATTACATCTTGAGTCCATACATTTATATTACATCTTGAGTCCATCGATTTATATTACATCTTGAGTCCATAGATTTATATTACATCTTGAGTCCATCGATTTATATTACATCTTGAGTCCATCGATTTATATTACATCTTGAGTCCATACATTTATATTACATCTTGAGTCCATCGATTTATATTACATCTTGAGTCCATACATTTATATTACATCTTGAGTCCATAGATTTATATTACATCTTGAGTCCATCGATTTATATTACATCTTGAGTCCATAGACTTACCAAAAGGACCGACCAGACTGCATAGAAACTTTGGCCTGTCCGAGACTGAACCATCGGCCCCTGCATTATGACCATGACGCTCTATGAACTGAGTTTGTTGTTACTGTTATTGTTGTTTAAAGCCCAGCCGACTGTGTAGAGCCATATCAGGGCTATAACCGCCTCAAAACATACAAAACTTCAACAGCAGGAAAGAAAGGAAAAGAAAATTAAGTACACATATCAATGCATATGCGCACACAATCCAAGGAGATGTCCCTGGTGCTGACCGCTCCGTCCAATTTATCGCACAGGGGATTTAAAAAACACCTGATTACAACTATAAGCATACATAAGACACCAAAACGTATATATAAAAAACGGGCATAAATTACCTAAAATTGCTTCCGCATATCTCACCTCCCTAGAGCCAAAAATGCATTTAACACATGTACCTAATTATCAATCCTAAGAGAAAGTACGTAAGACTTCATGGAACACATACAGGTGAATGGACCAGCAAGGCAGAAAATCGTTGGAAGAAATAACAGAAAGCAAAGGAGGAAGAAAGAAACGAAGAGAGTGACAGAAAAGAGGCAATTTCTAGCACAGAATTTCCAGAAGGTGGGGATACTGCTTATACTGAAAGAGCCCCCGGTGTCCCTGCGGGGATATGTTGAGATAAGGGGCCACTCAAAAAACGAGCCCCCGGTGTCCCCACGGGGGATACGAACAGAGCTAAGGGGCCACTAAAAAAACAAAATAAAAATAAAAGGAACCATGTGTATGTACACACCTGAGCCCACATGACCACAACTTTGACAGACATATACAGAGGTGTGACAACGCTCACACACAACAGAAGTAACCCATACTCAGACACCACACGACAAGAATCATCTATTTCTTTGTTCACTGGCCGGCCTGCTTATCAAGAATTCTGCAGCCTATTTTCATCCTACGTAAAAAGAGAGACAACCATGTAACTCCCTTGCTTTCAGTTCGTCCACTGGTCGCCTGTCAGTATCACTCACAGAATTTCACACAAGATCAACACGTTATGCTACAATTGGTAAGTACTATTATGCTGATGGGTGTTGCAGTACCTGTCTATCCCTTACATAACTGACACAGGTATATTTTACAGGTAAATACAGGTGTGTCACCCTATGCGTAAAAAAAAAAAATCCACCTATACACAAACTAACACTTGAAAATCAAAGAACATGCATTCATAGATTTTTGATGAAAATTTGAAGTGGTTATGACCAGCAGTTTTTTTTTCTACAATTTTTTTAAAGACATCTCCCTTATTCTTGGATAATTATTTCCAATTAAGTTGGTTTTTAAGACACAAAGGGCAATAACTAAGAGGTGTGCAAAAAGGTAAAAAGCGTATTGCACCTACTTATCTCAGCGATCACCTCCGAATGCACATCCCTGCCTGATGTCTGCATGCTGCTGCTGAAAATACTTGTTTGACAAAAATTCCTCGATACAGGTGCTCCACAGTCTGTCCGTACAACCCGCAATGAGCTACGCTTCTCTTGTCTCTTCGACCGTCACACTCTCTTTTCTCCTTCAGGTCCAACTTGAAGACAATACTTTTTTTTGTCCAGCAGTGATACTTTTTTGTCCAGTCGCCATCCCCCCCCCCCACCACCACTTAGTCCCACTCCCATCCTCTCCCCTCCCCCCTTCCCCAGTATGGGTGTGCTCTGTACCCTTAAGATTTTTTGTTGTTTTTTGTTTTTTTGTTACTGTGAGGGAATTTTGTTACTGTGAGGGAATTTTGTTACTGTGAGGGAATGTTTAGTGAATGAAGAGAATGTGTGCCTTGTTTTGATGTACACATGAAGACTTATCAGCTTAGAAAGACTATCATTATTATTATCATCATCTTTGTTACCAGGACGATCAGCAACAGCTTATAAAGATTATCATTATTATTATCATCATCTTTGTTACCAGTATGATCAGCAACACCTTATAAAGATTATCATTATTATTATCATCATCTTTGTTACCTGTATGATCAGCAACACCTTATAAAGATTATCATTATTATTATCATCATCTTTGTTACCAGTATGATCAGCAACACCTTATAAAGATTATCATTATTATTATCATCATCTTTGTTACCTGTATGATCAGCAACACCTTATAAAGATTATCATTATTATTATCATCATCTTTGTTACCTGTATGATCAGCAACACCTTATAAAGATTATCATTATTATTATCATCATCTTTGTTACCTGTATGATCAGCAACACCTTATAAAGATTATCATTATTATTATCATCATCTTTGTTACCTGTATGATCAGCAACACCTTTATAAAGATTATCATTATTATTATCATCATCTTTGTTACCTGTATGATCAGCAACACCTTATAAAGATTATCATTATTATTATCATCATCTTTGTTACCTGTATGATCAGCAACACCTTATAAAGATTATCATTATTATTATCATCATCTTTGTTACCTGTATGATCAGCAACACCTTATAAAGATTATCATTATTATTATCATCATCTTTGTTACCAGTATGATCAGCAACACCTTATAAAGATTATCATTATTATTATCATCATCTTTGTTACCTGTATGATCAGCAACACCTTATAAAGATTATCATTATTATTATCATCATCTTTGTTACCAGTATGATCAGCAACACCTTATAAAGATTATCATTATTATTATCATCATCTTTGTTACCTGTATGATCAGCAACACCTTATAAAGATTATCATTATTATTATCATCATCTTTGTTACCAGTATGATCAGCAACACCTTATAAAGATTATCATCATTATTATTATCATCATCTTTGTTATCCGTGTGATCAATATCAGACTTGGACATGACATGAGAAAATTGACATGACATGACATGACAAAATATTCTGACATGATATGACACAATATTCAGACATGACATGATAAAATACACAGACATGACACGACAAAATACTCTGATGTGACACGACAAAATCGGCATGACATGACAGACTACTTAGATATGACACGACAAAATACTCAGACATGACATGACAAAATACTTAGATATGACACGACAAAATACACAGACATGACATGACAAAATACTCAGACATGACATGACAAAATACTTAGATATGACATGACATTACAAAATAGACATGACATTACAAAATAGACATGACAACATACTCAGACATGACATGACAAAATGCTCAGACATGACAAGAAAAAATACTTAAGACATGAGACGACAAAATACTCCGACATGACTTGACAAATATTTAGACATGACAAAATCCTTAGATATGACAAGACAAAATCCTTAGATATGACAAGACAAAATCTTCAAGCATGACACGACAAAATATTCAAGCACGACATGACAAAATCTTCAAGCATGACATGACAAAATGATCAGACATGACATGACAAAATAGACACACTGACACGACAGAGAACACACACACACACACACACACACACACACACACACACACACACACACACCTCTCTCTCTCTCTCGTTGGTTTTGATCTCTGTTCTCTTGTTCTCTTTTCTTGGGACATGAAGAGGGAGAAAAAGAATGAGGGAGAGACAGAGAGGAGGGAGGAGAGGGAGAGAGAGAGAGAGCTAGAGAGACAGAGAGAGAGTGTGTGTGTGTGAGAGAGGGGGGGAGAGAGAGAGAGAGAGAGAGAGAGAGAGAGAGAGAGAGAGAAAGAATTAACACACACACAGAGTACACACACACACACAACTACACAACACACAGAGTACACACACACACCACACACATCACACAACACAATCACACACAGATACCACACACACACAGACACACACAGTGACACACACACAACACACACAGAGTACACACACACAACAGAGTACACACACACACACACACACAGAGTACACACACACACACACACAACACACACACAGAGTACCCACAGAGTACACACACACACACACACAGAGTACACACACACACACACACAGAGTACACACACACACACACACACACACACACACACACACACACACACACACACACACACACACACACACACAGAGAAAACCTACCTCAAGAAACAACAAAACCAAAAAAAAAACACACCAACAAAAAATCCACTCTCCAAAACAGGCTGCACACCCTTTTCAATCCGAAAAAGTACAAAACAGCAGGCAGCGAGCTGGGATCAAGGGCTCTCTCTGTTCTCTTTTTTTCTTTTCTCTTTCTTTTTTCCTTGTTGCTTTTTCTTTGTCCTCAAATCTCAAGACACTAACAAGGTGTCACAAAAATGGCAGTGAAATGAAAACAAAACCTAAACAAAAACAGAGTATTCGGTAGCAGCAGGTAGAGAAGAAGAGAAGCCCTTCAACTTAGACCACTCGCTACTTTTTGCTGTTAGGTAGGTGAGGTTATAAGTAGACACTGTGTGTGTGAGTGAGTGAGTGAGTGAGTGAGTGAGAGTGTGTGTGTAGGTGTGTGTAAGACTGTGAGACATAGAGAGACTGTAAACACATCAGTATGCCGACCATTCACTCACACACACACCCCCCCCCCCCTCTTTCTCTCTCTCTCTCTGTCTTTCTCTGTGGCCATTATACCTTTCTCTACCTGCCTGCCACATTTCGGGCATACCTCAAATCTCCCCCCCCCCCCCCCACACACCTAACCTAACCCCCCTGGTTACACACTCCACTGATTTCGCTCCGCTCACTCATACACACACGCATAGACAAACACGCGTACACATACACACACTCTGTCTGTCTGCCTGTCTGTCTGTCTGTCTGTCTGTCTGTCTGCCTGTCTAACTCTGCTACTATTTTGGAGTAATAAAGTGTTCTGAAGTCTGAACTCGCTCTCTCTCATTGCACTCCACTCACACACAAGTATAGAAAAGCATGCGTATACACACGCCTCTCTCTCTCTCTCTCTCTCTCTCTCCCTCTCTCCTCTCTCTCTCTCTCTCTCTCTCTCTCTCTCTCTTCACACACAAGTATAGAAAAACAAGCGTATACACACGCTCCTCTCTCTCTCTCTCCCCCTCCCCCCCACTCACAAACAAATATAGAAAAATACACACGCCTCTCTCTCTCTCCTCCTCTCCCCCCCCCCCCCCCCCCATATGCTGTCCTTGAGCAATAAGGCACTCTGCAGCGGGCCCCAGTGGTTCAGTTGAGTTGAGCATCAAATTCACATGTTAATATTTGTGGGTTCGAATCCCAGGGTGCGCCACATTAAAACTGTCCATCTCGCTGTCCCATCTTAACATCATTGTTGTTCTGGTGGTGTCAGTATATGATAGATAAGTCCCCCTTTCCCTACTACTACATTAAAACTGGCCTTCTCGCTGTCCCATCTTAACATCATTGTTGCTCTGGTGGTGTCAGTATAAGATTAGATATGCCCCTCTTCCCTGGGATGGTTATCCCCGTCGGCCATATCACCTGAGGTGGGTGCACATGTAAAAACTGAACCTTCATCAATCAACTAAAGCCTTCTGCAGTCTGAATTCTCTCTCTCTCTCTCTCTCTCTCCCCTCTCTCTTTATCCCCCTTCTCTCTCTCTCTCTCTCTCTCCAATATCCTTGAGTAATAAAGTGTTCTGACCTCTCTCTGTCAGGTCTGTCTGTCTGACTGTCTTTGAAAATACATTATATACAGACAATGGAAGGGAATCCTGAAGCCACTGTTATTGTTGCTCAACGTCCAGCCGACTGCACAGAGCCATATCAGGCACAGAGCCATATCAGGCACAGAGCCATATCAGGCACAGAGCCATATCAGGCACAGAGCCATATCAGGCACAGAGCCATATCAGGCACAGAGCCATATCAGGCACAGAGCCATATCAGGCACAGAGCCATATCAGGCACAGAGCCATATCAGGCACAGAGCCATATCAGGCACAGAGCCATATCAGGCACAGAGCCATATCAGGCACAGAGCCATATCAGGCACAGAGCCATATCAGGCACAGAGCCATATCAGGCACAGAGCCATATCAGGGCTATAACCCATCTCAAGTGTACACATACCTCACAGACGAAAAAAAAAAAAAAAAAAAAAAAAAAGAAAAAAAAGGAAAGAAAATTAAAGAATACATATTAAAGCGTTCGCACACATGACCTACGGCTATGCCATGGCATTGACCATTCCATCCAATTCATCACCAGGGATTAAAAAAACAAACATACCTGAATATACATGTAAACATAACTAAGAACAGTAATGCATACATATAATAACGGGCCTAAAATACCTAAAATTGCTTCTGCACATCATATTTCCTAAGAGCCAAAAAATGCATTCAATACATGTACCCAATTATCAATCCTGTGATAAAGTACGTAAGACTTCATTGCATGTACCCAATTATCAATCCTAAGATAAAGTACGTAAACTTCATTGCATGTACCAATTATCAATCCTAAATCAAAGTACGTAAGACTTCATTGCATGTACCCAATTATCAATCCTAAGATAAAGTACGTAAGACTTTATCCAACACATACAGGTGAATGGACCAGCAAGGCAGAAAATGATAGGAAGAGATGACAGAAAGCAAAGGAGCAAGGCAAAAAAAAAAGAGTGACAGGAATGAGAAAATTTCTATTACAAAATTTCCTCCAGGAGGGGATACTATTCACATTGAACGAGCCCCCACCCCCACCCCCAATTCCTACAGGGAATCCTGAAGTCCTACCAAGTGGTAGAGAAGCATTTGGAAGTTATTCAAGGGGGGTTCATTGCACTCAGACAATTCCATATGTGCTCCACCCAAAGCTGCCTGTCAGCAGTTATCTGGCAGATTGCTTCAGCCTGTGCAAAACCCTATGTGCTGGCAAGGTCTTGAAATTTGGGGAGGAGGGGGGGGGGAAGGACCTATGAAACAATTCACTAACATCACCAGAATGATGGAAATGTTAAGATGGTTATCGAACAGGTCAGTTTTTAATGTTGCAGGCCGGGATTGAACGTGAAATAACAGATCTGGAGTCCTGGTTCATGGTACTAAAAACTGGCATGTTCCGCTGCCCATCTTAATGTTTCCACCATTCTGGTGGTGTCAGTCTGATGTTTCATAGGTCCCTACCCCCCTCCACCCTTCCCAATCCAAGACCTTGACAGTACACTGAGTTCTGCGCAGGCTCAAGGTGTCTGCAAGATATAACTGCAGAAATCAGTTCCAGTTTCTCAAGATGACGTCTCCGCGCTCGGAAAGAATTCCACAGGCACCGACACCACAGGTGCCACGCGATGGAGAAGACCCAAAATGGTCATGGCAAAAGCCTTTTACACCTGCACCATAAACCCATAAGCTGGCCAGGTCCTGAGGTTCTACCCAGAGTATGGAGGGGGGGGGGGGGGACGGTTGTATTTCATATTAGTATTTGTCCTCCAATTCCCCTTTCCTCATAAAATGGCCTATAAATGTTGCCTGTCTTTTCCTAATCTTCCTTACGAATGATCCTCTCGAGCACCTGGTCATAACAGGAAAGCTGGAGGGAAAGAGAGCACCAGGGTAGACCCAGGAAAAAACATTTACTGGACGGACTTGCAGAAGTGGCTGAAGACAGAGAGGGTGGAAGATGTGCTTGCAGCAACAAGGGACATAAACATATGGAGGGCTATGATCACTAATGCCATGTGGAAAGGCACCTGATGATGATGATTAGTATTTGTACTGCTGGCAGGTTTGGGTGGAGCGCATAAGGAGCTGTCTGAGTGCGACGACTTCCTCTAGAACAACCTCCCCAAAACTCGGCACATAACCTTCCTGCTCACACCAGTATAACCAGGTGTGTTATACTGCGGTACTGTGTAAGCGAGGCTAAGCAGGTGCCACTTCACCTGTGTGTTCAGCTGTGTGTGTGTGTGTGTGTGTGTGTGCCAGCCGGCTGGGCCCTTCGTTGTGTGTAAACGCTGCTGCTGCTATCTCTCCCCCCTCTCCTGGGAAAGTTTTTGACACACAAGCTTGGTGTAGTTGGAAGGGAGGGATGGTAAAAGAAGACTCTCTTTCTCTCTCTGTATCTAACTGTGTGCAATAAACACGAGTACTTTACTTCCCTCCTCTCTCCTGTCCCCTCTCTTTTTACACGTGCACACATACACGCACACAACACACACACATACATACACAAATTCACTTATCACACACACACACACACAATACACACACACAACAACATACACACATATATTCACACACACCACATACACACACAAATTACACACACACAAACATACACACACAATACTCACACACATACACACACAAACATAACACACAGCCACCCCACACAACTCACACACACACACACACACAACCCCCCTCACACACACCCCCACACACACACACACACCCCCTACCTCACACACACACACACCACTACTCACACACACACACACACACTGTACTCACACACACACACACACATGTACTCACACACACACACACATGTACACACACAACCAACACACACACACACAACACACACACACATACAACCCCCCTCACACACACACACACACACACACACACACACAAACCATCAGCAGACATATGCACCCTCTCCCTTTCATCCTAATTATCTTTCTCTCTTTCCCAGGTGTTTGTCTTTTCAGGTCAACGAGCTGTTCTGTGTGGTTTGAAATGGCTATAACCCCAGTCAGGGCTCTGTGCTGTCGGCCGGGCTTTAAACGTTGATAATAATAATAAGAAGAAGAAGAAGAACAACAACAACAATAATGATAATACCGTAATAATGATAATAATGATGATGATGATGATAATAATAATATAATAACAAGAATAAGAATAATGATGATGATGACGACAACAACGACGACAACGACGACGACAAACAACAACAATAATAATAATAATAATAATAATAATAATGTGCACCTCACAACAATAATAACGTGTACCTCAACCTTCCTTATATAGTTAACGTCCAATTAGATCTGTTAACTTCCAGATTAGTTAACCTTTTGACTCCCGCATCCTATCCACCGACTGCAAAACCTTAAAACCCTCTGATTCCCTCTGAGTCAAAGGGTTAAGCTTTTGCTTTGCTAGCATGGTTGACAATGCAGGATGCTGGTAGACAGGGTGAGGGAGTATACACAGATATATAAAAAAAAAAAAATAGCAAAAATGTCAAATTTCCATTCATACGGCAAATTATTACGAACCAGCAAAAAGAAACACAGTGTAGTGTGTGGTGTGTGTGTGTGTGTTGTGTGTGTGTGTGTGTGTGTGTGTGTGTGATGTGTGTGTGTGTGTGTGTGTGTGTGCATGTGTGTGTGTTGTTGGGGATGTGTGCATGTGCATGTGTACGTATGTGTGTGTGTGTGTATGTGTGTGTGTGTGTGTGTGTGTGTGTGTGTGTGTTGTGTGTGTGTGTGTGTGTGTGTGTGTGTGTGTGTGTGTGTGTGTGTGGCGTGCATGCACGCGTGCATGCTCGCGTGCAGACGCATGCAAACGCTTGCATGCTGAGAAAGAAAAAAAAATTACAGATCTGATTTGCAGGTTTCCATATCTTGTGCGAACATGCGTGCGTGCGTGCGTGCGAGTGTGTGTGTGTGTGTGCACGCGCGCGCATGCATGCATGAGTATGTATATGAGTGCAGCGTTGAGCAGCATGCACATGTGTGCACGCATGTGTGCACATATAATATATGAGAGCATGTGTGAGGGTGGAGCAGAAAAGCCGCTCAACAGCTTTCAGAACTGGCGGGAGGGTAGGTTTCTATTTTACTGCAGTCTCCAAATCAATGTCCCATACAACATGTTGCTCAGGTTGTTTGTCACACAGACTGAAAAACATACCGGACAGGCAGACACAAAGATTTGGGAACAGGGGTGGTGGGGTGGGTGCGGGGTAGGGGAGGTCAGGAGAGGGAGGAGGGGGAGAGATTGTTGACAACAGAGAGAAAGGGGAGGGAGAGAGAGAAGAGAGTGAACGTTAGGAGTTTGTTCAAGAGGATTCAAAGCAATAGGACAACTCCATATGCTCTCCACTCAAAAACCTGCCAGCCAGCAATTATCTGGACAGGGTGTGCGAGTCAAAGGGGGTTAACTTTCTGCTTTGCTAGCATGGCTGACAATGTCAGATGCTGGTGGACAGGGTGTGGGAGTCAAAGGGGGTTAACTTTCTGCTTTGCTAGCATGGCTGACAATGTCAGATGCTGGTGGACAGGGTGTGCGAGTCAAAGGGGGTTAAGTTTCTGCTTTGCTAGCATGGCTGACAATGTCGGATGCTGGTGGACAGGGTGAGGGAGTCAAAGGGGGTTAAGTTTCTGCTTTGCTAGCATGGTGGACACGGCAGGATCCTGAAGGAATGGTGTGGGATCAAAGGGTTAAATTTCTGCTTTGCTAGCAGGGTTGAAACTGCAGGATCCTAGAGGACAGGGCGTGGGAGTCAAAGGGTTAAGTTTCTGTTTTGCTAGCAGGGTTGACAATGCTGGATCCTGGTGGACAGGGTACGGAGTCAAGGGTTAAGTTTCTGCTTTGCTAGCATGGTTGAAACTGCAGGATCCTAGAGGACAGGGCGTGGGAGTCAAAGGGTTAAGTTTCTGCTTTGCTAGCATGGTTGAAACTGCAGGATCCTAGAGGACAGGGCGTAGAAGTCAAAGGGTTACGTTTCTGCTTTGCTAGCAGGGTTGACAATGCTGGATCCTGCTGGACAGGTGCGGGAGTCAAAGGGTTAAGTTTCTGCTTTGCTAGCATGGTTGAAACTGCAGGATCCTAGAGGACAGGGCGTGGGAGTCAAAGGTTAAGTTTCTGCTTTGCTAGCATGGTTGAAACTGCAGGATCCTAGAGGACAGGGTGAGGAGTCAAAGGGTTAAGTTTCTGCTTTGCTTGCATGGCTGATACTGCAGGATGCTGGTGGACAGGGCGATGGAGTCAAAGGGTTAAGTTTTTGCTTTGCTTGCATGGCTGATACTGCAGGATGCTGGTGACAGGGCGAGGGAGTCAAAAGGTTAAGTTTCTGCTTTGCTAGCATGGCTGACAAAGCAGGTTGCTGGTGAACAGGGTGCGGGAGTCAAAGGGTTAAGTTTCTGCTTTGCTAGCATGGTTGACAATGCAGGTTGCTGGAGGACAGGCCACCGATGACGGTCAAAACAGTGACAAACAAGATTTCCATATAGCCAAGTTGCCGACAAAATACTGTTTGTACGCCTTCTTAAAAAAATAAACAGCTGAGTCTACATCTTTTCTCAGTCCGTGTGACCTTGAACTTGACACATCGTCCACATTTACACACCGATGGCCCCTCAAACGGCTGCCGCATATTTGGCCAAACGTTAATAAATATTCATCTGCAAAAAACAGGTGAGAAAATTCTGCTACCAAGCATATTGGCAGACAGACAGTCAAGACAGACAATCATTATATAAAATAATCTCCCCCCCCCCCCCCCCACTCCTTTCAGAAAATAAAGATTTCAAGAAAATGAGCAACTGAATGAATAGATAAGCAAACAAATGAACAAATAAATAAGTGTATAATAAAGTGTATAATAAATACATAAGCGGTAATCATCTCTCTCTTTCTTTCTCTCCCTCTCTCTCTCTCACACACACCCACACTTTCTCTCTCTCACTCACTCATTCACTCTCTCTCTCTCTCTCTCACACACACACACACACTCTCTCTACACACACTCTCTCTACATCTATCCCCCCCTCTCTCTCTCTCACACACACACACACACACACTCACGCACACGCTCACACACACTCTCTCTTGTCACTCACTCACTCACACACTCTCTCTTTCTGTCTGTCTCTAACGCCCCCCCCCCACACACACACACTTCATCTATCCCTCCACTCACCCACACACACACATACACACACAACCTTCCTGCTGCTTCCTCCTGTTTGTATAAGCCACATGTCTAACCACTTCAAAAGGACCCAAGGCAAGAGCACAGATAAGACGGCAAGGCCCAAGGTACGCGCGCGCGCGCACGTACGCACGCACACACACACAGCTAGCAGATCTTCCCCTCCTATCCCCCATCCCCAATCATGGCATGGCCCGGACCAAATCACTGCTGCATTCATACCAGTTCATCACCAATGTGTGCTTGGCGTGTGTGCGTTCTGCACACCTTGCGCAACCATCAGCTCAAGAGGCTGTATTAATAATGCTCCAGATCTGTCTGTCTGTCTGTCTGGTCTGTCTGTCTGTCTGGTCTGTCTGTCTGTCTGTCTCAGAGCCTGGAATTGCTAAGAAAAAAAAAAGAGGAAACTTCTAGGGGGGTCCGGGGGCATGCTCCCCCGGAAAATGTTTAAAATCAAGACTAAAATCTGTGCATTCTGAGGCATTCTGGAGACAAATTTAAAGGCATCTAACACACTGAAAATCACAATGAATATCAGTCAAAAGAGTATTTAATAAACATTGGGCACAAGATCAGGATCCATCATACACAGCAGATCGTTTCAGTGTGTTCATACACAGACATATTCATCAAAACTAGCTAGAAGGCTTATCCAAGTCAGAACGACGAAAGAATCTTGCCAGAGATGTTTGCTTTTTTTTTCGTTTGGTTTCTGTCTGTGCTTGATCAGCTGTTTTTTTCTTTTCTTTTTTTTAAGTATGGTCGTCGATTTTTTTTTAACACGAAAAATATTTTTTTGCGTGATTTTCGATTTTGATTTCCGCGGAAATCCTTGTTTCCACGACGAATTCCAGGCTCTGCAGTGTCTGTCTGTCTCTCTATCACTCTCTCTCTCTTTCTCTCTCTCTCTCTCTCTCTCTCTCTCTCTCTCTCTCCACACACACACACACAACACACACACACACACACACATATTGTGCATGTGTGTGTGCCAGTCAGTTCTACTCTATCTCAAAATTTTACTCTGAACGTGAAATCTCAAAATGTCCACAACAAGGAAGTGAAACGGGAAAATAAATACACAAATAAAATGGCTCAGAGAAGTCGCTTGTTCTTCTACCCAGAACCTGTCATCGTCATTTCACAGCTCGTTCAGCCTGTTTGTTCCGTTTGTTTGCCCCTACCGATTCTTTTTTCTCGAATGCATGCATGCATGTTGTCTGGCCCACACTGCGCTGGTGTTACGTTGCTGCACAGTCTGCATACTCCCTCTCTGGTGGGTGTGCATGCTGGGTGCTTTCAGGTTTCCTTTCCTACATGTCAGGCCATCCAACACCGACATGGTTTACAACATGCACGTATCTGATGTTCTGTCTGCGGATTTGGGCACTGCTAGATATAAGCTGACCTGAGAGATTGCACAACTCTCCGTTCTTTCACCCTCTATATACCAGCACTGCCAAGCAGGTTCGAACTCAGGCGATGCACACACCAGCACTACCAGACAGGTTTGAACTCGGGCGATGCACACACTAGCACTACCAGACAGGTTTGAACTCGGGCGATGCACACACCAGCACTACCAGACAGGTTTGAACTCGGGCGATGCACACACCAGCACTACCAGACAGGCTTGAACTCAGGCGATGTACACACCAGTACTACCAGACAGAATGGAACTCAAGCGATGTATACCCCAGTGCTACCAGACAGGTTCGAATTCATACCTTCCACTGTCCTAACCAGTTAGGAATGCACACACCAACACTGCCAGGTTGGACCGAACTCAGAATCTTCCGAATGGTAGTCTAACACCTAACCAGTTAGCCATGTACACACCAAGTAGTCTAACACCCTAACCAGTTAGCCATGTACACACCAAGTAGTCTAACACCCTAACCAGTTAGCCATGTACACACCAAGTAGTCTAACACCCTAACCAGTTAGCTATGTACACACCAAGTAGTCTAACATCCTAACCAGTTAGCTATGTACACACCAAGTAGTCTAACACCCTAACCAGTTAGCCATGTACACACCAAGTAGTCTAACACCCTAACCAGTTAGCCATGTACACACCAAGTAGTCTAACACCCTAACCAGTTAGCTATGTACACACCAAGTAAGTCTAACTACCTACACCAGTTAGCATGTACACACCAAGTAGTCAATCAACACCTAACCATTAGCCATGTTCACACCAAGTAGTCTAACACCCTACCAGTTAGCCTAGTAAACTCCAAGTAGTCTAACACCCTAACCAGTTAGCCATGTACACACCAAGTAGTCTAACACCCTAACCAGTTAGCCATGTACACACCAAGTAGTCTAACACCCTAACCAGTTAGCATGTACACACCAAGTAGTCTAACACCCTAACCAGTTAGCCATGTACACACCAAGTAGTCTAACACCCTAACCAGTTAGCCATGTACACACCAAGTAGTCTAACACCCTAACCAGTTAGCCATGTACACACCAAGTAGTCTAACACCCTAACCAGTTAGCATGTACACACCAAGTAGTCTAACACCCTAACCAGTTAGCCATGTACACACCAAGTAGTCTAACACCCTAACCAGTTAGCATGTACACACCAAGTAGTCTAACACCCTAACCAGTTAGCTATGTACACACCAAGTAGTCTAACACCCTAACCAGTTAGCCATGTACACACCAAGTAGTCTAACACCCTAACCAGTTAGCCATGTACACACCAAGTAGTCTAACACCCTAACCAGTTAGCCATGTACACACCAAGTAGTCTAACACCCTAACCAGTTAGCCATGTACACACCAAGTAGTCTAACACCCTAACCAGTTAGCCATGTACACACCAAGTAGTCTAACACCCTAACCAGTTAGCCATGTACACACCAAGTAGTCTAACACCCTAACCAGTTAGCCATGTACACACCAGTAGTCTAACACCCTAACCAGTTAGCCATGTACACACCAACACCGTCAGGTAGGACTGAACTCGAGACACCATACACACAGGACAGGTTTGAACTTGGGCGATGTGCACACTAGCACTGCCAACAAGGATCGAACCCAAAGTCCTTATGATTGGTTGCCCAATGGCCAAACCAGTCAGCAATGGCGCATGTCACAACTTTTCTGATATTTCTTTTTTTCTTTCTTTTTAACCCTTTGACTTCTGCACCCTATCGACCAACATCCTGCATCGTCAACCAAGCTAGCAAAGCAAAAACTGAACCCTTTGACTCCCTCACCCTATCCACCAACATCCTGCATCATCAACCAAGCTAGCAAAGCAAAACTGAACGAACCTAAACAACTCCTTTCTTGGACTCCCTCACCATATCCACCATCCTTCTCAAAACTGTAACCCTTTGACTCCCTCACCCTATCCACCAGCTTCCTAAACTGACCCTTTGACTCCCTCACCCTATCCACCAGCTTCCTAAACTGACCCTTTGACTCCCTCACCCTATCCACCAGCTTCCTAAACTGTACACTTTGATTCCCTCACCCTATCCACCAGCTTCCTAAACTGAACCCTTTGACTCCCTCACCCTATCACCAGCTCTGCAGGATGCTGGTGGATAGGGTGAGGGAGTCGAAGGGTTCAGTTTTTGCAAAAGCTGGTGGACAGGTGAGGGAGTCGAAGGGTTCAGTTTTAGCAGTCGATTGGCTGATGATTTGCAGTTGGTGGATAGGATGCGCAAGTCAAAGGATCACCGCACATAGCGAGTTACATTTGTGCCAACAACCCGGTTCCCCCCCCCCCCCCCCACACACACACACACACACACTATCTTCACCACAACTTGTTGTCTGTCTGGCCCAGCCGTCCTCGACTTCAAAGAACCCCAAAGCAAAAAAAACAACAACTCAACAGCTGATAAGACGGCGGCAGGCAGCCAACACATACAGCCAGCGATTCCCTCCAACAGATCAACACTGCTATTATCACACCTGCCATGAACAATGCGCCATAAACATTACCAGGAACACCCGCAGACGGAGAATGGGAGGGAGAGAGGGAGGGGAGGGGGAGACAGAGAGAGACAGAGAGAGAAAGAAGAAGACAGACAGAGAGAGACAGAGAGAGAATTCAGACTGCAGAAGGCTATATCGCTCAAGGGCAGCATAAGAGAGAGAGAGAGAGGAGAGAGAGAAGAGAGAGAGAGAGAGAGAGAGAGAGAGAGAGAAGAGAGAGTGAGATAGAGAGAAAGTATGACTAGCTTATAAATTAGACTTTTTATAGACAAAGGCAAAGAACAAACAAACAACAAATAAAATTGGTACAGTTTTATTTTGTAAGGCAGGGAGGGACGCACAGAGAAGAGAGAGAGAGAGAGAGAGAGAGAGAGAGAGAGAGACAGAGACAGAGACAGAGACAGAGAGAGAAAACTGAAACTGAAACTGAAAATGGTTTATTGCCATTGCCATTTTTGTCCTTGTGGCAAGGAGCATAAAACAAAGTCATTAAATTTTACGGCGACGTTTTCGCGAAATAAAGATTTATAAATATAGTCATGGCTGACATTACATCCATTTGAATTTATTTTTCTAATGATGAAGAAAAAATTGAAGGAAAAAAGTTGAACAAAAAGTTGAAGAAACAGTTGACCACCCAAAGTAATTAGTCATATAAGTAAGAAGAAGAAGAAGAAGAAGGAGGAGAGAGAGAGAGAGAGGAGGGAGGGAGAGAGAGAGAGAGAGGGAGGGAGAGAGAGAGAGAGAGAGAGGGAGGGAGATGAGAGAGAGGAGAGAGGGGAGAGAGAGGAGAGAGAGAGAGAGAGAGAGAGAGAGAGAATAAAACTTCAAAACATTTTCTTACTCAAGCATAGTACTTCATAGCATCATGTCCCACTGGACCTTTCTTACAGCTAGTCCTTGCTGAGCTACACGCATAAGACATGCACACAGTCAAAACATTACAGTAAAATACATTAAGTGACACTAAACAAATGAAATAAACAAGTCAATTGTATTAAAAAAAAAAAAGCAAAAGAAAGGAGATAAAGGGGTGGAGAGAGAAAGAGAGAGAGAGTAGAGAGACAGACAGACAAGAGACAAGAGAGAGAGTGAGAGAGAGAGGAAGAGTAAGAGAGAGCGAGAGAGACGAGAGAAGAGAAACCAGAGAGAGAGAGAGAGAGAGAGAGAGAACAGAGAGAGAGAGAGAAAGAGAGAGAGAGACAGAGAGACAGAGGGAGACAGAGACAGAGACTGAAACTGAGAGACACAGACAGACACACAGATAGACAAAGAGAGAGAGTGAGAGAGAGAGAGGGAGAGAGAAAGAGTGAGTGAGCGCGAGAGAGTAACACAGACAGAAACACAGAGAGAGAGAGAGAGAGAGAGAGAGAGAGAGAGAGAGAGAGAGAGACAGAGAGAGAGACAGAGACTGAAACTGAGAGACACAGACAGAGAGAATATAGAGACAGACAGAGGACAGAGACAGAGAGCAAGAGCAAACTGAAGACAGAGAAGAGAAGAGAGGGAGAAGCTGACAGACGGACGGACGGACGGACGGACGGACGACCGACCGACCGACCGACCGACGACAGACAGACAGACAGAAGACAGACAGACAAGACCAGCACACAACAACCACGATCAAAATCCAAAACGAATCCACCCACCTCTGTTCCGCTGATGCTCAGCATAACCCGACTCCATCATGCCCCAGGCTGAGGAAGAGGAAGAAGAAAAAGAAGGAGAAGAACAACAACAATGCCTGCCCTTCGCTTCGATAAAACACCCGAGAAATGCAAGCCCCCTGGATCAGACAGACGCCAAGTCATGCACACCCTGACGGAGGATGGTTCCGCACACAGTTATCACCTTTATAATCCTTTTTTTTTTTTTCGCCCTTCCTTTTCTTTCCCCCTACACTTTAACACAACCACTCACAACACCAACTCCTAAAAAACAAAAACTAAAACCACCGCGAAAGAGCTCGACGAACAGCGTTGCGTACAAGCCCAACGTTTTTCTTTTCTTTCTTTGAAAAAACCCCCAAAAAACCCCCCACAAAACTCGAAAATATGAATTCAGCCTAAAAAATCGACAGCAACTGTCTCTGTACCGCTTAGCCCAGCGTAGTAGCTAGCAGTGTAGTCAGTCTGAACCCTCTGCATCGACACTTTTCTTTATAAGACTCAACACCACACACACACACATTCACATACACACACACCACACAAATCCACACAAATCAACTCCTTGACTTGGTAAGGATTCCTCAAGACAGGCGAACGACTACCACAATCCCTTCTCGCTCCTAGGCTGGGTGGCCAAAGTGTGGACTCCAGACATACATATGTATAGGCTATGTAATATAGACATACATATATATAATATAATACAGCGGCCAACCAGTACACACACACACAAGAAATAGCAGCAAAGGTGCAGTCAGCCAACACAGACTGTACTATACTACCACAAGACAGAGCAAGGTGCAAGAGATTCATCCTCATCCTCATCCCCTTCCTCTTCTCATCTTGCTCCTCCCCTCCCCTTCCCCACGCTCCTCACCTTTCCACCCTCTCTGCCTGACTCACCTCACTAGAGGTGGGCGGGGGGAAGGGGTGTGTGAGGAGGCGGGGCTGGGTTGGGGATGGGGAGGCATGGAGGAGAGAGAGAGAGGAGAGAGAGAGAGGAGAGAGAGGAGAGAGGGGGAGAGAGAGAGGAGAGAGGGGGAAGAGAGAGAGGAGAGAGAGGAGAGGAGAGAGAGAGGACAGAGAGGGAGAGAGAGAGGAGAGGGAGAGAGAGAAGAGAGGAGAGAGAGAGAGGGAGGGGGGGGGTTTCGAGGTCAGGGACCGTGGGGCGAAAATAGATGAGGGGCCTACCAGACTCGTGTCTGGGGAGGAAAAATGAAGAAGGGGGTGGGGTGGGGTGAGGGTGGGGGTGGGGTAGCAGAGTAGAGAAATAAAACCATACAGAAGATGAGAGGTAAAAACAGGGAGGGAGGGGAGAGAGAGAGGGAGAGAGAGAGGGGGTGGGGGTGGGGTAGCAGAGTAGAGAGATAAAGCCATACAGAAATTGAGAGGGAAAAACAGCGAAGGGGGGGGGGGGGAGGAAGAGGTTAAGGAGGGAGGTAATGAGAGGAAAAGAGATGGAAACAGATTTCTGCCAGTTCACTGAAATTTAAATGACTGAAATATATGTGTGTAGGATGGGGAGATAATTGGACCTCTCTCTCTCCCCCCTCCCTCTCCCCTCTGTGAGAGAGAGAGAGAGAGGGAGACACACACACAGAGACAGACAGAGCGAGACAGAGATAGACAGACAGAGAGAGGGGGGAGAGGGACAGACAGACACAGAGTGAGACAGAGACACAGAGAGACAGACAGACAGACAAAGACAAAGAGAGAAAGAAAGACAGACAGAGACAGAGAGAGAAAGACAGGCAGAGACAGAGAAAGACAGAGACAGACAGAAAGACAGAGTGTTCAGATTTCAGGTTCATGCTCTACTTGATATGATTACAAACTGCATAGTTCCTACGAGAGATAGAGGGAAGGAGGGAGGGAGGGGGAGGGAGAGAGAGAAAAAGGAAGAGAGAGAGAGAGAGAGAGGAACAGAGACAGAGACAGGGACACACAGAGACAGAGACGACAGACAGACAGGTGTGGGCAAGAGACAAAGTGGGAAGAGACAGAGGAAAGACAGACAGATTCTGTGATTTCACCACAAGAAAAAAATGTAAATAACTACAGCAAAACTTATTTTAGAGAGACAGAAGAGAAAATGAAAGTCACAGGTCGAACAGGAACAGCTGGGATGCAGCTCGGAAGGGAAGGGAAGGAAGGAGGGAAGGACAGAGCGAAGATGTACCCCCCATCTTCTTCGATTCTGACCAAAAAAAAAATTTTTTTTAAACCTCTCCCCTCACCCCTAAACCCTTTGACTCCGACACCCTACCCATCAAGCGCAAAAACTTAACCCTTTGACTCCCTCACCCTATCCACCAGCTTCCTGCATGAAACTGGTGGTTAGGGTGAGGGAATTAAAAGGTTAAGTTTTTGCTTTGCTAACATGTCTGGCAATACAAGACGATGGTGGACAGGGTGTGGGAGTCAAAGGGTTAAAAATTTTTTTTAAAAAGCCTGTGGGCCCTATCACAGCTTCAACAAATCGCGTGTCTGATATGTCATCAAATTATGATATACTGTCTTGAGATATCCTCTTGCAGATAAGATGAAAAGACCGAAAAAAAAAAAATCAGGCCAATTTGACAGTGGCACTTTTATCAAATCAAGTATGAATAAAACTGCATTTAAAGATTATCATACCACTCTCTCTGTCTCTGTCTCAATTTCTCTTCATGACACTACAGAATAATATACTCTCATCATCATCATCAGGTGCCCTGCCGCATAGCGTTGGCGACCATGGACTTCCAACCATCTCTACCTCTCGTTGCCCCTAGCATCTCCCCCACCCCTCCTCATCCCCAGCCACTCTGCAAGTCCGTCCAGCATTCTCTCCCTGGGTCTACCCGGTGCTCTCTTTCCCTTCAGCTTTCCCGTTGTGACCAGGTGCTCCAAATCCCCCTTCCTCATAAAATGGCCTATAAATGTTGCCTGTCTTTTTTCCTAATCTTCCTTATCAGTGACTACTCGTGTCTGCCTCCATCAAGACTGTCTCGTTTGTTTTCTTTGCTGTCCATGGAACTCTCAGCATTCTTCTTAGAAACCACATCTCAGCTGTCTCAATCTTGCTCTGGCTTTGCTTGCCGACTGTCCACGCCTCACATCCGTAACAACAGTATTGGTTCTATATAACATTCAAGGACTCTCTTTCTGGTGCTAATTGATAGGCATTTGGACAAAGGAAAGAGGAAGAAGAATATACTCTACTACTACAAAATAATGTATTCTACTACAGAGGATTATGCTCTATGACGTCTCTTCCCATCTTCCTCCCTATCCATCATCCATGAATGCCATATGCCTGTCTAGACAAACGATTATGATTCATCAGCAGTTTTTCTGTTTTCTATTAGTATTAGTATTATTATCAATACCATCATCATCACCATCATTATTATTGCTGGTACTATCATTATTATTATTATCATCATTATTCTTGTTGTTATATTGTTATTATTGTTGTCATTATCATCATCGTCTTCAT
>JAPXFY010000025.1:10848304-10855804 GCA_030674185.1 Monoplex corrugatus | reverse complement strand
GAGAGAGAATATTTAGATGCATCTTGGCTATTTGTTTATTTTTTTTTTTTAAGGATGCTGGCGGACAGGGTGCGGGAGTCAAAGGATTAAATCCCCACAGTACGGTCCTTTGGCCTGACCTGGGCATGTTTGAGGTAGTAAACTTTTGTAGGTTGAACATCATTTTGGTTTTTACCTCAGCATTCCAAATGTAACTTTGTACAATATACACCAAATCAAAAACTACAGGTAGCCTGACTAGTTGACATCTCTGTCACGGGCCAGAATTAATGTAACTGTCTATGTAAAGTGTTCTTACCAACAAATGCCTATCAATTAACATCAGGAAGAGAGCTCTTCAATGTTACACAGAACCAATACCGTTATACAGATGTGGAGTGTGGACAGTCAATTCAATTCAATTCATATAAAGACTGAGCTTGAGGCAGCTGAAATGTGATTTCAAAGAAGAATGTTAAAGAGTTCTATGAACGGCAAAGAAAACAAACAAGACAGTCTTGAAGGAGGCAGACACAAAAAGAACATGAATGAAACAGATTACAAAAAAGACAAGCAGGATTTATAGAACATTTTATGAGGCAAGAGAAAATAGAGCACCTGGTCACAACAGGAAAGCTGGAGGGAAAAAGAGCACCAATATTGGATGGACTTGCAGAGTGGCTGAAGACAGACAGGGTAACTCAGGTACTTGCAGCGACAAGGGATAGATTCGTATGGAAGGCCATGATCGCAAATGCCATGTGGCAAGGCATATGATGATGATGATGGCTATTTATTAAATTAGAGCACTTAATAACTTCAAATTCAAAACTTCAAAACACTCTACGAATTATCAAAGACAGCAGCATCAGATCACACTGAACCTGTCTAACAGCTATTCCTTGCTACTCTACGCATGTAAGGATACTAAAAAAAAAGGAGATAAAAAAAAGATGAACCATAATACATACAATGACAAACAAATTATGAAATTAATCATAATTCAGTTACAGCTAAGTTACTACATCACCTACATAAAGTTTGAGACATACAATCAAACTTATTACATCACCTACATAAAGTTTGAGACATACAATCAAACTAACTACATCACATAAATAAAGTTTGAGACATACAATCAAACTAACTACATCACCTACATAAAGTTTGAGACATACAATCAAACTAACTACATCACCTACATAAAGTTTGAGACATACAATCAAACTAACTACATCACATAAATAAAGTTTGAGACATACAATCAAACTAACTACATCACCAAAATAAAGTTTGAGACGTACAATCAAACTAACTACATCATCTAAATAAAGTTTGAGACATACAATCAAACTAACTACATCACCAAAATAAAGTTTGAGACGTACAATCAAACATACTACATCACCTATATAAAGTTTGAGACATACAAACTAACTAACTACATCACCTACATAAAGTTTGAGACATACAATCAAACTAACTACATCACCTATATAAAGTTTGAGACATACAATCAAACTTACTACATCACCTATATAAAGTTTGAGACATACAATCAAACTAACTACATCACCTACATAAAGTTTGAGACATACAATCAAACTAACTACATCACCAAAATAAAGTTTGAGACGTACAATCAAACATACTACATCACCTATATAAAGTTTGAGACATACAATCAAACTAACTACATCACCTATATAAAGTTTGAGACATACAAACTAACTAACTACATCACCTACATAAAGTTTGAGACATACAAACTAACTAACTACATCACCTATATAAAGTTTGAGACATACAAACTAACTAACTACATCACCTAATAAAGTTTGAGACATACAAACTAACTAACTACATCACCTATATAAAGTTTGAGACGTACAATCAAACTAACTACATCACCTAAATAAAGTTTGAGACATACAATCAAACTAACTACATCACCTAAATAAAGTTTGAGACATACAATCAAACTAACTACATCACTTAAATAAACTTTGAGACATACAATCAAACTTGAGTCACGATCATCAAGTCACGATCACTTTTTGATGTCACTGGAGGAAAGACATCACCGAAAAAAAAATCCGCTAAAAAAAATCCCTAAGTTGATTTCCAAGGTAACTATCTGAGTGTCACGCAAAAACGAAAGACTGCATATATGGCCTGAACATCTTCTTTCATGTGTTCGTTCACATTTTTGTTTTTTAAGGGAAATAAGGCAACAAATAACAGTTCTCATGAAACAGGACAACCTAACAGGGGCATTCTAGTCTGCAAACAGGGTCCTGCACCCTGTAATACAGCCCTTCTCACGATCTCAGCACTTTGTAATGAGACTAGACAGGTGAAACCTTGACATGTCTGTCAGCCTGCGGGTCTTTTATTAGTGATCATTACCATCACACAGGCGAGCCACCACCCTGTGAAAGGAAAACACAACAACAACAACAACAACAACAATACAAGATGGTCAGGCCATTACTACAGAATGTTACAAATTAGTTTTGATCGTTTTTTTCTTTTTGTTTTTCTTTTTCTTTTCTTTTTTTTTTCTTCTTTTGTTGTTGTTGTTGATTAGGTTCAGTTTTTACATCGGTACCCACCTCAGGTGATATGGCCGACAGGGATAACCATCCAAGGGAAGGATGACCACAGGATTATGGGACAGACTTCAGTTTTTACCTAACTGCAGGAGCTTGGAGTTTGGAGTTTGCTCAAGTGGGATTCATCGCACTCAGACAACTCCATATGCGCTCCAACCAAATCTGTCAGTGATCATATGACAAAGATTCCCTAAGCCTGCACAAATCCCTACGCACTGGCATGGTCTTGAACTGGGGAGCGGAAAGGGGTAGAGGGGGAGAGAAGACCTATGAAACACTAAGTTGACACCACCAGCATGACTGAAACATTAAGATGGGCAGCAAACAGACCAGTGTTTAATGTTGCAGGCTGGGACTGTACTCAAGATATCAGATCCTGAGCCCACAGCTCTATCAAAAGAACCAACCCACCTTCTAGAAAGGGAACTAACAATGATGCAGCACTGGTAAATGATGGGCCTTCACTTTTCAGGGCATTTCTAGTCTCTGCCATTTTTGTCATTGTTTGTCCGTTTGTGTACGGTTAAAAAAAATAAAATTTTTTTAACAGCATTCTCATTTTTTTGGACAAGCATCTGCATGTTGCTTTCCGCATTGTGTGCATGCGGTACGTTGCTGCACAGTCTGCATACCCCAACTCTGGTGGGTATGCAAGCTTGGTGTTTTCATATTTCCATAAGCCTGACATGACTTACAAGATTGTTTTAGTATATATCTGTTAGTGTGCTTGGCTGAAGTGATTGTTTTGAGTGACAGATACAATCATTACAATGGATATATATATATACATATATATAATATACATATATATATATATATATATATATATATCCATTGCAATGTATATATATATATATATATATATACACACACACATATATGTATACATATATATATATATATATATATATATATGTATGTGTATATATATATATGTATACATGTATGTATGATGAAAGAAAGGGTAAGATAATGTTTCTAAGATATTACCCACAGAATGGTTCATTTCATATCATGTTCTCTTGCCCTACAGGCATTATGATGCAGAGCTCAGAAAGACATGACATATCAGTGACACCACGCACTGTTTCGTTTTGTTACAAAAACAAAAGATTATACTGAATATAGTGAGGCAGAACGGTCAGCAACTGACTCATTTTTAGAATAACAATGAGAGAGAAAGACAGATAGGACAGAGAATGAAAAAGATACAGAGATAGTATGGGAGGGGGGGGGGGGGAAGAGAAGAGGGAGGGAGACATGGGAAGAGGGAGGGAGACAGGGGGGGGACAGAGAGAAGGGGGAGAGACAGAGGATGGGGAGTAAGAAAGACAGACAGACAGAAAATGCCTGCCTGCCTGCTCAGTGACTCATGCACACAAGTCACACGTCTTGGTTTTCATACGAAATATAATGAGAAAAAAGTGCACGACTGGCATGGCGCCTGTGACCCACAAACCTACAATTTTCACATCACGCAGAGTACAAGTTAGTTAACTCCTTCCTCCCACACTCACAAAAGTATGTCAAAAGTTGCTTCCCCTGAACAACTTCGCTTTCTCTACCCGGTCATTCTCCACGAGTTTGGTCGAGAGGGTTTCATCGCACTCAGACAATTCCATATGCGCTCCATCCAAATCTGCCAACCATTCTCTGGCTGAACTCCCTGAGCCTGCACAAAACCCTATGCGTTGGCAAGGCTCTGAAATGGGGATGAGGGGGTGAGAAGGGTCCTGCGGATACATTCAGCTGACACCACCAGGAAGATGAAAACATCAAGATGGAGCAGTGAACAGACCAGTTTCTCTTTTAAGGTTGTGTCAGGCTGGGATTGCACTCGAGATACTGACCAGAGCTTGAATCCACGGCTCCATCAAAATAACCAGCCAGCCTGCTTAAAAATAGGGTTTGACTGCCTACAGGGTGAGATTAAAAACAAAACAAAACAAACAACAAAAAAACGGTGGCTTTACTCTTAAAAGCCCACCTACGCTGTGTAAGATTGTAAGTGAGAAAAACTGTATATTATCACTACGACAAAGCGTCTATTAAGAAAAAAAATTCAAAACACACGTTTCATACACTACTTCGGACACATGAAACACATGTACACAACACACACACACACACACACACACACACACCACAAGCTGCAATATGACCATACCTAGAAAAAACCATAAAGCATATCAATCTATGCAATTTTTTTTCTTTGTGTGTGTGTGTGTGTGTGTGTGTGTGTGTGTGTGTGTGTGTGTGTGTGTGTGTGTGTGTGTGTGTGTGTGTGTGTGCGTGTGCGAGTGATTGAAAAATATTATTGGTATGTGAGCAAGATTATTTATGTAACAGCGCAGTGAGTCGAACAGAGAATAGCGCTATACAAAAAGCTATTTATTATTATCATTATTATTATTATTATTACATTTCTTAAAGAGATATGTTTTGAAGGTAAGCAGATGCCTGACTTGTCTTAAAGACAATGGGAAAAGTTCCACTCGATGGGCCAAAAATCAGGGAAAGATTTCTCTCCACAACAGCAAGAGAAAACCACAGTATGGTTAAACAGACACTCCTTGAGATATGACAGCTCTGGTATGTTTGCAGGTAGGAAGATGTCTTACATATATGCTGGTACAGTATTTGAATATAGACACTAAAAGCAGAGTTTCACAATTTTACGTTCAATTCTTGCTTTGACTGGAAGCCAATGTAGTTTCTACTAGAGCACTTTTGCACTGCACCATTTGCTCTCCTGCAGGAGAAGTCAAGCTATGGTTTTGGATTCACTCGAGTTTGGATAGCTCTGCCACCAAGAAACTTACCATGACATAGTTACAGCATTCTGGTCCAGACAGAATAAACTACATACAGGTTGTTTGTGGCATCGTAGAAAGAAATGGATGGATTTTGCTTACTCTGCAGATACAAGAGTTTGCTCAGGTAGTTAATTAACCTCCCGAACCCTATCCACCAACTGTAAAAATTGAACCCTCTGACTCCCTCACCCTATCCACCAGCGTCCTGTAGGAATCTGGTGGATAGGGTGAGGGAATCAACGGGTTAAGTTTTTGCTTGCATGGTTGACAATGCAGGATGCTGGTAGACAGGGTGCAGAAATCAAAGGATTAACATGAACTTCCATGATCAGGGATTTATCAACAAACACACCAAGATTCTGTGCTGATTTGCTGAAGATTATAACGCAGAGATATCATGGTCTTTGAGGTTACATTTTCTTAGGTTTGATGGAGTCCCTATGTATAACTATAAGACTTCTGTTTCTTTTTCTTTTTTTCTTTTTCCCTTCATTCATCTTCAGTTTGTTCACTTTCATCCAAGCAGCTACATTCTCAACATCAACGTTTTTCAGATGAATACCAGCAACCCTGAAAGTCTGTAGCGCTGTTTGCAGCAGTCTATAGGAGAGTAAGTACACTCACAAAAAAAAAAAAAGAAAAAAAAAAAAAAAGAAAAAGAAAAACAAACAAAAATCAAAGAAAAAACAAGGAACACAGGAATAAACAAAATTTTTAAAAATCGAAGTACTAAACCAACCAATCAACAAATAACACAAACATGAGAACCAACCAACCAACCAACCAAACAAACAAAATGGACTTCGTAAGCTCTAACAACAAGCATGGGACTTTAGAGACAGACAGACACCACTTGGTAATACAAACAACTCTCTCATGTCTTCCAAAACATGGGGCCAAGCCGAAAGGCTAGACAACATGAATCATTCTGAGTAGAGAAAGATAATGGGGCCCATTGTTGTACTTTCCTCTCTTTTTCTTAATTCACAAATTCTAAGCAAAACCCTGGGCTCATGGCACATACCAGTGAAGTCATCCCGAAAATGTGTCTGGAGATAACTGCAACATGCTTAACCCTTTGACTCCCGCATCCTATCTACCAAATGTAAAAACTTAACCCTTGACTCCCTCACCCTGTCCACCAGCTTCTTGCGGGAAGCTGATGGACAGGGTGAAGGAGTCAAACGACTCAAAGGGTTAAGGTTTTGCTGTGCTGGCATGGTTGACAATGCAGGATGCTGGTGGACAGGGTGCGGGAGTCAAAGGGTTAATGTATTATACGTGACGCTCCATGGGAAACAGGCGGCTACAGTGCAAAATTGACATTTGTAAGTTTTGTTACTGTTATTGTCATTGTTGTTTAACCCTTTGACTCCCGCACAGTGTCCACCAGCATCCTGCATTGTCAGCAATGCTAGCTAAGCGATAAGATAACTATTTGACTCTCTCACCCTCTCCACCAGCTTCTTGCAGAATCTGGTAGATAGGGTGAGGGAGTCAAAAGAGTTAAGTTTTGCAGTTGGTGGTTAGGGTGCGGGAATCAAAGGGTTAAAGTCCAGCCAACTGTGCAGACCCATATCAGGGCTATACATCACACCTCACTGCAGGGAAAAAAAAAACAAACACTGAAAAAGAAAATAAAGTACACACATGAATGCATTCGTGCATATAATCTAAGGATATGTTCCTGGCGTTAACCATTCCATCTGATTTATCACCAGGGGATATTAAAAAAAACCCACCCAAATACAAGTATAAACATAACTAAGACACTGAAACAAATGAAAATGGGCCTAAATTACCTAAAATTGCTCCTGCACATCACTTTTAATCACAGCCAAAAATACACTTAACCTTTTGACTCCTGCACCCTGTTTACCAGCATCCTCCATTGTCAACCATGCTAGCAAAGCAAAAAGTTAACCCTTTGACTCCGTCACTCTATCCGCCAGTTTCCTGCAGGAAGCTGGTGGGTAGGGTGAAGGAGTAAAACAGTAAAAGTTTTGCAGTTGGTTGACAGGGTGTGTGGAGTCAAAAGGGTAATACAGATACCCAATTATCAATCTAAAGAGAAAGTATACAACTACAAC
>JAPXFY010000025.1:10840804-10843304 GCA_030674185.1 Monoplex corrugatus | reverse complement strand
CCCACCCCAATGAAAATAATATTTTAAAGGAAAACAAAGGAAAAGTACCTATTAAAAAAACAAACAAACAAACAAAAAACTGAACTTAGGAAACACAGTGCATCGTATAAAGTCCAATGAAGAACTAGTGTAGTATATTGCATTCACTCACACACACATACAAACAGTTCAGAGAAAATTAATTTATAATACTTAATGGACAGATCCATATTTCAAATCTTTTATACAAAAGCATAGGCTTATCCCTTTGATTCCCGCACCCTATCCACCACCTGCAAAAACTTAACCTTTTGACTACCTCAAGCTATTTGCAGGAAGCTGGTGGACAGTGTGAGGGAGTCAAACTTGCAGGAAGCTGATGGATAGCGTGAAGGAGTCAAAAGGTTAAGTTTTTGCTTTGCTAACATGGCTGACAATGCAGGATGCTGGTGGACAGGGTGTGGGAGTCAAAGGGTTAAGTTTTTGCTTTGCTAGCATGGTTGACAATGCAGGATGTTGGCGGGCAGGTGCGGGAGTCAAAGGGTTAAGCTGCACTAATGTATTACTACGTATCCCATTGTTGTACCACATTACTGTATTTACATCACAATGTTTATGCTGTTTGTAAAGTGCAATAACTGAAAAAGCATTCTCTGATATGTATATTCTACTACATAAATGGAATTATTATCATCATTTATCATTATTGTTATCATTATTAATATTATCATTACTATTATTATTCTATCTAATCTTTGATATGATCTCAACTGTTCTGTACTAATCAGTAATCACCAACGACAACCACTTTTAAAACGTACCACAACAAGCCATGTTCTTTCAATTCAACGCAAGATAACAATTAACAGATGAGTAAAAACATCAAACCAGAATCAGAAGAACCCATGAGTAATCAAACACTTGAAACAGAAACGGACACACTTATCAGTGGCAAGCACCACCAACCTGACGTAACCACACTAATCAGCACAACATCCGTACACAGAAGGCCCAGGAGTGGCTGCAATTAGTGTAATATATAATCAGCTTTGCCTTGCACTGATAAAACAATGACTGAATACATAAATGTTCTTCAAAAAATGATAAACACATGAGCTGATCTGTGATCATCATTTCAAAATTACATTCTTAGTGTTATGCTGTAAAAGGTATAAAAGAAAGCATAAAATCAGTCAAAATTTACAAAATCACATTACAACTGTAAGTAAAATCTCTCTCTCTCTTTCCTCTTAACACACCACACACACACACACACACACACACACACACACACACCACACACACATGCACTATAGGCCTATATAAAGTTTTGCCTTACTTAACATAACAGTAGATTTAGGAATAATGAGAAAGGTAATGCTATGAGAAAGATAATGCTATCAACAGTTTAAACTATCATGACAGTGACACTGCTTACTACTAGTAATACTAGTAGTAGTACCACTACCAGTATATGTAATGCATTACTGTCATTGCCATTATCACTGATCTTGTAGCCAAAACACACGCACCCAACACACACGCACACCACACACACACACACACACACACACACACACACACACACACACACACACACACACACACATATTACAAACACATCTATAGGCTCATGACAAACCCATGTACAAATATGCATTACGGTACAGTTTATGTAAAAACACACTTATGCAACAAAAACAGATTATATTTGCTGATTTAAAAATAGTCCAGTTTACCATAATGGCCATTTTAGACTCACACACACACACACACACACACACACACACACACACACACACACACACACACTGGCAAAATGATGTACAAACGCACACACACACACGCATATATATATAGTAATATACACACACTATACATATACCCACATACACACTGTGTCAGAGTGTGACATACAAACATGCATGCATACACACGAAGTACTAACTCGGCCAGTTCTGATTTTGCCTCTTTGAAATGTAAACTAAACACAACAGTCACTGTTGACTGTAGCATCCTTTTACCTTGTAGTTTGAGCAGTTTCAATGTGATGCAATTACCATAATTGACTACCAGTACCATTATGACTCACTGACTGTCACTATGTTCACACAACTTCAGTGAGTAACTGCATCTCTCTCTCTCTCTCTCTCTTATTATTTAATCAATTAGCTCAGTTATTAGAATTCCATGATGATTCTTATAACACAGGACACCTGGATTCAACCCTCAGGCAAGCCACACTGTAATCTTAGTGGCCCTTCCTATAGTGTTCGTTCAGCTGTTTGAGTGCCTGGATCTGCAGATGTGTTGCTAGTTGGTTTTGATAGAGCTGTAGATTCAAGATCTGATCATTTGAGTTCAATGCCAGCCTGAAACATTAAAAACTGGCTTGTTCACTGCCCATCTCAGTGTTTCCATCATTCTGGTGACATCAGTTTATTTCACACTTGTCCATCTACCGTCTCCCATTTCAAGACCTTGCCAGTGCACAGTGTTTTGCAATAGCTTAAGAAGCCTG
>JAPXFY010000025.1:10755804-10835804 GCA_030674185.1 Monoplex corrugatus | reverse complement strand
AAGTCTAGCAAACTGCTTCGAGTGTGCTCTTCTGTCCCTCTCCTTTGGTGCTCTCAACTTTGGTTCCTGGAATTTGTGTAGTTTGCCAAAATCCACCTGGACCATGTTGTTAATGATTTTGTACATCATGGTGAGCCTTGCGATCTTACGTCGGCTTTGTAGGGATGTCCATCGGAGGTGGTGTAACATGTTGGTGACGCTGGTGGGGTACTTCCCGCCATGTGGGTAAAAGGTGGAGATTTTTCTGATCACCCCGATTAAAATGCGTGCAGACCTGTCATATACTAAACCCACCACATAGAAACCATCATCAGACGGTCAAACTCAAAGGCAAGCCTGGCTTAAATCTTCACAGCCCTTTACAAAACGATCGTCCCCCTCCCCTTTCCCCTCCTCCCTCAAGTAACCGGATAGGATTGTCGCACAATCATCGTAGATGTTTGTGACAATGAGAAGAATCTGTGGAAGAAGGAGGCATTCGAGAAGCAGAGGAAGAAGAAAGGGTGGAAGAAGTCGAAGCAGTAGGAAAAGGCGAAGGAAAAGAAGCAGAAGACTAAAGAAGAGGAATAAAAGACGAAGAAGAACATTGGGAAGTGGAGGATAATAAAGAATGAGGCATAAGGAGAAGATGATGATGATAATGATGAGATGATGATGATTATCATTATCATCATCATCTTCTCCTTATGCCTTCTCCCAACTTTTCAGCACGTCCTTCACGCGCTTCGTTTTGGCCTCCCGCCTTGATGTCCACGGGCTCTTATACTTTGTGAACAGTCTGTTCCCCAGTACCGTCTCCTTCCCTCTCAAGCAGCTCTTCAAAAGACAGGAAAGATGAAGAACCGAAGTGAGCAAGAGGAGGAGGAGGCAGGGGGGTGGGGTGGGAGGTTAAGCACGTATGGCACTTGACCACCCCTGAAAGGCTTCGCTGGAAGCTAGTGATGACCTGCGTGACTAAAAGGATCTGCAGCTTCTCCTCGTAGAGCTTCTTGGGCACACAGCACTGGAACTTGCTTTTGCACTTCAGCGTGACCTCAGAGTCGCCAGGGCTGTCTTCTTGTGAACTTGAAGCCAACGGTGAGCATGGTTTTTAACTGTTGTCTGGTATCTTAATCTGGTTGTCGTTTTTGACGTGGTGTCAGCCCTGATATGGCTCTAGTGGTCGGCTGGGCTATAAGCAATATGAACTTGGTCTTGATTTTTTTCCAGCAGCAGTTGCTGGGGCAAGATTTGGGTCTTCTGTAAGCCTCAACATCACCATTACAAATTAACCCTTTCATTTCCGCACCCTATCTACAGCATCCTGCATTGTCAACTATGCTAGCAAAGCAAAATCTTAATCCTTTGAATCTGTCACCCTATCCACCAGCTTCCTGCATTAATCCTTTGATTCTGTCATCCTATCCACCAGCTTCCTGTATTAATCCTTTGATTCTGTCATCCTATCCACCAGCTTCCTGCATTAATCCTTTGATTCTGTCACCCTATCCACCAGCTTCCTGCATTAATCCTTTGATTCTGTCATCCTATCCACCAGCTTCCTGTATTAATCCTTTGATTCTGTCATCCTATCCACCAGCTTCCTGCATTAATCCTTTGATTCTGTCATCCTATCCACCAGCTTCCTGCATTAATCCTTTGATTCTGTCACCCTATCCACCAGCTTCCTGCATTAATCCTTTGATTCTGTCACCCTATCCACCAGCTTCCTGCATTAATCCTTTGATTCTGTCACCCTATCCACAGCTTCCTGCATTAATCCTTTGATTCTGTCATCCTATCCACCAGCTTCCTGCATTAATCATTTGATTCTGTCACCCTATCCACCAGCTTCCTGCATTAATCCTTTGATTCTGTCATCCTATCCACCAGCTTCCTGCATTAATCCTTTGATTCTGTCGCCCTATCCACCAGCTTCCTGCATTAATCCTTTGATTCAGTCGCCCTATCCACCAGCTTCCTGCATTAATCCTTTGATTCTGTCATCCTATCCACCAGCTTCCTGCATTAATCCTTTGATTCTGTCATCCTATCCACCAGCTTCCTGCATTAATCCTTTGATTCTGTCATCCTATCCACCAGCTTCCTGCATTAATCCTTTGATTCTGTCGCCCTATCCACCAGCTTCCTGCATTAATCCTTTGATTCAGTCGCCCTATCCACCAGCTTCCTGCATTAATCCTTTGATTCTGTCACCCTATCCACCAGCTTCCTGCATTAATCCTTTGATTCTGTCATCCTATCCACCAGCTTCCTGCATTAATCCTTTGATTCTGTCGCCCTATCCACCAGCTTCCTGCATTAATCCTTTGATTCTGTCGCCCTATCCACCAGCTTCCTGCATTAATCCTTTGATTCTGTCATCCTATCCACCAGCTTCCTGCATTAATCCTTTGATTCTGTCATCCTATCCACCAGCTTCCTGTATTAATCCTTTGATTCTGTCATCCTATCCACCAGCTTCCTGCATTAATCCTTTGATTCTGTCATCCTATCCACCAGCTTCCTGCATTAATCCTTTGATTCTGTCATCCTATCCACCAGCTTCCTGCAGGAAGATGGTGGATAGAGTGAGGGAATCGAAGGGTTAAGTTTTTGCAGTTGATGGATAGGGTGCGGGAGTCGAAGGGTTAAAGTGAACATAATCGCTTTCATAGCTGTAGTAGTATCTTGAGTCGGTCTCACAAACGCCGAAGTTTGGATGATTTCGGTACAATTTTAAGGTCACAGCTACAAGATTGTTGAACTATACATATCTCGTCATGCGCCGAATATTAGTTTCGTAATGGTGTCTGCAGTCGAGTAACAACTTTCATTAACTTTCCCCGGTGGGTTTGCCAGGGGCTTTTTCAGTATAGATAATATGCCCACCTTCTGGAAATTCTGTGCTAGAAATTTCCTCTTTTCTGTCACTCTCTTTGTTTCTTCCTTGTTCCTTTGCCGTCTGTAATTTTTTTCTATCATTTTCTGTCTTGCTGGTCCATTCACCTGTATGTGTTCGATAAAGTGTTAGCAGTTTCTCTTAGGACTGATAATTGTGTACATGTGTTAAGTGCATTTTTGGTTCAAGGGAAATGAGATATGCGGAAACAATTTTTGTTAATTTAGGCCCTTTTTTATATATGCTTTGGTGTCGTTAGTTATGTTTAAATTTGCATTCAGGTAGCACTTTTGGCTGTAGGGAAATGAGATATGCAGAAACAATTATTACTAATTTAGGCCCGTTTTTATTGTACATATCCTTTGGTGTCCTTAGTTGTGTTTAAATTTGTATTTAGATGTTTTTTAATTTATCCCCTGTGATAAATTGGAGGAGTGGTCAACGCCAGGGGCATCTCTTAGATTATGTGTGCGAATGCATTGATATGTGTATTTAATTCTCTTTTCCGTTTTTCTTTGTTAAAGTATTGAGTCTGTTTTGAAACGGTTAAAGCCCTGATATGGCTCTACGCAGTCGGTTGGGCTTTAAACAAAAGTGACAATAACATTAAGACTTTTTTAAAAGTTGGATTATTTTCAAGGTCACCACTGTTTTTGTCATCTGCATGACATTGAAAGAAAAATGACAGTGTTGTTTGACCATCCTGTCTTTCTGATGAAACCATCGAAAGTCATCCATTTTCTCAGTGTTTGCCCTTTTTATTCGTATTTTTGAAATCTATATATTTAGTACTTGTTGGCAGAACTCTTCATTGTTTTCCATAAATCTGTACTGATGCAGAAAAGCCTTATTTGTGAGTCCTGTATTACGACTGATGTCTAGAACCAGCCATTTCTGTCATTGGTATGAACATATTGAGCAACGCAAGTATAACAGTTATTACCACCAGCACTCCGTGTGTGTGTGTGTGTGTGTGTGTGTGTGTGCGTGTGTGCGTGTGTGTGCGTGTGTGTGTGTGTGTGTGTGTGTGTGTGTGTGTGTGTACACGCGCGCAGTGGTATACTGAGGAGAGGATGGGTTGCAGCGCGCGCGCGTGTGCGTGTGCTTTGTGTGTGTGTGTGTGTGTGTGTGTGTGATTGCGTGATTGCGTGGGGAGGTTGAGGGTGTTGGTGACTGTGTGCGTGTTGGGGGGGGGGGGGTGAGGTTGGCGGTGAATGTGTGTGTGTTGGGGAGGGGTTGAAGGTGGCGTTGAATGTGTGTGTTGGGGGGGGGGGTTGAGGGTGGCGGAGACTCTGTGTGTGTGTGTGTGTGTGTGTGTGTGTGTGTGTGTGTGTGTGTGTGTGTGTGTGTGTGTGAATGGATGGGTGGGGATGTGGAGTAGTTGAGTGTACATTTGTGTTTATGTGTGTGTATGTTCGCGTTCACGCACATGTGTGTACGGTGTGTGTGTGCTGCACTTATTTTAATGCAGTTGTGGTGTATTGCATGTTGGGTGGGTGATAGTGGTGGCGAGTGGTTCTGTGAGGGGGGGGGGGGTTGATGGGTAGAAGTAAAGGGAGGCAAGTGTGTGTATGTGAGCGCGTGCGCATGGGGTGTGTGAACGTGAATGTGTTGTGACTGCACATGCTTGTGTGTGCAGGGGGTGGGGGGTCAGTTGTGTGTGTTGGGGTGATGGATATGCGGGGGGGTGGGGGTGGATGGGTGTAGTGGTGAACGTGTGTGTGTGTCCCATGTGAGATAACCACTGTCGTTGACATGGGATTGAGGTCTAGATTTCCTCAGTGGGGATGCCGGAGATGCTTTCAGTACAAATAGTATCCCTACCTTCTGGAAATTCTGCGCTAGAAATCTACTCTTTTCTGTCACTCTTTGTCTGTGCCTTGCTCCTTTGTTTTGATATATCTTCCTATCATTTTCTGCCTTGTTGGTCCATTATAGCTGCATGTGTTCCATAAAGCCTTGCATACTTTCTCTTAGGATTGATGATAGGGTGTGTCGTTTTTAACCCTTTGACTCCCGCAGCCTGTCCACCAACTGCAAAAACTTAACCCTTTGCTCTCTCACCCTATGTACCAGCTTCCAGGAGGGAAGGGTGAGGGGGTCAGAAGGTTGTTTTTGCTTTGCTTACATGTTTGATAATGTAGGATGCTGGTGGACAGGGTGCGGGAGTCAAAGGGTTAATGTGGTGTTAGCCCTGATATGGCTGTAGTAGTCGGCTGGGCTACATGAAGCTGAACGTGATGATTGAGTACATGTATTGTGTTTTTGGCACTAAGGAATGTGACGTACAGAAGGAATTTCAGGTAATTTTACGCCAGTTAATGATTTAGTGCCCTTAGTTATGTTTACATTTGTATCGTTTTTTTGAACCCTTGGTGCCCCTCCCACCCCCACCCCCACCCCATGAGGACGCCAGGGGCTCTTTTAGTATAAGTAGTATCCCCCCTTTCTGGAAATTCTGTGCTAGAAGTTAACTCTTTACCGTCACTCTCTTTGTTTCTGCCTTGTTTCTTTGCTTTCTGTCATTTCTTCATATCATTTTCTGTCTTGCTCGTCCATTCACCTGTAGGTGTTTGATAAAGTCTTTCTTTCTGTTTCTTAGGATTGGTAATTGGGTAGATGTATTAAGCGCAATATTGGCTCTAGGGAAATGAGATATGTGGAAGCAATTTTAGGTAATTAAGGCCCGTTTTTATATGTGTTGGTGTCCTTCGTTGTTTCAGTTTGTATTCTGGTGGGGTTTTTTAAAATCCCCTGTGTGATAAATTGGAAGGAGTGGTCAACGCCAGGACATCTTAGATTGTGTGTGCTAATGCACTGATATGTGCACTTTATTTTCTTTTACTTTTTTTTCCCTGTTGAAATATTGTGTATATTTTGAACTGGTTATAGCCTTGATATGGCTCTATGCAGTCTTCTCGGGGTAGTAAACAAAAACCAAAAAAAAAAAAACCAATAGACAAATATAAAAAAAAAAAGAAAAAAAGAAAGCAACAGAAAACCGTAGTGATAAATTGAGTAGAATTGTCAACTCCGGGGGGGTATCCTTAGATGATATGTGCAAATACATTGATATGCATACTTTCTTTTTCTTTTTCCTGTGGAAGTATTATAAATGTTCTGAAACGGTTATAGCCCTGATATGGCTCTACGCGGTCGGCTGGGCTTTAAACAAAATAACAATAAACAAAAATAAGAATAACATTAAGACATGTAAATTTAGATTATTTTCAAGGTCACCATTTTTTTTTTTTTTTGGTCATCTGCATGACGTAAAAAGAAATATTAGTGTGGCTTGACCATCCTGTCTTTCTGTTGAAAACGATATTTTCTCTGTCTGCCCTTTTTATTCGTATTTTTTAAATCTGTTTATATATTTAGTATTTATTGGCAGTACTCTTCAATTTTCTGTAAATCTGTTCTAATGCAGTTGTGTGTGCGGTATTATAATAATAATAATAATTACAATATTTACATAGCGCAAAATCTTGATAAAATCAAATCTAAGCGCTGATTACGAACATAGTCATGACTGATGTCTAGAATTGCGATTTATTTCATTTTGAAAATACTGAGTAACGAAAGTATAACAGTTATGACCCTTTCACCTTTAGTGTGTGTGTGTGTGTGTGTGTGTGTGTGTGTGTGTGTGTGTGTGTGTGTGTGTGTGTGTGTGTGTGTGTGTGTGTGTGTGTGTGTTGGAACGGATGGATGGGAATAAGGAGTGTGGAATGACTGAGCGTGTGTGTTTCTACGGTGGTTGCGTGTGGGGGTCTTGGTTGGCGACGAGTGTGTGTGTGTGTGTGTGTGTGTGTGTGTGTGTGTGTGTGTGTGTGTGTGTGTGTGTGTGTGTGTGTGTGTGCGTGTGTGTTGGAACAGATGGATGGGAATAAGGAGTGTGGAATGACTGTGAGCGTGTGTGTGTTTCTACGGTGGTTGCGTGTGGGGGTTTTGGCTGGCGACGAGTGTGTGTGTGTGTGTGTGTGTGTGTGTGTGTGTGTGTGTGTGTGTGTGTGTGTGTGTGTGTGGGGTGTGTGAGGGTGAGCGGATGGGTGGGCTTCACACAACAATAACAATAACAATGTCTACTTCACTTTCTTTTCCTTTTTTTCCCCTGTTGATGTATTGTGTGTTTTGAAACAGTTATAGCCCTGATATGGCTCTGTGCAGTCGGCTGGGCTTTAAACAAAAACAAAACAAACAAAAAAAACAACCTGGCGACGAATTGAATAGAATGGTCAACGCCTGGGGCGTATCCTTAGATTATGTGCGCGAATGCATTGATATGTGTGCATAGCTTTTTCCTCTTTTCGTGTTGAAGTATGTGTTTTGAAACGTTTATAGCCCTGATATGGCTCTATGCAGTCGGCTGGGCTTTGAACAAAAATAATAAGACATGTAAAGTTGGATTATTTTCAAGGTCACCAATGTTTTTATCATCTGCATGAACTAAAAATGACGGTGTGGCTTGACCATCCTGTCATTCTGTTGAAACCAACTAAGGTCGGCCATTTTCTCAGTGTTTGCCCTTTTTATTCGTATTTTTGAAATCTGTATATATATATTTAATATATATATTGGTAGAACTCTTGTTTTCTATCAATCTGTACTGATGCAGAAAAGCCTTAGTTGTGAGTCCAGTGTTACGACCATATGAACATGTGTAACGAAAGTATAATAGTTATGATCACCATCACCCTATTGTGTGTGTGTGTGTGTGTATGTATGTGTGTGTGTGTGTGTGTGTGTGTGTGTGTGTGTGTGTGTGTGTGTGTGTGTGTGTGTTTGTGTGTGTATGTGCGCGCGCGCGTGTATGTGTGTGTATTGGGGTGTATGCGGGAGAGGATGGGTGGCAGCGAGCGCGCGCGCGTGTGTTTGAATGGATGGGTGGGAATACGGAGTGGCGAATGAGAGCGTGCATTTGTGTGTGTGTGTGTGTGTGTGTGTGTGTGTGTGTGTGTGTGTGTGTGTGTGTGTGTGGATGGGTGGGAATATGGAGTGGCGAATGGGAATGTGCTTTTATGTATGTGTGTATGTGTTTGAATGCAAGTGTGGTGTATTGCATGTGTGATAGGGGGTTGGTGGTGGCGAGTGTGTCTGGGGGGGGGGGGGGGGCGATGATTGGTAGAAGAATAGGGAGGCAGTGTGGCACGCGTACGTGTGGGGATGGGAGTGCAAAGTGATGTGACTGCGTATGCTTGTGTGTACAGGGGTGGTGTGGTGGTCAGTTTTGTGTGTTGGGGGGGGCAATGGTATTTGGGGGTGTAGGGTAGGGAATGTTGTGTGTGTGTCCCATGTGAGATAACCACTGTCGTTGACATGGGATAAAGGTCTACCAGTACATTGATGTGGCTGATATAGCTCTACACAGTCGGCTGGGCTTTACACAACAATAATAATAACAATGTGTACTTCACTTTCTTTTCCTTTTTTCCCTGTTGAAGTATTGTGTGCGTTTTGGAACAGTTATAGCCCTGATATGGCTCTACGCAGTCGGCTGGGCTTTAAACAACAATAACAGTAACAATGTCTACTTCACTTTCTTTTCCTTGTTTTTTCCTGTTGAAGTATTGTGTGCGTTTGGAAACAGTTATAGCCCTGATATGGCTCTGTGCAGTCGGCTGGGGTTTAAAACAAAAACAAAACAAACAAAAAACAAAAAAAAACAACCTGGCGACGAATTGAGTAGAATGGTCAACTCCGGGGGCGTATCCTTAGATTATGTTCGTGAATGCATTGATGTGTCCGCTTAACTTTTTCCTTTTTTCCTGTTGAAATCTTGTGTGTGTTTTGAAACGTTTATAGCCTTGATATGGCTCTACGCAGTCGGCTGGGCTTTAAACAACAATGATATTGAGACACGTAAAGTTGGATTATTTTCAAAGTCAGCAATGATTTTGTCATCTGCATGACAGAAGAAAAATGACAGTGTGGCTTGACCATCGTGTCGTTCTGTTGAAGCCAACGAAAGTCATCCATTTTCTCAGTGTTTGCTCTTTTTATTCGTATTTTTGAAATTATATATATATTTAATATTTATTGGTAGAACTCATTGATTGTTTTCTATCAATCTGTACTGATGCAGAAAAGCCTTAGTTGTGAGTCTAGTGTTACGAACATATGAACATATTGTGTAACGAAAGTATAATAGTTATGATCACCATCACCCCATTGTGTGTGTGTGTGTGTGTGTGTGTGTGTGTGTGTGTGTGTGTGTGTGTGTGTGTGTGTGTGTGTGGTGTGTTTGTGAGTATGTAGGGGTGTACAGGGGAGAGGATGGGTGGCAGCGAGCGGGCGTGTGTGTATGGATAGGTGGGTGGGAATATGGAGTGTCGAATGAGAGCGTGTGCATTTAAGTGCGTGTGCGCGCGCGTGTGTGTGTGTGTGAGTGCGCGCGCGTGTGTGTGTGTTTGAATGCAAGTGTGGTGTATTGCATGTGTGTTAGGGGGGGTGATGGTGGCGAGTGTGTCTTTGAGGGGGGTTGGATGATGGGTAGAAGTATAGGGAGGCTGTGTGTGTGTGTTTGAATGCAAGTGTGGTGTATTGCATGTGTTAGGAGGTTGATGGTGGCGAGTGTGTGAGGGGGGGTGGATGATGGGTAGAAGTATAGGGAGGCTGTGTGTGTGGGGGGGGGGGATGTGGGTTCAAAGGTGTGATTGCATGTGCTTGTGTGTACAGGGGGGGGGGGGGTCAATTATGTGTGTTGGGGGGTGATGGATATACGGGGATGTAGGGTAGAAAATGTGTGTGTGTGTCCCATGTGAGATATCCACTGCCATTGACATGGGATAAATGTCTACCAATACATTGATATGGCTCTATGCAGTCGGCTGGGTATTAAACAACAATAACAGTAACAATGTGTACTTAACTGTCTTTTCCTTTTTTCCCCTGTTGAAGTATTGTGTGCGTTTTGAAACAGTTATAGCCCTGATATGGCTCTGCGCAGTCGACTGGGCTTTAAACAAAAACAAAAACAAAACAAAACAAAAAAAAATCAACCTGGCGACGAATTGAGTAAAAATGTACACGAGATGGGGCGTATCATTAGATTTTGTGCGCGAACGCATCGATATGTGTGCATAACTTTTTCCTCTTTTCCTGTTGAAGTATGCGTTTTGAAAGGTTTATAGCCCTGATATGGCTCTGCGCAGTCGGCTGGGCTTTGAACAAAATTAATAAGACATGTAAAGTTGGATTTTTTTAGGTTTACCAATGTTTTTCTCATCAGCATGACATAAAAATGACAGTGTGGCTTGACCATCGTGTCTTTCTGTTGAAACCAACGAATGTCAGCCGTTTTCTCAGTGTTTGCCCTTTTTATTCGTATTTTTAGCATCTGTTTATATATTTAATATTTATTGGTAGAACTCTTCATTGTTTTGTATAAATCTGTACTGATGCAGAAAAGCCTTAGTTGTGAGTCCAGTGTTACGACCATATGAACATATTGTGTAACGAAAGTATAATAGTTATCACCATCACCCCATTGTGTGTGTGTGTGTGTGTGTGTGTGTGTGTGTGTGTGTGTGTGTGTGTGTGTGTGTGTGTGTGTGAGTGTGTAGGGGTGTGCACAAGAGAAGATGGGTGGCAGTGAGCGTGCGTGAGTGTGTGTTTGGATGGGTGGGTGGGAATATGGAGTGGTGAATAAGAGCGTGTGTGTGTGTGTGTGTGTGTGTGTGTGTGTGTGTGTGTGTGTGTGTGTGTGTGTGTGTGTGTGAGTGAATGGATGGGTGGGAATATGGAGTGGCGAATGGGAGTGTGCGTTTGTGTGTGTGTGAGTGTGTGTGTGTATGTTTGTGTGTGTGTGTATGTTTGTGTGTGTGTGTGTGTTTGAATGCAAGTGTGGTATGTTGCACGTGTGGTGGGGGATGGTGGTGGCGAGTGTGTATGAGGGAGGGGGGTGATGGGTAGAATTATAGGGAGGCGTTTGTGTGCATGTGGGGATGTGAGAGCAAAGGTGTTGTGACTGCGTTTGCTTGTGTGTACACGGGGGGCGGGGGGTCAACTGTGTGTTTAGGGGGGGGGAGGGGGCGATGCATATACGGGGGTGTAGGTAGGGAATGTTTGTGTGTGTGTCCCATGTGAGATAACCACTGTCGTTGACATGTGATAAAGGTCTACCAATACTTTGATATGGCTCTACACAGTCGGCTGGGCTTTAAACAATAACAATAACAATGTGTACTTCACTTTCTTTTCCTTTTTTCCCTGTTGAAGTATTGTGTGCGTTTTGAAACAGTTATAGCCCTGATATGGCTCTGTGCAGTCGGCTGGGCTTTAAACAACAATAACAATGTGTACTTCACTTTCTTTTCCTTTTCTTTTTCCCTGTTGAAGTATTGTGTGCGTTTTGAAACAGATATAACCCTGATATGGCTCTATGCAGTCGGCCGGGCCTTAAACAAAAACAAAACAAAACAAAAACCAATAAAAGAAAACCTGGTGACGAATTGAGTAGAATGGTCTACGCCTGGGGCGTATCCTTAGATTATGTGCGCGAATGCTTTGATATGTGTGCATAACTTTTTCCTTTTTTCCTGTTGAAGTATGTGTTTTGAAACGTTTATAGCCCTGATATGGCTCTACGCAGTCAGCTGGGCTGTAAACAAAAATGACAAGACATGTAAAGTTGGATTGTTTTCAAGGTCACCAATATTTTTATCATCTGCATGACATAAAAATGACAATGTGGCTTGACCATCCAGTCTTTCTGTTGAAACCTACGAAAGTCATCCATTTTCTCAGTGTTTGACCTTTTTATTCGTATTTTTGAAATCTATATATATATTTAATATTTATTGGTAGAACTCTTGTTTTCTATCAATCTGTACTGATGCAGAAAAGCCTTAGTTGTGAGTCCAGTGTTACGACCATATGAACATATTGTGTAACGAAAGTATAATAGTTATGATCACCATCACTCCATTGTGTGTGTGTGTGTGTGTGTGTGTGTGTGTGTGTGTGTGTGTGTGTGTGTGTGTGTGCGCGCGCTTGTGAGTGTGCGTGTGTGTGTGTGTGTGCGTGTGAGTGTGTGTGTGTGTTTTGAGTGTGTAGGGGTGTACACGAGAGAGGATGGATGGCATCGAGTGCGCGCGTGTGTGTTTGGGTGGGTGGGTGGGAATATGGAGTGGCGAATGAGAGCGTGTGCGCGCAAGCGCGCGCGCGCGTGTGTGTGTGTGGGGGGGGATCGGTGGGAATATGGAGTGGCGAATGGGAATGTGCTTTTGTGTGTGTGTGTGTTCTTTGATTTAACGTCTTTTCACTATGAGTGATATTAGATGGGTGGGAATATGGAGTGGCCAATGGGAGTGTGTGTGTGTGTGTGTGTGTGTGTGTGTGTGTGTGTGTGTGTGTGTGTGTGTGTGTGTGTGTGTGTGTGTGTGTTTGTTTGAATGCAAGTGTGGTGTATTGCATGTGTGATAGGGGGTTGGTGGTGGCGAGTGTCTGTGGGGGGGGGGGGGGTGGAAGATTGGTAGAAGAATAGGGAGGCAAGTGTATGCGTGCGTGTGGGGATGTGAGTGCAAAGATGTGACTGCGTGTGCTTGTGTGTACAGGGGTGGTGGTGGGGGGGGGGGGGGGTCAGTTCTGTGTTAGGGGGTGATGGATATGCGGGGGTGTAGGGTAGGGAATGTTTGTGTATGTGTCCCTTTTGAGATAACCGCTGTCGTTGACATGGGATAAAGGTTGACAACTACATTGATATGGCTGATATAGCTCTACACAGTCGGCTGGGCTTTACACAACAATAACAATAACAATGTGTACTTCACTTTCTTTTCCTTCCCCCCTGTTGAAGTATTGTGTTCGTTTTGAAACAGTTATAAACCTGATATGGCTCTACGCTGTCGGCTGGGCTTTAAACAACAATAGCAATGTGTACTTCACTTTCTTTTTCTTTTTTTTCCCCCCTGTTGAAGTATTCTGCGCGTTTTGAAACTGTTATAGCCCTGATATGGCTCTATGCAGTCGTCTGGGCTTTAAACAACAATAACAATGTGTACACTTTCTTTTCCTTTTTTATTTCTTGTTAAAGTATTGTGTGCGTTTTGAAACGTTTTTAGCCCTGATATGGCTGTATGCAGTTGGCTGGTCTTTAAACCAAATCAAACCAAAACATAAAATAACCTGGTGACGAATTGAGTAGAATGGTCAACGCCTGGGGCGTATCCTTAGATTATGTGCGCGAACGCATTGATATGTGTGCATAACGTTTTCCTTTTTTCCTGTTGAAGTATGTGTTTTGAAACGTTTATAGCTCTGATATGGCTCTATGCAGTCGGCTGGGCTTTGAACAAAAATACTAAGACATGTAAAGTTGGATTATTTTCAGGTTTACCAATGTTTTTATCATCAGGATGATATAAATATTACAGTGTGGCTTGACCATCCTGTCTTTCTGTTGAAACCAACGAAAGTCATCCATTTTCTCAGTGTTTGTCCTTTTTTTTATTCGTATTTTTGAAATCTGTTTATATATTCAATATTTATTGGTAGAACTCTGTTTTGTATAAATGTGTACCGATGCAGAAAAGCCTTAGTTGTGAGTCCAGTGTTACGACCATATGAACATATTGAGTAACGAAAGTATAATAGTTATGATCACCATCACCCCAGTGTGTGTGTGTGTGTGTGTGTGTGTGTGTGTGTGTGTGTGTGTGTCTGTGTGTGTGTCTGTGTCTGTGAGTGTGTAGAGGATGGGTGGCAGTGAGCGCGCGCGCGTGTTTGGATGGGTGGGTGGGAATATGGAGTGGCGAATAAGGGCGTGTGTGTGTGTGTGTGTCTGTGTCTGTGTGTGTGTGTGTGAATGGATGGGTGGTAATATGGAGTGGCGAATAAGAGCGTTTGTGTGTGTGTGTGTGAATGGATGGGTGGGAATATGGAGTGGTGAATGGAGTGTGCTTTTATGTGTGTTTGTGCGTGTGTATGTGTATGTTTGTTTGTGTTTGTGTGTGTTTGAATGCAGTGTGAGTTTGAATGCAGTGTGTGTGTGTGTTTGAATGTAAGTGGTGTATTGCACGTGTGGTGGGGGATGGTGGTGGCGAGTGTCTGTGAGGGGGGTATGATGGGTAGAATTATAGGAGGGCATGCGTGTGTGTTCTTGAGCGTGTGGGGATGTGAGTGCAAAGGTGTTGTGACTGCGTGTGCTTGTGTGTACGGGGGAGGGGTAACTGTGTTGGGGGGGGCGGTGGATATACGGTGGTGTAGGGTAGGGAATGTTTGTGTGTGTCCCCTATGTGAAATAACCACTGTCGTTGACATGTGGTAAAGGTCTACCAATACATTGATATGGCTCTACACAGTCGGCTGGGCTTTACACAACAATAAGACAACAATGTGTACTTCAATTTCTTTTCCTTTTTTTTTCACTGTTGAAGTATTGTGTTCGTTTTGAAACAGTTATAGCCCTGATATGGCTCTGTGCAGTCGGCTGGGCTTTAAACAAAAACAAAAAACAAAAAAACATACAAAACTAAACAAAACTAAAAAAAAAACCTGGCCACGAATTGAGTAGAATGGTCAACTCCGGGGGCGTATCCTTAGATTATGTGCGCGAATGCATTGATGTGTTCGCTTAACCTTTTCCTATTTTTCCTGTTGAAATCTTGTGTGTGTTTTGAAACGTTTATAGGCCTGATATGGCTCTACGCAGTCGGCTGGGCTTTAAACAAAAATAATATTGAGACATGTAAAGTTGGATTATTTTCAGTGTCACCAATGTTTTTATCGTCTGCATTACATAAAAATGACAGTGTGGCTTGACCATCCAGTCTTTCTGTTGAAGCCAACGAAAGTCATCCATTTTCTCAGTGCTTGCCCTTTTTATTCGTATTTTTGACATCTGTATATATATTTAATATTCATTGGTAGAACTCTGTTTTCTGTCAATCTGTACTGATGCAGAAAAGCCTTAGTTGTGAGTCCAGTGTTACGACCATATGAACATATTGAGAAACGACAATATAATAGTTATGATCACCATCACCCCATTTTGTGTGTGTGTGTGTGTGTGTGTGTGTGTGTGTGTGTGTGTGTGTGTGTGTGTGTGTGTGTGGTGTGTGTGTTGTGTGTGTGTCTGTGTCTGTGTCTGTGTGTGAATGGATAAGCGGGAATATAGAGTGGCGAATGGGAGTGTACTTTTGTGTGTGTGTGTGTGTGTGTGTGTGTGTGTGTGTGTGTGTGTTGTGTGTGTGTGTGTGTGTGTTGTGTGTGTGTGTGTGTTTTAAATGCAAGTGTGGTGTATTGCACGTGGGGTGGGTGATGGTGGTGGCGAGTGTGTAAGGGGGGTATGATGGGTAGAATTATAGGGAGGCAAGTGTGTGTGTGTGTGCTTGTGCGTGTCGGGATGTGAGTGCAAAGGTGTTGTGACTAAGTGTGCTTGTGTGTACAGGGGGGGGGGGGGTCAACTTTGTGTGTTGGGGGGGGGTTGATGGATATACGGGGGTGTAGGGTAGGGAATGTGTGTGCGTGTCCCATCCCATGTGAGATAACCACTGCCGTTGACATGAGATAAAGGTCTACCAAATCATTGAATGGCTCTTCGCAGTCGGTTGGGCTTAAACAACAACAATGTGTACTTCACTTTTTTTTTTTCCCAGTTGAGATATTGTGTGCATTTTGAAACAGTTATAGCCCTGATATGGCTCTGTGCAGTCGCTGGGCTTTAAACAAAAACAAAACAAAAAAGAAAAGAACCTGGCGACGAATTGAGTAGAATGGTCAACGCCTGGGGCGTATCCTAAGATTATGTGCGCGAATGCATTGATATGTGTACATAACTTTTAACTTTTTTTTCTGTTGAAGTATTGTGTGTGCTTTGAAACGCTTATAGCCCTGATATGGCTCCACACAGTCGGCTGGGCTTTAAACAACATAACAATAACATTAAGACATCTAAAGTTGGATTATTTTCAATGTCACCAATGTTTTTGTGATCTGCATGACAAAAGAAATATTACAGGTGGCTTGACGATCCTGTTTTGTGTTGAAACCAGCGAAAGTCGTCCATTTTCTCCGTGTTTGCCCTTTTTATTCGTTTATTTATCTATTCTTTTTAATTGAATTCTATATTTAGTACTTGCTGGCAGAACTCTTCAATTATTTTCTGTGATCTGTACTGATGCAGAAAAGCCTGAATTGTGAGTCCTGTATTACGATCAAATACATGACTTATGTCTAAAACCAGTGATTTCTGTCATTGTTATGAAAATAGAAACAAAAGTATAATACTTAATGACCCCCCCCTTCCTTTGTGTGTATGTATGTGTTTGTTTGTGTGTGTGTGTGTGTGTGTGTGTGTGTGTGTGTGTGTGTGGTAATTGCTTGTGGGGGTTGTGTGTTGAGTGCGTAGGGGTTTACAGGGGTGAGGTTGGGTGGCAGCGGAGTATTTACGTGTGTGTGTGTGTGTGTGTGTGTGTGTGTGTGTGTGTGGTGTGTGTGTGTGTGTGTGTGTGTGGTAATTGCTTGTGGGGGTTGAGGATATCGGTGATTCTGTGTGTGTGGTGGGGGGGGGGGGGGTGAGGGTATCGGTGACTCTGTGTGTGTGTGTGTGTGTTGGGGGGTTGAGTGTAGATGTGACTCTGTATATGTGGGGGTGGAAGTGGGATTGTGGAGTGGCGAATGAGAGTGTGTGCAATTGTGTTTATGTATGTGTGTGTCCTCAGAACTGGATCTACCTCCGGCCTTATCCTGTTTAGGAGCATTAGGTTGTAGATCTTTGCAGAAATTGCAGTTAATGTGATTCCGCGGTAGTTCTTTGTGATTCCGAGGTCACCTTTCTTGGGGCAAGGAAGCAAGCATCCTTTAGTCCATTTGTCTATTGGGTCTTGGTTATAAACGTTGTTGCAGCATTCCAGCAGTATCTGGTGAAATTCCTCTATTTTCCATACTTCCGCTGGTATCTCATCGAGTCCGCATGCTTTTCCATACTGAATGCTTTTCACTGCTGTCAGTAGTTAGTCCAACGTAAACGGTCCTTTCTTGATATTCAGCTCCTCCATAAAGACTGGAGTTATTTCTTCTTCAGAGATGTCTGGAGGTTTCCCGAGTAGGTCCTGGAAGTGTTGTTGCCACAGTTTTACTCGCTCTTCTTGGCTAGTTGCTTTTAGCTTAGCTCTGTTACAGCCTTTTCTACCGTTAATTTCGTTCACGGTTTTCCAGGCAAGAGCACACTTTGTTGCTGACAGCATTTGTGATCTGGTCGATCTTGCTTTGTGGATAGTTCGTTTGCTCTGCTTCATAGGTCTCCATGAGAGCAGCACGAGCATTATTGAAGTAGAAGATGTTCTCAGGGGATGGTTGAGAGTCTTTAGTTGTGCATCTTCTTGTAGTTGTGTGCATTGTAGGCCTGCTGGCTGAAAAGCATTCCAATTCCGCCAGTTGCAGCAATCACGCTGTTTTTCCAGGCTGAACATGTAATCAGCTTCCAACTTCCGAAATCGTGGTCTTTTGTTGCAATGTCTTCATGTATGAATCTGTTCTTGCAGGCAAATGATGTTTTGGTTTGTAGCTTCTGCTGACGCAATTAGTTCAGGTATCTGTCCCTCCTTCTGAAGTGTACGGGCATTGAGAGTAGCTATGAAGATGTCTTTCTTTCCTTTCATCAGTCCTGTATTGAAGCTTTGAGTTTTTGGTATTTTGATTATTTTGGTCTCAGTAGCTGATTTTTCGACTGCAGCCTGAGACACCATTGCAGGATGCGCTCCTTGTCAGACCGCGCGACGAGCGATGCGGGATGGACTTTGTATTTGTGTCATTTCATTTTTCTTTAGCTAAATAAACACTTGCGGTCGCCACTCCATACAAGTTTGAGCAGTAGTTCTCTAACAACAACAACAATAATAATAAAAAAAAAGAAAAGATCACATCACAATCCGCAAGCAATTATGAAAAAGCCAAAGCATCAATGGGAAGATGGGGAGATGATTCCGGAAAAATCGACGAATTTTCTTCCAGGAATCATTTTGGGCATTTACATGTTCCTGTACATATCCTCCCCACAGCGGGTCTGTTTTAAAGAAAGGATTGTAGCAGAATGGACAGAGAGGGGTGTAGGGTGGCTCCAACAGATGTCCAGCCCGTGGGTAGTGTACCACCTCCATCAGATGACGTCTGTCTTCAGGGTACATCTGGTAAACTTTGTCCACATCATCATCATCATCATCATCATCATCATCATCATGTCCCGTAGTCTGGTTGACCGTTGGGGCACCACTGAAGATTTTGCAACCAACTTCCTCCACTCCTCACGGTCCTCAGCTTTCCGCAGAATGATGTTCCATTCAAGGCCAGCCCACTCTCTGATATTGTCTTCCCATCTTTTTCTCTGTCTGCCTCTTCGTCTCCCTCCCTGAACTGTCCACATAATAGGGATCAGTCTGACCATCGTCATTGCTCACCAAGGCAAGTAGCTGCACATCTTTTTTTCCATAAAGGTATCGCATCTTTATCGTCAAAAATCCACGTCCCTCTTAAAGCCAGTCCTTCTTTCGTTTTGACGATCTTGTACCTATCTGAAATGACATTCACAGTAAACATATGGCCATCCATTATGCTGTGAAATGATCCATTAATCACAACACAGGCTTTCACCTCTGGACATTTGTAGCCCATCATAAGGCTAAAGCTAGCTCCCTCTGACACACCAATCACTCCAATTCCTCCAGATAGGACCGACGGATGGGATGAAAACCAACTGACTCCATGCTCAAAATGATCAAACGTTTGGTCATAAATGTTGTCAGGAAGATCGTCATAGCGGTAGAAGGGCAAAGCGAACACAGTAAAGCCGTGGGAAGCCAGCAGAGCAGCTCGTGTCTCTATCAGACCTCCTGCCATTCCAAACATGTCCAACACACCTGGCAATGGACCTTTACCTGGAGGAAGGAAGAGCATTCCTCGTACTCTGCCCTTCACTGGGATTCTTTTCACATGTGGGGCGAGAACAACACGCTGCAGGGCACGTGTAGACAATGGCTGATACTGACACTTCTCCCCAGCATGTCGTCCAGCGTCAAGTGACCTTGGTAGACAGACAGCATGTACACCACCGGCTTCTCCACATTGTTTATCAATAAGCGGATGTTCTGATCACCTGATGGCTTGGGGATCATGCTCCAGAACAACCCCATGGGCTCCACACCTGTATACGTGCCACCAACAGGTGCATCTTTCTCGATGTCCATCTGCCCTGTGTGACCAGTATGGTACTGACCACAAGACACAAACTGCACAGATTGTTGTTGCCATTCACTCTCTGTCACTGCTAGGAGGGTGACCTTGTCCTGCTTGGGAAGACCTTGAACTTTGATATGAACCTCTTGTTCAAAATGGCTGACCTCTGGTGTGACCTGGATGACCTCTGAACGGGACTGGCGTGGACTGTATGTGTGCCGTGCGTGCGTGTGTGTGTGCGTGTGTGTGTCAATGAATGTCTTTGAATGCGAGTGTGGCGTATTGTGTGTGGTGGGTGGCTGGCTGGCGTGTGTGTGTGTGTGTGTTTTGTGACTGTGCGTACTTGTGTGTGTTGGGGGAGGAGGGGTCGAGAGCGAGTGTGTCTGTGTGAGCGCGTGTGAGATGAGATAACCACTGTCGCCGACATGTGATTAAAATGTAGATGTTACCAAGCGAATGTGTTTGTGTTGGTTTTAATCGCTTTGAGATAACCGTACACTCAGCCTGGCGTTGAGATCCAACGTCCTCTGGAGTGTAAAACCCAAACCAAACAACAAAGGGACAGCATAGTATGGCGGTACTGATCACTCTGTGGAGGGAAGACAGGAGATATCTGAACTCTTTGGTTGCTAAGAGACACTTTCATTAACATGACCTTAATTATTATTCGTGTCATAATCGCCATGGGATAACCACTTTCATTCCTCCCATGGGGGGATCACCATCTTGTGGTCGGGAGGCGTGAGGTCCCAGTGATCCCTTGAGCTGTACTGACGGGGGATCATCATCATCAAGTGCCTTGCCACATGGCGTTAGCGATCATGGCCCTCCATATGTTTCTATCCCTTGTTCCCGCAAGCACATCTTCCACCCTCTCTGTCCTCAGTCGCTCTGCAAGTCCGTCCAATATTTTCTCCCTGGGTCTACCTGGTGTTCTTTCCCTCCAGCTTTCCTGTTGTGACCAAGTGGTCTAATTCCCCTGTCCTCATAAAATGGCCTATAAATGTTGCCTGTCTTTTTCTAATCTTCCTTATGATTGATCTTTCTGTGTCTGCCTCCATCAAGACTGTCGTTTGTTTGGTTGGTTGGTTGGTTGGTTGGTTGGTTTTTTGCTGTCCATGGAACTCTCAACATTCTTCTTAGAAACCACAATCATGGCCAGCCTGACGGGGTCTACTGGTTGGAAAGCTTTGCACCTTCACTAGTGATAGTCGTGATAATCGAGGTAGTTGACTGGACTTTACTTGACAGTTTAAAATGATGCCCCTGGTAGGGTTACCCATCCTCCCGGACGGGACCACCACCTTGTCGTGGTCGGGGGGCTTGAGCTTCCAGTGATCCCTTCAGCTATACCGACGGGGGCTACTTGTTAGAAAGCTTAGATTTTTTCAGTGACAGTCCCGATGACCGCCCAGATGGGACCACCACCTTGCCATGGTCGGAGGGCTTGAGGTCCCAGTGATCCCTTGAGTTGTGCCGATGGGGACTACGAGTACTTGTTAGATAGCTTTGGTTTTTTGAATGACAGTCCCGATGACCAAGGTAGTTACGTGGACTGGACTTATCAGTATGATAAATTAATACCCCTGGTGGGGTTACCCATGTCGGACAGGTCTCTGGGAGGGATGAGACGAAGCGTGGTTCCACCCTCATTTCCATTTTCTTCATGTCTATCTTCATATTCACGAGTGGTAATCCCTTACACAGACGTCAAATCGAAAGTACACAGTTACGTGAGAAATGTGTGGCAGGAGGATTGGAATGAACAGACAGATAACAAACTTTTCCAAATCCGCCCTAAACTGAAAGAAATTCTCCCATCTGCTGCAGGAAACCGTAAGAAAGAGACAGTGTTATGTAGGTTACGTACGGGTCACACATCCTACACTCACTCGTACCTTGTGAAAAATGAAGAAGCACTATGGTGTATACCGCGTGATGAGCCGTTGAGCATCAGATACCTCTTCCTCGATTGCTGGGACTTGTTCGATGTGAGACAAAAGCACTACACGGCGGACTCCTTAAAGAAATTCTTCTGAGACGTCCCTCCTGGTGCTTTTTTCCAGTTTTTACAGGAGATCAATAGATTTCACCTGATAAAATTTTACGGCTGTTTTTCTTGAATGGTATTTTAGGCTTGCAAGGTTAACGGTGAGCATGGTTTTTAACTTTTTTTTTTTTATCTTAACTGGTTTTCTTTTTCTTTTTTTTCTTTTTTGTGTGTGTGTGATGTGGTGTTAGCCTGATATAGCTCTAGTAGTCGGCTGGGCTATAAGCAGTATGAACTGAACTGAACCGAAATAGATTTCACCTGATATAATTTTACGGCTGTTTTCTTTAAGTGCATTTTAGACTTCCAAGGTTAAAGGTGAGCCTGGTTTTTAACTGTTATTCATTTTAACTGGGTTGTTTTTGACGTGGTGTTAGCCCTGATATGGCTCTAGTAGTCGGCTGCCGGCTGGGCTATAAGCGATATGAACTTGAATATGAACTTTGTATTATGTATGTTGTATTATGTAGGCCCTATATGTATTAGGTATACATGCATTGTGTATGTCCATAGTCGCCAGGATCTGTGCCATCAGTGTCAAGACCTTGACTAATCAGTAATCGGTGATGTATTCAGTTAACTCTCCTTCACGTTGACAGGGGCATCCTGACCCATTAGCCTGGTGGGGCATGCCAAGTCAACTTTCATTTAACGACCCGCCGCCATGGTGTCGTGGTTAGCGCAACAGACTAACCAACTGCAAGGTTGTGGGTTCCAATCCCCATCAATCCCTCCAAAAATCAGTGTGGGTTTCTGAAGCTCCACGCGGGCTAGTTGGTAGAGCCCTGATATGGCTCTAGTAGTCGGCTGGGCTATAAGCAATATGAATTGATCTGAACTAGTTGGTAGAGCCATGGACTCAAGATCTGATATCTTGAGTTTAATCCCAGCCTGCAGCATTGAAAACTGGCACAAAAGACTAAAAGAACGCAAACGTGAGTCCTCTCCAGTGGGGGAACATCTGACCCACACCCAACACCACTTTGAAAAGGACAGTGTGCAAGTTCTCGACAAAGAAACAGTATGGTTCCAGAGGGGAGTAAAGGAGGCAGTCTACATCGCCACAAGGAACCCCACCCTCAACCTGACCGGGGCCGACACAACCTGCCATCGGTGTACTCCTCACTCATTCAGTCACACTGTCGTGAGTTCGCTCACGGCGGTGCGCACTGAAGCCAGTTCTTAACCCAGCAGTTGCGCTGAAGAAGTCGACCGGATCGCCGATGAAAGCAACGCAAGTGAGTAGCCATTTTACTGAGAGACTTGTTTAGTACGGTAGTCATTATGAAAACTGGCCTGTTTGCTGCCCATCTTAATGTTTCCATCGTTCTGGTGGTGTCAGCTTAGTGTTTGATAGATCCCTTCTCCCCTTGCCCAGTTTCAAGACCTTGCCAGCTCATAGGGTTTTGTACAGGCTGGGGAAATCTGATAGATAATTGCTGGTGGGTTTGGGTGGAGCGCATATGGAGCTGTCCAAGCTCGGTGAATCCCCTCTTGAAATAACTCCAATAACTATGGCTCCAGTCAGCTCCTGCCCAGAGTTGAGCGTGCTATGGGCTCGTTTGGGAAGACTTGGGACTGCAGAGTCGAGTCTCATCCGTTTCACGGATGCATCATTGAGGGTGTTGCTCAAGTCTTCTGAATAACAACGCAGGTATCTGTATCTCTGGAATCTGGTTGAAGCCAGGATATGTTACGATAGTAAGCGTAGAACACAGCCTTGTCACGTAGTCATAATCCGAGATGGAACTCCATAGCATCATGATTATCACCCTCATTGTCATCATGGCATTGTAAAAATTGTGGCAACTTTTGCAGCCGCTAAGGTGACGTAGAATACAGGATATAGATAAATAAGTGAATACATAGATATTTCAACAAACGAGTAAATAAGTAATAATAATAATAAAATAAATAAATAAATAAATAAATAAATAAATAAATAAACGTGAACACAAAGGAAATCTAAGTGCGATGATCTGTTGAAAAACTAAGTACAATGATAATAACAGCACCTTGTCTATGGATCTAGGCACTCCAGTTACAAAATCATTGTCACATACTCAGTCACAGGCCTATTCTTAACATAAATTTTGGTTCTAAAGAAATGTGATGTGCAGAAGCAATTTTATGTAATATAGGCCAGTTTTATATAGTTTGTGTCTTTGGTTACGTTTACATCGATGTTCAGTTGTGTCTGGTTATGTTTACATCGATATTCAGTTGTGTCTGGTTATGTTTACATCGATATTCAGTTGTCTGGTTATGTTTACATCGATATTCAGTTGTGTCTGGTTATGTTTACATCGATATTCAGTTGTGTCTGGTTATGTTTACATCGATATTCAGTTGTGTCTGGTTATGTTTACATCGATATTCAGTTGTGTCTGGTTATGTTTACATCGATATTCAGTTGTGTCTGGTTATGTTTACATCGATATTCAGTTGTGTCTGGTTATGTTTACATCGATATTCAGTTGTGTCTGGTTATGTTTACATCGATATTCAGTTGTGTCTGGTTATGTTTACATCGATATTCAGTTGTGTCTGGTTATGTTTACATCGATATTCAGTTGTGTCTGGTTATGTTTACATCGATATTCAGTTGTGTCTGGTTATGTTTACATCGATATTCAGTTGTGTCTGGTTATGTTTACATCGATATTCAGTTGACTGGTAATGTTTACATCGATATTCAGTTGTGTCTGGTAATGTTAACATCGATATTCAGTTGTGTCTGGTTATGTTTACATCGATATTCAGTTGTGTCTGGTTATGTTAACATCGATATTCAGTTGTGTCTGGTTATGTTTACATTGATATTCAGTTGTGTCTGGTTATGTTTACATCGATATTCAGTTGACTGGTAATGTTTACATCGATATTCAGTTGTGACTGGTTATGTTAACATCGATATTCAGTTGTGTCTGGTTATGTTTACATCGATATTCAGTTGTGACTGGTTATGTTTACATCGATATTCAGTTGTGTCTGGTTATGTTTACATTGATATTCAGTTGTGTCTTATGTTTACTTTGATATTCAGTTGTGTCTTTGGTTATGTTTACATTGATATTCAGTTGTGACTGGTTATGTTTACATCGATATTCAGTTGTGTCTGGTTATGTTTACATTGATATTCAGTTGTGTCTGGTTATGTTTACATTGATATTCAGTTGTGTCTGGTTATGTTTACATTGATATTCAGTTGTGTCTTTGGTTATGTTTACATCGATATTCAGTTGTGACTGGTTATGTTTACATCGATATTCAGTTGTGTCTGGTTATGTTTACATTGATATTCAGTTGTGTCTTTGGTTATGTTTACATTGATATTCACTTGTGTCTGGTTATGTTTACAGTGATATTCATTTGTCTGGTTATGTTTACAGTGATATTCACTTGTGTCTGGTTATGTTTACATTGATATTCACTTGTCTGGTTATGTTTACATTGATATTCAGTTGTCTGGTTATGTTTACATCGATATTCAGTTGTGTCTTTGGTTATGTTTACATCGATATTCAGTTGTGTCTTTGGTTATGTTTACATCGATATTCACTTGTCTGGTTATGTTTACATTGATATTCAGTTGTGTCTTTGGTAATGTTTACATCGATATTCACTTGTCTTTGGTAATGTTTACATCGATATTCAGTTGTGTCTGGTAATGTTTACATCGATATTCACTTGTGTCTGGTTATGTTTACATCTATACTCAGTAGTGTCTTTGGTTATGTTTACATTGATATTCAGTTGTGTCTTTGGTTATGTTTACAGTGATATTCAGTTGTGTCTTTGGTTATGTTTACATTGATATTCAGTTGTCTGGTTATGTTTACATTGATATTCAGTTGTGTCTTTGGTTATGTTTACATTGATATTCAGTTGTGTCTTTGGTTATGTTTACAGTGATATTCAGTTGTGACTGGTTATGTTTACATCGATATTCAGTTGTGACTGGTTATGTTTACAGTGATATTCAGTTGTGTCTTTGGTTATGTTTACATTGATATTCAATTGTGTTTGGTTATGTTTACAGTGATATTCAGTTGTGTCTTTGGTTATGTTTACATTGATATTCAGTTGTGTCTTTGGTTATGTTTACATTGATATTCAGTTGTCTTTGGTTATGTTTACATCGATATTCAGTTGTGTCTGATTATGTTTACATTGATATTCAGTTGTCTTTGGTTATGTTTACAGTGATATTCAGTTGTCTTTGGTTATGTTTACAGTGATATTCAGTTGTGTCTGGTAATGTTTACATCGATATTCAGTTGTGTCTGATTATGTTTACATTGATATTCAGTTGTCTTTGGTTATGTTTACATCGATATTCAGTTGTGTCTGATTATGTTTACATTGATATTCAGTTGTCTTTGGTTATGTTTACAGTGATATTCAATTGTCTTTGGTTATGTTTACAGTGATATTCAGTTGTGTCTGGTAATGTTTACATCGATATTCAGTTGTGTCTGATTATGTTTACATTGATATTCAGTTGTCTTTGGTTATGTTTACAGTGATATTCAATTGTCTTTGGTTATGTTTACAGTGATATTCAATTGTCTTTGGTTATGTTTACATCGATATTCAGTTGTCTTTGGTTATGTTTACATCGATATTCAGTTGTCTTTGGTTATGTTTACATCGATATTCAGTTGTCTTTGGTTATGTTTACATCGATATTCAATTGTCTTTGGTTATGTTTACAGTGATATTCAGTCGTGTCTTTGGTTATGTTTACATCTATACTCAGTTGTGTCTGGTTATGTTTACATTGATATTCAGTTGTGTCTTTGGTTATGTTTACATTGATATTCAGTTGTCTTTGGTTATGTTTACATCGATATTAATTTTATTGGTTATGTTTACATCGATATTAATTTTATTGGTTATGTTTACATCGATATTAATTTTATTGGTTATGTTTACATCGATATTCAGTTGTCATTTGGTTATGTTTACATCGATATTCAGTTGTTTTTAAGCTTCCTAGTGATGAGTTGACCGGAGTGGTCAACGCCTGGGGCTTGGCTCATCCTTAGACTGTGTGCGTGAATGCAGTGATACGTGTACTTTATTTTCCCTTCCAGTTTTTCCCCCTCAGCTAGGTATTGAGTCTCCCTTGTCGGGGATGCCGGGGGCTTTTTCAGTATAAATAGTATCCCCCACCTTCTGGAAATTCTGTGCTAGAAATTTCCTCTTTTCTGTCACTCTCTTTGTTTCTGCCTTGTTGTTTTGCTTTCTGTCATTTCTACCTATCATTTTCTGCCTTAACGCTCCATTCACCTGTATTTGTTCGATAAAGTCTTATGTGCTTTTTCTTGGGATTGATGATTGGGTACATGTATTAAGTGCAATTGTGGCTCTAGGGAGGTGAGATATGCGGAAGCAATTTTAGGTAACCAATGCCTGTTTTTATATATGTTTTGGTGTCCTTAGGTATGCTTATATTTGTATTCAGGTGTGTTTTTTAAATCTCCCCTGTGCGATAAATTGGACGGAGTGGTCAACGCCGGGGGCATGTCTTTAGATTACGTGCGCGAATGCATTGATATGTGTACTGAATTTTCTTCTCTTTTTTTTTCCTGTTGAAGTTTTGTATGTTTTGAAACGGTTATAGCCCTGATATGGCTCTGCGCAGCTTGCTGGGCTTTAAACAAAAACAACAAAACTCACCTTTTCTCCTCTGAATAAAATCCTGACCTCACTCAACCCCTCTGCAGCCTGTCTCCACTCGGAGGGGAATCACATTGTAATATATAATTGTATATAATATGCTCTCTATAATTTTCCATTGCTTTTATTCTTTCTCCCCATTTATAGCCATGCGTGTGTGTGTGTGTGTGTGTGTGTGTGTGTGTGGGGTGTGTGCGTGCGTGCGTGTGCGTGCGTGCGTGCGTGCGTGCGTGTGTGTCTGTTTCAGCGCTTAGATTTGATTTTATCAAGATTTTGCGCTATACAAATATTGTAATTATTTATTGTTATTATTATTAACAATGGCCACAGGAACAGGGACAAAACATTAATATTCTAACTCTGGAGATACTTTGTGAAGAGGTCAGTTTTGAGGTGGGATTTAAAAGAAGAATGTACGTTAGTATTTGGATGGGAATTTCAGAGTGGGCACGCAGTCGTGCACACACATAAATACACACACACACACACACACACACACACACACACACACACACACACACACACACACACACACACACACAGAGACACACAAACATACACACAAATACACACACACGCACATAAACACAAAACACGTGCGTGCGCATGCACACACACTCACACACACACACATAAAACGCGCGCGCGCGCACACACAAACACACACACACACGCGCAAACACACACATACAACACACACAACACACGCACGCACAAAACACACACACTCACACACACACACACACACACACACACACACACACACACACACACACACACACACACACACGCATATAAACACATAAAACGCGCGCGCGCGCGCAAACACACATACAACACACACACAAACATACACACAAATACACACACACACACACACACACACACACACACACACACACACACACACACACACACACACACACACACACACACACACACACACACACACCACACACACGAGAACACGAACACACACACACGAACACGCATTCGCACAAACACACACTGTTGAAGCCCGATTGTTCTAAAGATTGAACTGCTTTTGCTTTGATGGTTGATTGGTTGGTTCCCCCGTTGTGTTGCCGGGGGCTCTTTCAGTATAAATAGTCCCCACATTCTGGAAATTCTGTGCTAGAAATTTCCTCTTTTCTGTCACTCTCTTTGTTTCTACCTTGTTGCCTTGCTTTTGTCATTTCTACTTATTTTTTGCCTTAATGGTCCATTCACCTGTATTTTTTTCGATAGTCTTACGTACTTTTTCTTCGGATTGATAATTGGGTACATGTATTAAGTGCATTTTTGCTCTAAGGAGGTGAGATATGTGGAAGCAATTTTAGGTAATTTATGCCTGTTTTTATACGTTTTGGTGTCCTTATGTATGCTTATATTTGTATTCAGGTGTTTTTTTTAAAAATCTCCCCTGTGCGATAAATCGGACGGAATGGTCCTACGCCGGGGGCATGTCCTTAGGTTATGTGCGCGAATGCATTGATGTGTGTGCTTAATTTTATTTATTTATTTTTTTTCCTGTTGAAGTTTTGTGTTTTGAAGCGGTTATAGCCCCTGATATGGCTCTGCGCAGTCGGCTGGGCTTTAAGCAACAATTAAAGTAAAGTAAAGGTTGATTGGTTCGATTTGTTTCATTACTCCTTAATTAAGATACGATGCCTGTTTAATTTTAAAACATAATCCACTACACTCACTTTTCCCCTCGTGGGAATGCCAGTGGCTCTTTCAATATGAATAGAATCCCCACCTACTGGAACTTCGGTGCCAAAAAAATTGTTTTCCCGTCAATTTTTCTCTGTCTTGCTCCTTTGATTTGTCATTTCTTCCTATCATTTTCGGCCTTGCTGGTCCATTCACCTGTATGTGTTTGATAAAGTCTTTCATACTTTTTCATACGAGCTCGTAGGATTGATAATTGGGTACTGTAGCCATTTTGTGGCTCTAGATATGTTATGGGACGTTTCGTAGCAGGCTGTTTATGTTAAGTGTCCTTAGTTAGTTTATTTGACTCAGTGGATTTTAATCCCCTATGTGAAAATTGGAGTGGTCCCAGGGCACTCTTTGATTATGTGCGTATGCATTGAGGTCTTTTTTTTTGTTCTTTCTTTTCTGTTTTCTGTAAGTTTGTTGTTTACACGGTTAGCTGTAGTTCGGTTGGCCACTTTAAATGTTGTAAAACTCGTCGTGATGTTTTTAATCCCTAGTGTGCTAATAATTGTGATTTTTTTGTTGTTTTTCATGTGGTAGTGGTTTGCACACCTTTGAGATGTGCTGTAGTCCTTTTGTCTTTATGTGCTGTACTTTATGGCCTAAGTCTTTTGAGATGGCTGTACTGTTATGGCTCGTCTTTTGAGTGTGTCTGTTATGCCACTGTCTTATGCTGTGTCTGTTATGGCCCTACACGTCTTTTTGATGTTAAGGCTTGTTTAGTATGTTTTTATGGCCCTACACGTCTTTTGAGATGCTGTAGTCCTGTTATGGCCCTACACGTCTTTAGTGGCTGTAGTCTGTTATGCCCTACACGTCTTTTGAGATGGTGTAGTCTTTATGGCCTACATTTGATCTTTGTGTAATGGCTGTAGTCTGTTATGGCCTACACGTCTTTGAGATGCTGTAGTCTTATGTTATGGCCCTCTTTGGATGTTGGCTGATTCTTTATGCCTACAGTCTTTGGTGTGTATGGCCCTCACGTCTTGGCTGTAGTTGTAGCTAATTGATGGCTGTAGTTCTGTTATGGCCTACACGTCTTTTGAGATGTCTGTATGCCTACAGTTTTGGATGCTGTATCTGTTATGGCCTACGTCTTTGAGATGGCTGTAGTCTGTTATGGCCTACACGTCTTTGAGATGGCTGTAGTCTGTTATGGCCCTAACGTCTTTTGAGATGGCTGTAGTCTGTTATGGCCCTACACGCTTTGAGATGGCTGTAGTCCTGTTATGGCCCTACACGTCTTTTGAGATGGCTGTAGTCCTGTTAGGCCTACGTCTTTGAGTGCGTAGTCTGTTATGGCCTACACGTCTTTTGAGATGGCTGTAGTCCTGTTATGGCCCTAACACGTCTTTTGAGATGCTGTATCTGTATGCAGTCCTGTTATGGCCCTACAGTCTTTTGGATGGCTGTATTCCTGTTATGGCCCTACACGTCTTTTGAGATGGCTGTAGTCCTGTTATGGCCCTACACGTCTATTTGAGCTGATTGGGCTTGGTTATCCTGTTATGCCCTACACGTCTTTTGAGATGGCTGTGTCTGTTATGCCTTAGTCTGTTATGGCCCTACACGTCTTTTGAGATGTTGTAGTCTGTTATGGCCTACAGTCTTTTGAGATGGTTACCCTGTTATGGCCCTACACGTCTTTTGAGATGGCTGTAGTCTGTTATGGCCTACACGTCTTTTGAGATGGCTGTAGCTGTTATGGCTTACCGTTTATGCTGTATCTGTTTGGCCCTACACGTCTTTTGAGATGGCTGTAGTTCTTTTGAGATGGCTGTAGTCTGTTATGGCCCTACAGTCTTTGAGATGGCTGTATCTGTTATGGCCTACAGTCTTTGAGATGCTGTGTCCTGTTATGCCCTACACGTCTTTTGAGATGGCTGTAGTCTGTTATGGCCCTACACGTCTTTTGAGATGGCTGTAGTCTGTTATGGCCCTACACGTCTTTTGAGATGGCTTAGTCTGTTATGGCCCTACAGTCTTTTGAGATGCTGTAGTCTGTTATGCCCTACACGTCTTGAATGCTGTATCTTTATGCCCTACACGTCTTTTGAGATGGCTGTAGTCTGTTATGCCCTACACGTCTTTTGAGATGGCGTAGTCTGTTATGGCCCTACACGTCTTTTGAGATGGCTGTAGTCTGTTTCCACACGTCTTTTGAGATGGCTGTGTCTGTTTGCCTACAGTCTTAGGCTGTAGTTGTTATGCCCTACACGTCTTTTGAGATGCTGTAGTCCTGTTATGCCTACCTTTTTGGATGCTGTATCCGTTATGGCCCTACACGTCTTTGAGATGCTGTAGTCTGTTATGGCCCTACACGTTTGAGATGGCTTATTCTGTTATGGCCCTACACGTCTTTTGAGATGGCTGTAGTCCTGTTTGGCCCTACACGTCTTTTGAGATGCTGTAGTCCTGTATGGCCCTACACGTCTTTGGATGGCTGTAGTCCTGTTATGCCTACCTTATGTGAGCTGTAGCCTACCTTTTTGGATGCTGACTGTTATGGCCCTACACGTCTTTTGAGTGGCTGTGTCTGTTATGCCCTACACGTCTTTTGAGATGCTGTAGTCCTGTTATGGCCTACACGTCTTTTGAGATGCTAGTCCTGTTAGGCCCTACACGTCTTTGAGATGGCTGTAGTCTGTTATGGCCCTACACGTCTTTTGAGATGCTGTAGTCTGTTATGCTTATCTGTTATGGCCCACAGTCTTTTGAGATGGCTGTAGTCTGTATGGCGTGGTTATGGCCTAACGTCTTTGAGATGGCTGTAGTCCTGTTATGTCCTACACGTCTTTTAGATGGCTGTGTCTGTTATGGCCCTACACGTCTTTTGAGGATGCTGTATGTCCTTTATGGCTGTAGTCTGTTATGGCTGTATCCTGTTATGGCCCTACACGTCTTTGAGTTTGTTCTGTAGTCTGTATGCCCTACACGTCTTTTAGTGGCTGTAGTCTGTTATGCCCTACACGTCTTTTAGATGTGTATGTATGTGACTGTTATGGCCCTACACGTCTTTTGAGATGCTGTAGTTCTGTTATGGCCTACAGTTTTGAGATGGCTGTATTCTGTTATGGCCAAGTCTTTTGAGATGGCTGTAGTTCTGTTATGGCCCTACACGTCTTTTGATGGCTGTTAGTCTGTTATGGCCCTACACGTCTTTTGGATGGCTGTAGTCCTGTTATGGCTGTAGTCCTGTTATGGCCCTACACGTCTTTTGAGATGGCTGTATTTCTGTTATGCCCTACACGTCTTTTGAGATTGCTGTAGTTCTGTTTGGCCCTACACTTTTGGATGGCTGTAGTCCTGTTATGGTCCCTACACGTCTTTTGAGATGGCTGTAGTTCTGTTATGGCCCTACACGTCTTTTGAGATGGCTGTGTTTGTATGGCCTAACGCTTTGGTGCTGTAGTCCTGTTATGGCCCTACACGTCTTTTGAGATGGCTGTAGTCTGTTATGGCCCTACACGTCTTTTGAGATGGCTGTAGTCCTGTTATGGCCACACGTCTTTTGAGTGGCTGTAGTCTTTATGCCTACACGTCTTTTGAGTTCCGTGTCCTTTATGACTACAGTCTTTGAGATGGCTGTTCCTGTTATGGCCTACACTCTTTTGAGATGTCTGTAGTCCTGTTATGGCCCTACACGTCTTTTGAGATGGCTGTAGTCCTGTTATGGCCCTACACGTCTTTTGAGATGGCTGTAGTCCTGTTATGGCCCTACACGTCTTTTGAGATGGCTGTAGTCCTGTTATGGTCCCTACACGTCTTTTGAGATGGCCTGTAGTTCTGTTATGGCCCTACACGTCTTTTGAGATGGCTGTAGTTCAGTTATGGCCCTACACGTTCTTTGAGATGGCTGTAGTTCCTGTTATGGCTGTAGTCCTGTTATGGCCCTACACGTCTTTTGAGATGGCTGTAGTTCTGTTATGGCCCTACACGTCTTTTGAGATGGCTGTATTCTGTTATGGCTGTTGTCCTGTTATGGCCCTACACGTCTTTTGAGATGGCTGTAGTCCTGTTATGGCCCTACACGTCTTTTGAGATGGCTGTAATTCTGTTATGGCTGTAGTCCTTTTATGGCCCTACACGTCTTTTGAGATGGCTGTAGTTCTGTTATGGCTGTAGTCCTGTTATGGCCCTACACGTCTTTTGAGATGGCTGTAGTTCTGTTATGGCTGTAGTCCTGTTATGGCCCTACACGTCTTTTGAGATGGCTGTAGTTCTGTTATGGCTGTAGTCCTGATATGGCCCTACACGTCTTTTGAGATGGCTGTAGTTCTGTTTATGGCTGTAGTCCTGTTATGGCCCTACACGTCTTTTGAGATGGCTTGGTAGTCTGATGGCTGTAGTTCTGTTATGGCCTACACGTCTTTTGAGATGTCTGTAGTCCTGTTATGGCCCTACACGTCTTTTGAGATGGCTGTAGTTCTGTTATGGCCCTACACGTCTTTTGAGATGGCTGTAGTTCTGTTATGGCCCTACACGTCTTTTGAGATGGCTGTAGTCTGTTATGGCCCTACACGTCTTTTGAGATGGCTGTAGTCCTGTTATGGCCCTACACGTCTTTTGAGATGGCTGTAGTACTGTTATGGCCCTACACGTCTTTTGAGATGGCTGTAGTCTGTTATGGCCCTACACGTCTTTTGAGATGACTGTAGTCTGTTATGGCCCTACACGTCTTTTGAGATGGCTGTAGTTCTGTTATGGCCCTACACGTCTTTTGAGATGGCTGTAGTTCTGTTATGGCCCTACACGTCTTTTGAGATGGCTGTAGTCCTGTTATGGCCCTACACGTCTTTTGAGATGGCTGTAGTCCTGTTATGGCCCTACACGTCTTTTGAGATGGCTGTAGTTCTGTTATGGCCCTACACGTCTTTTGAGATGGCTGTAGTTCAGTTATGGCCCTACACGTCTTTTGAGATGGCTGTAGTCCTGTTATGGCCCTACACGTCTTTTGAGATGGCTGTAGTCCTGTTATGGCCCTACACGTCTTTTGAGATGGCTGTAGTCCTGTTATGGCCCTACACGTCTTTTGAGATGGCTGTAGTCCTGTTATGACCCTACACGTCTTTTGAGATGGCTGTAGTCCTGTTATGACCCTACAACGTCTTTTGAGATGGCTGTAGTCCTGTTATGGCCCTACACGTCTTTTGAGATGGCTGTAGTCTGTTATGGCCCTACACGTCTTTTGAGATGGCTGTAGTCTGTTATGGCCCTACACGTCTTTTGAGATGGCTGTAGTCCTGTTATGACCCTACACGTCTTTTGAGATGGCTGTAGTCCTGTTATGACCCTATACGTCTTTTGAGATGGCTGTAGTCCTGTTATGGCCCTACACGTCTTTTGAGATGTCTGTAGTCCTGTTATGGCCCTACACGTCTTTTGAGATGGCTGTAGTCCTGTTATGCCCTACACGTCTTTTGAGATGTCTGTAGTCCTGTTATGGCCCTACACGTCTTTTGAGATGGCTGTAGTCCTGTTATGACCCTACGTCTTTTGAGATTGCTGTTGTCCTGATATGGCCCTACGCAATCGGAGGGGCTGTAATCAACAACAACACTTTGTTAACTTTAAAAAGTTGGTCGTCTAAAAACACAAATGTGAACAGACGTCAAGAAAGAACAAAGGATTGCCTACACACACATGCACGCATATGCACACGGAAGCACACATGCACGCACACACACACATGCATGCTTGCACACATGCACACACACACACGTACATACACGCCCACGCGTGCGCACACACACACCACATTAATTACAATTCTTTTTAAATAAGACAATCGCAGTGATACGTTATTGTCCATTGACGGAAGTCATGAGCGAAAAGTCATTTTGCAAACTTGCTGTTGCTAAATCTTAGAATAAAAACAGAAAAAAACAACAACAATGAACCAATAATACAACATATTAATTCATAAGGAAATCAAAGAGTAGCACCATTTTGTTGATTTTGAAAGAAACTTTTAACTTAAACACGTCACTTATTCATATCAGCATTAGGTCCCTCTTTGGAACAAGATCTTCACATCGTGTTACTAGTAGGTATCACATGTTGAATTTTTTTTTTATACCGACTGATATTTCAAGGGGAGACAAAAGCACTACACGGCAGATTCTTTAAAGGAGCTCTTCCGAGACGTCCCTCCTGATGCAATTTTCCAGTTTTTACAAGAGATCAATAGATTTCACTTGATGTAATTTTATGTGTTTTTCTTTAATGGCATTTTAGATTTGCAAGGTTGACGGTGAGCATGGTTTTTATCTGTTTATCTTAAAGGGTTGTTCTTTTCTTTTTGACGTGGTGTTAGCCCTGATATGGCTGTAGTGGTCGGCTGGGCTATAAGCAATATGAATTGAATTGAAGGGGGTTAAACCACACATACACACACACACACTCACACACGCACACGCACGCACGCACACACACACACACACACACACACACACACACACACACACACACACACACACAATTACTTCCCCACAAGTTTAGAAGAGCTGGAAGACATGTTACACCCCGTATGATTTGAAAAAACAAACAAATCTGCTGCAAATATTACTATATTGCATTTATTTTCTGTTTAAGAAACAGTTCCTTCACCAGCACCATCATATCAGAGTATCGATCTATATTTGGAAAGTAGTTTTTCTTGTGTTATTGATATTGTTTTAAAAATGTTGAAAAAATTGTCATCTGAAGTTTTAGATTCAATTTAGTGATAATATTAGTATTAGTAATTATGATGATAATAATAAAAATTATAATGCGCAGTATTAATCATTTCTGAGTGATGGAAGACGAGCAGATCCATTACTTAATTTTTTTCTTCTTCAAAAACTAGCGTTAATAGTATTGAAAATGTGAAAGTAACAGGTCACCGAGAACTGTACGGGAGCGTTTTTACTATTACACATGTTTGCCGACAACTGAGCGCGTTGAGTATAATGGCGCATTTCCGGAAAGGGAAGCAATGCTCGTAGCCCCTCCCAATCTGCCTCTCTAGAAACCTCGTGCCCCGTGTCTAATGAGGCAATTAAATGTCTGGCCAGTGCGCCATGCGACAGGAAGTACGGAGGTGGGTGGGGGGCTAGTATCTGTGGGGGAGGGCTTGTTTGATGTGTTATGAAAAGGTTTGGCTTATTGATGGGGAGAAGTGGGGGGTCGGTAGTAGTGGGGGGGGGGGGGCACGAGGTACGTGTTTGGTTGTGTTGCACAGAGCTGGCAGAAAGGGGATGAACAACAGCACGTCACTGGGTCGCTGTGGCCCATGCAGTGAGAGCTAAAAACAGACTGGAAGATTGGAAGTTCGAAACCCCTGTCTGTTCGTATCAGTGTCTCTGTGTGAGTGCGTGTGTCTGTGTGTGAGTGTGTGTGTGAATGCGTGTGTGAGTGTGAATGCGTGTGTGTGTGTGCGTGCGTGTGTGTGGTGTGTGTGTGCGTGCGCTCTGCTGCTGGTGGCTCCTGCTCCGAGTGAAGTGTGCTAATGCTGGTATGTGCTTATTGGGAAGACTGGAACATTGGATACTCAAATCCCCTATCTGTTATAGTGTGTAAATGTGTGCGCTCTGCTGCTGGTGGCTCCTACTCCGAGTAAAGTGTGCTATGGCTAGTATGTGCTTATTGGGAAGACTGGGACATTGGAAATTCAAACCTATCTGTAATATCATAGTGTGTGTGTGTGTGTGTGTACGCGCGCGTGTGTGTGTGTTCTGCTGCTGGTGGCTTCTACTCCCGAGTGAAGTGAACTATGACTAGTACATGCTCATTGGGAAAACTGGAACATTGGATACTCAAACCCCCTATCTGTTATATCATTGTGTGTGTGTGTTTTCTGCTGCTGGTGGCTTCTCCTCCCGAGTGAAGTGAGCTATGACTAGTAGGCCTACATGCTCATTGGGAAAACTGGAATCATACAGTGGCGTCTTGTCACTGCACAGATGTGTATCACTGAGGGTGTGTTGCTTTCAAAATTTCATGACAAAGGCTCCAATTGTGTCTGGTACCTCTCAGGCCTGTTACCGCCAGGGTATAATTATTATGGTAGTAAGAGTTGAGAGGGTACGGAAAAGACGAGCAACATTTAGAGGACATTTTATGAGGCAAGAAAGCACCTGGTTAATACCAGGAACGGTGGAGGGAAAATGAGCACCAGGTAAACCCAGGGAAAAAAAATATTGGACGGACTTGACGCAGTGGATGAAAACAGAGTGGGAGAAGTATTTCCAGCGACAAACAAGGATAGCTTTGTATGGAGGGCCATGATCGCCAGCGCCATGCAGCAGGGCACATGATGATGAAGAGTGGAGTAGAGCCCTGTCACGCTTCTCTCAATACAAAGTGGAACTCCATATATTTGTGACCTCCCACCACGAAATCGGTCTTAACTCGCAGTCAGTCGAACAGCACTAGAAGCTGAAAAGGTGACTGAGGGTCTATCTGGGGTGTTTTGACTTTTTCTCAAAATTGATTTCTGTAGACTATAATCTACCCCACAGAAATTTTTTTTCTTGAAAAAATATCAATTTAAATCGGTATTTTAATGCACTGATTGCAGCAGAAAGAACGCAATTTCCTACCGAAAGTACCTATTTTTGTCTCTTATTATGAACCATAACCTGTACTGTATCCGCACATGTAATATACTGATGGAAAGCTCTTTGGTGCACCTTTCAGATAATGACAGCAAAAATTAGAAACAAACTGGGTCAAAGCCACCAAATAAAGAAATTTAAGGAATATGTGTAGGAGAGCACACAAAAACTTTAGAGGCCGTTTTCTCAAAATGGCCGTCATACAACTTAATGACTTTAAACATACATAACTTCTACATTTTTTTTAGTACAAGATATATTCAATACCAAAATAATCATCAGAATGTACACTTTCCAGAGATATGTATATCTCAAAATGCCCAAAATGCTAGTTAAGACTGATTTCGTGGTGGGAGGTCACATATATTCATTATTGTTACCATTATAATGAATCAGATGAGTCATGAGACCACCGTGAAAATTGACCCAGGTTACGTGACCCTTCATCTCATTGTGACCTGTTTTGATTACCTCGACCATTTCCGTGCCTGAAACGAATTCAGGTTAGCATCTTTGATGTCGGTAGTTCATGGGGGCTGTCTGTAGAGGGCCGTGTTGGTGTCAGTGGTTCATGGGGGCTGTCTGTAGAGGGCCGTGTTGGTGTCTGTGGTTCATGGGGGCTGTCTGTAGAGGGCCGTGTTGGTGTCTGTGGTTCATGGGGGCTGTCTGTAGAGGGCCGTGTTGGTGTCAGTGGTTCATGGGGGCTGTCTGTAGAGGGCCGTGTTGGTGTCTGTGGTTCATGGGGGCTGTCTGTAGAGGGCCGTGTTGGTGTCAGTGGTTCATGGGGGCTGTCTGTAGAGGGCGTGTGGTGTCTGTGGTTCATGGGGGCTGTCTGTAGAGGGCGTGTTGGTGTCAGTGGTTCATGGGGCTGTCTGTAGAGGCCGTGTTAGTGTCTGTGGTTCATGGGGGCTGTCTGTAGAGGGCCGTGTTGGTGTCAGTGGTTCATGGGGGCTTGTCTGTAGAGGGCTAGTGTTGTGTCTAGTGGTTCATGGGGGCTGTCTGTAGAGGGCTGTGTTGGTGTCTGTGGTTCATGGGGCTGTCTGTAGAGGGCCGTGTTGGTGTTCGTGGTTCATGGGGGCTGTCTGTAGAGGGCCGTGTTGGTGTCAGTGGTTCATGGGGGCTGTCTGTAGAGGGCCGTGTTGGTGTCAGTGGTTCATGGGGGCTGTCTGTAGAGGGCTGTGGTTCATGGTTGGGGCTGTCTGTAGAGGGCTGTGTTGGTGTCAGTGGTTCATGGGGGCTGTCTGTAGAGGGCATGTTGGTGTCAGTGGTTCATGGGGCTGTCTGTAGAGGGCCGTGTTGGTTGTCAGTGGTTCATGGGGGCTGTCTGTAGAGGGCAGTGTTGGTGTCAGTGGTTCATGGGGGCTGTCTGTAGAGGGCGTGTGTGGTTCATGGGGGCTGTCTGTAGAGGGCTGTGTTGGTGTCAGTGGTTCATGGGGGCTGTCTGTAGAGGGCCATGTTGGTGTCTGTGGTTCATGGGGGCTGTCTGTAGAGGGCCGTGTTGGTGTCAGTGGTTCATGGGGGCTGTCTGTAGAGGGCCGTGTTGGTGTCAGTGGTTCATGGGGGCTGTCTGTAGAGGGCAGTGTTGGTGTCAGTGGTTCATGGGGGCTGTCTGTAAGGGCGTGTTGGTGTCTGTGGTTCATGGGGCTGTCTGTAGAGGGCTGTGTTGGTGTCAGTGGTTTCATGGGGGCTGTCTGTAGAGGGTCCGTGTTGGTGTCTGTGGTTCATGGGGCTGTCTGTAGAGGGTCCGTGTTGGTGTCAGTGGTTCATGGGGCTGTCTGTAGAGGGCAGTGTTGGTCAGTGGTTCATGGGCTGTCTGTAGATGGTCGTCTTGGTGTCGTGGTTCATGGGGCTGTCTGTAGAGGGTCGTGTTGGTGTCTGTGGTTCATGGGGCTGTCTGTAGAGGGTCGTGTTGGTGTCTGTGGTTCATGGGCTGTCTGTAGAGGCGCTTGGTGTCAGTGGTTCATGGGGCTTGTGTAGATGGTGTGTTGTGTCGTGGTTCATGGGGCTGTCTGTAGAGGGCGTGTTGGTGTCAGTGGTTCATGGGGCTGTCTGTAGAGGGTCGTGTTGGTGTCAGTGGTTCATGGGGCTGTCTGTAGATGGGGCGTTTGTGTCAGTGGTTCTGGGCTGTCTGTAGAGGTCGTGTTGGTGTCTGTGGTTCATGGGGGCTGTCTGTAGAGGGTCGTGTTGGTGTCAGTGGTTCATGGGGCTGTCTGTAGGGTCGTGTTGGTGTCAGTGGTTCACTGGAGCTGTCTGTAGATGTCGTCTTGGTGTCATGTGGTTCACTGGTGGCTGTCTGTAGATGGTCGTTTGGTGTCTGTGGTTCCTGGCTGTCTGTAGAGGTACCGTGTTGTGTCAGTTGGTTCACTTTGAGTGTCTGTAATGGTCGTCTTGTGTCATGGTTCACTGGCTGTCTGTAGATGGTCGTCTTGGTGTCTGTGGTTCCTGTGGCTATCTGTAGGGACCGTGTTGGATGTCAGTGGTTCATAGGGCTGTCTGTAGAGGGCCGTGTTGGTGTCAGTGGTTCACTGGAGCTGTCTGTAGATGGTCGTCTTGGTGTCAGTGGTTCACTGGAGCTGTCTGTAGATAGTCGTCTTGGTGTCTGTGGTTCCTGGTGGCTATCTGTAGAGGACCGTGTTGTGGTTTCTTTACCATAGTGTCTGGTTGTCCGGGTCCGTGCTTTCTGTCATTTCTTCCTATTACTTTTTGTTGCTCTTCATTCACCGGTACGTGTTCGATAAAGTCTTCTGTTCTCTCTCTTAGGATTGATAATTGGGTACATGTATTAAGTGCATTTTTGACTCTAGGGACATGAGATATGCGGAAGCAGTTTTAGGTAATTTAGGCCCGTTTCATATATGTTTTAGTGTCCTTAGTTACATTTAAATTTGTATTCAGGTGTTGTTGTTTTTTTTAATCCCCTGTGTGATAAATTGGAAGGAGTGGTCAACGCCAGAGGCATCTCCTTAGATTATGTATGGAAATGTATTGATATATGTGTTGCGTATCCTCCTTTTTTTTTTTCCTGCTAAAGGGTATGTTTTGAATGGCTCAAGTTGTCGGCTGGGCTCTAAGCAATATGGACTTGATGTTTTGAAACGGTTGTACCCTGATACGGCTATACGCAATGGGCTGGGCTTTAAACAGAAGAAAGAATAAGAATGCTGATATCCTCTATGCCCCGATTGGGGAAACCGGATCAAGTAGAGATCAGAGAGAGAGAGCTGTAGTATTCATCTTTGTACCTTTAAGGCGTCTGCTTTTATATAATTGTTTACCATTGTTGTATCTTTTGTAGTTTTCATCACAGTGGTAGGGGTTGACATGTGTTTCCTTTACGTATTATCATCCTCTGACATTTATGCTGTCGTGAAGCGTTGTGGCTCTTGTGAGTTGAAGTGCTGTTCTACATGCAGTCATTATTATTGTTGTTGTTGTTTTATTGTAGTTGTTAGCATATTAGTATTATCATTGTGATTTTTTTCTGTTCTCGTGTTCGGCCAGTATTTGTTACTGAAAAATACGTTACCAGTTTTGCTTCACAGGTTCCTTTTACAAAGGATTTCAACTTTTTATACACACTGAAAAAACACAGAAATAGAGGTACAACCCCTCCAAACAGACTCATTGGCCCAAACAACACACACCACACACACACACACACGGTCTTTCAAGCAAATATAACTTCACAAAAATGTTTTTTGCTGACGGTTTGTGCATTTTTATTCACGAGTTTCTCTCAATACAATCAAAATAGGTGCAAAACAGAAAAAAAAAACAGGAACCACAACAAAAAAAAGTCTGCAACAGATCGGCGTAATTCTTCATAAATAAACAAAGGGAAATATTTTTTCCTATTATTTTTTTTTACATTCATTCGAGCGTATGTGTGTACTTATGCGTATATGAACGTATGTACATACACCTTCATTCAAAACGCTCAACAATTGCATTATTTGTTGATTTCCAGTATTTGGAGCTTAGACCCTCACCAGAACAAAACAAAATGGTGATATGGCAAGATCATTGTAACAGTGTACAATTCATCTGTCTTCTGTTCTTTCACTGCATTTGTCTCCCTTTCTGCCCAGATACCACAATACACAAAAACTTTAGTTTCTCGTCAGTCATTTTCCCCTGTTCAGCCAAAACTTTGGGAAAGTTCTGTTGTAGTTTTGTTATTGTGTTTTTGTTTGTTTGTTTGTTTTTTCTCTCTCAGGTTCTGTGCATTTGTTACTTTGTCTTTTGTGTGTGTTTGACAAAGGCCAGCTGGCTGAAAATTTTCACTTTTTTTTTCTGAATCGATACATGTGTGTTTTGTTCTCATGTGTTTTGTGGATTTTGTTCGCTTGAACACTGGCTGTTAGAGTAATCGAATGTATATTACCAGGCATCCAGTTTTGGATCAGAATAAGTAAACACATCGATAGGCTGATAAATAAATGAATTCATAAATTCAACAAACGAAGTAAAACAAATAAATCTAGGGATTAAGTCAAAATAGCACCTTTCGTTTATTTGTCAGTTTATTCGTTAGCTGTACACACCGTTCGCCAGCATGCGAATTGTTTAAAATAACGTAGTCGAAAATGACCGAGTCAAAATGCAACAACAAAAATCTTAAATTGCGGTGTGTAACCACTTTGTCGTTCGTCAATGGCACTACGGGCTTGCATGCCAAAGCCCGAAAAACGCGCCTGTGAGAAGTACAATCTCTCTGAAGTTGCACAGAGCAGGCAACGACGAACAAAACAAAACAAAAAACGCAAGTTCTTTAGCATGTCTGAAACGCCTCGCTGAGATGGGCTCAGTCTGAGGTGCTCAGAATGAAAAGAACTGTATTCAGTATCCAGCTGTATAGTATGCGCATACGGCAACTGCACACGTCGCTCCTTGCGTGGAAAAATCCCGGTGGGAAGCAGCCTTATTGTGAATGATGAGGCACAGGTCGGCTTTTGTAGTAGTTTGCCCTTTCCCCAATGGCTTCAAGTACTGAAACAGAAAATGAAGTATCTGTTAGATTTCGGTTGGGTTTGTTTGGTTCGATTCGGTTTCGTTTGATTTGGCCGTTTCTTTGCATACTGGATCTTTTCCCATCACATGGCATTAAGGGTTAAGTTACTGCAGTTGGTGGATAGGGTGCGGGAATCAAAAGAGTTAAGTTTTTGCAGGTGGTGGATAGGACAAGTTTTTGCAGCTGATGGATAGGGTGAGGGAATCAGTTAAGTTTTTGCAGTTGGTGGACAGAGGGTGAGAGAATCAAAGAGTTAAGTATTTGCAGATGGTGGATAGGGTGCGGGAATCAAAGGGTTATTTAAATGTTGTGGTGCTTTTTTGGTGGATAGGGTGAGGGAATCAAAGTGTTAGGTTTTTGCAGTTGGTGGATAGGGTGAGGGAATCAAAGGGTTAAGTACTTGCAGATGGTGGATAGGGTGCGGGAATCGGTCAGCTGGTGTCGCTGATTTAGGGTGGGAGGAGGGGGGTGGCGATTAGGGATGACCATCTCCAGGGAAACGGGGTAAAAGGGGGGAGGGTTGGAAGGGGAAGAAGACCTACCGCGGGGGTGATTAGGGATGACCATCTCCAGGGAAACGGGATGAGGGGTTGGAAGGTGAAGACCTACCGCGGAGGTGATTAGGGATGACCATCTCCAGGGAACGAGGTAAAGGGGAGGGTTGGAAGGGGAAGAAGACCTACCGCGCGGGGGGGGGGGGGGGGGGTTGATTAGGAATGACCATCTCCAGGGAAGCGGGTTAAAGGGGGTGAGGGGCGGAGAGGTTGGAAGGTGAAGAAGACCTACCGCCAATGCAAGTCATGTCGGTCAGGTCCTCCTTGCTAAGGTTCAGGTCCTTGTAGCTGTTGGCCGTCAAGACGCGGGATTTGTCACCAGCAATCTTCTCCAGTTCTTCCTGGCTCACGGCGGTTCCAATGCCCACGCTGTACATCACTATCCCCCTTTCCCTCGACAGTCTGGCTTGCTCATATGTATACTGGCAATGATAACAACAATACGATGATGATGATGATTGTAACAATAATGAAAAGAGTTAATGTTACTGATAACAATGGTTATGACAATGATGATGATAATGGTAATAATACTAATGATAATAACAACACCAAAAAAACAAGAACAACAAAACCACCACCAATAATAATAATAATAATAATAATCAATTCATAAGGTACCAAATCTCGATTCACGAATGAAACCAAGGCACGCAACTCAATCATTCACCAAAGCTGACAATAATAAAAACGATTATAAATCTTGATTCAAGAATCAAACCAAGGCGCGCAGTATCAGCATTTACTAAGGCAATGACCAACAACGACCTAATCTCCAGGGCACAGAGCACACACACACACAGACACACATACATATATATGTGTATGTATATATATATATATAATATATATATATATATATATATATATATATACACGCACACACACACTCTCTCTCTCTCTCACACACACACATACACACACACACACACACACACACTCTCTCTCTCTCACACACATACACACACACACACACACACACCCCACTCTCTCTCTCTCTCACACACACACACATCACACACACACACACACACACAAACACTGGGAGGGGGAAGACAGGAGGGGAGTTGGGCGTGTGACCCTGACACAAGTTGTCATATAAAAAAAAATAGTTATAATAACAATAATTAGTAGTAGTGATAATAATGGAATAATTATATAATAGTGATGATAATGTAACAATATTAATAATAATAATAATGTTACTATTGGTAAAGGTATTATTACTATAGGCGCTTATTCTTCGCAATAAATCCAGAGCACACACACTCTCGTTCCGTCATTCACACATAATGACAAAACTATCACAAAAAACAAAACAACTTAAAGGTACACAACAGGTATTACTTGCAGCGCGAGGAAAGGAGGGGAGTGGAATAAAAGGGGGTGGGCACGAAGAGGGGAAAATCACTGCTAGCACTTGATAGCGATACGGGTTCGACCGATCGGACGATTTTTTTTTTTCCCCCACCAATTTTTTTTTTCCACCAATTTTTTTTTTTTTTCCCCCACACCAATTTTTTTTTTTCCCCCACACCAATTTTTTTTTTCCCCCACACCAATTTTTTTTTTTCCCCCACACCAATTTTTTTTTTTTTCCCCCACCAATTTTTTTTTTCTGCGGAAACGGCTATTGGGACACGCGGCTTTGAGATTTCGATCCGCGGAAATCCGCCCATACGCGGAAGAATCCCACCCCTGATTGATACTACCAGGATGATGTAAACTACGATGAAAGATGGGCAATACGCAGGCCAGTTTTTAATGTTGCGGGCTGGGATTGACCTCGAGATACCGTATCGAGTCTACGGCTCAAGAACCAACCGACCAACCCGCATATTCTTGCCAATTTGTCCCCCTTGAAACTTCAGTATAACAGCGGGCTAATCATGCACAAAACAAGTGGACTTGCGCAGACAGTATAGGGTTGTCTCTTTTTCTATATCACACATGCAGTGCTGGGGAAAAAAATATCCCTGCACAATCTGACAGTCGACTCTCTGGAACACACTACCAGGAAGCGTCTGAGAACATCTGTTTTCTTTGTATTTAGCTTCAGGCATGTGCCACGGTCACCATACACGAGGCACCTGTGACGTTAGTGCATATGGAATTCGTTCGGTGCGCGGAGACGTCATCTTGAGAAACTGAAACTGATCTGTATTAATTTTAGTAAGAAACGCTTAAGAACTCTTTACACAGATATGTCACGAAATAATTACATCTTCCCTCTGGATCGGGTGATTGATGTTAGGTGCTGTTCTGACATGTTGGCACTTTTGATATAATATGATGTAGTGTTAATTTTATATAGTTATCTCTTATCCTCATAAATGAAATGCTCTCTCTGTCTCTCTCTCTTTTCTTTTTGGTGCCATCCTACCAATGTGGCCACCTTTTCTCTTTCTCTCCCACCCCCACCCTCTGTGTCGCTCACTCTCTATGCCATCCTAACAGTGTGTTTGCATGTGTGTGTCACTCTCTCTCTCTTTCTTGTGCCATCCTAACACCACAGCGTTTCAACCCACTCTCTCTCTTTTCTCCCCTAACTCTCTCTCTGTGCCATCCTAACTACAATGCAGCGTTTCAATTCCTCCTCGCTTTCAGTGTGTGTGTGTGTGTCTGTCTCCCTCTCTCTCTCTCATATGGCTCTAGAAGTCGGCTGGACGACAAGCAATATATATGAACTCTCTCTCTCTCTCTCTTTTTCATATGGCTCTAGAGGTCGGCTGGACTACAAGCAATATGAACTCTCTCTCTCTCTCTCTCTTTCTCACTCATATGGCTCTAGAAGTCGGCTGGACTACAAGCAATATGAACTCTCTCTCTCTCTCTCTCTCTCTCTCTCTCTCTCTCTCTCTTCTTCTCACTCATATGGCTCTAGAAGTCGGCTGGACTACAAGCAATATGAACTCTCTCTCTCTCTCTCTCTTTCTCACTCATATGGCTCTAGAAGTCGGCTGGACTACAAGCAATATGAACTCTCTCTCTCTCTCTCTCTTTCTCTCTCTCTCTCTCTCTTTCTCACTCATATGGCTCTAGAAGTCGGCTGGACTACAAGCAATATGAACTCTCTCTCTCTCTCTCTCTTTCTCACTCTCTCTCTCTCTTTCTCACTCATATGGCTCTAGAAGTCGGCTGGACTACAAGCAATATGAACTCTCTCTCTCTCTCTCTCTCTCTCTCTCTCTCTCTCTCTCTCTTTCTCACTCATATGGCTCTAGAAGTCGGCTGGACTACAAGCAATATGAACTCTCTCTCTCTCTCTCTCTTTCTCACTCATATGGCTCTAGAAGTCGGCTGGACTTTTAGCAATACTCTCTCTCATATGGCTCTAGAAGTCGGCTGGCCTATAAGCAATACTCTCTCTCTCTCTCTCTCTCTCTCTCTCTCTCTCTCTCTCTCTCTCTCATATGGCTCTAGAAGTCGGCTGGCCTATAAGCAATACTCTCTCTCTCTCTCTCTCTCCCTCTCTCTCTCATATGGCTCTAGAAGTCGGCTGGCCTATAAGCAATACTCTCTCTCTCTCTCTCTCTCTCTCTCTCTCATATGGCTCTAGAAGTCGGCTGGCCTATAAGCAATACTCTCTCTCTCTCTCTCTCTCTCCCTCTCTCTCTCATATGGCTCTAGAAGTCGGCTGGCCTATAAGCAATACTCTCTCTCTCTCTCCCTCTCTCTCTCATATGGCTCTAGAAGTCGGCTGGACTATAAGCAATACTCTCTCTCTCTCTCATATGGCTCTAGAAGTCGGCTGGACTATAAGCAATACTCTCTCTCTCTCTCATATGGCTCTAGAAGTCGGCTGGCCTATAAGCAATACTCTCTCTCTCTCTCTCTCTCTCTCTCTCTCTCTCATATGGCTCTAGAAGTCGGCTGGCCCATAAGCAATACTCTCTCTCTCTCTCTCATATGGCTCTAGAAGTCGGCTGGCCCATAAGCAATACTCTCTCTCTCTCTCTCATATGGCTCTAGAAGTCGGCTGGACTATAAGCAATACGAACTCTCTCTCGCTCTCTCTCTCTCATATGGCTCAAGAAGTCGGCTGGACTATAATATGAACTCTCTCTCTCTCTCTCTCTCTGTCTTTGTGTGTGTCTCTCTCTCTCATATGGCTCTAGAAGTCGGCTGGACTATAAGCAATATTCTCTCTCTCTCTCTCTCTCCCTCTCTCTCTCATATGGCTCTAGAAGTCGGCTGGACTGTAATATGAACTCTCTCTCTCTCTCATATGGCTCTAGAAGTCGGCTGGACTATAAGCAATATGAACTCTCTCTCTCATATTGCTCTAGAAGTCGGCTGGACTGTAATATGAACTCTCTCTCTCTCTCTCATATGGCTCTAGAAGTCGGCTGGACTATAAGCAATATGAACTCTCTCTCTCATATTGCTCTAGAAGTCGGCTAGACTATAATATGAACTCTCTCTCACTCTCTCTCTCATATGGCTCTAGAAGTCGGCTGGACTATAAGCAATATGAACACACACTCTCTCTCTGTCTCTCTCTCATATGGCTCTAGAAGTCGGCTGGACTATAAGCAATATGAAATCTCCCCCCCCCCCCCCCCCTCTCTCTCTCTCTGTGGTGCCCTTCCAACAATACAGCGTGTACGTACACTCCATTCCTGCGACTTTCCGTCCGTGATGACGATACAGACGTGCGCAGCGTCGGTCCTGTTGTGGATCATCTGATTCTCCCGCATGAACTCGATGCCTTCTCCAGTGTTCGTGTACCTTCTCGCGTTGTATGGGATGGCGCTTATAGCGTCCAACAGATCCTTCTTGTACTTGTATTGACTGCACATCATAAATGGCATAACCGTCGTGAAGTATCAGCATGTGACCTAGTTGTCAACCAGGTCTGAGAGATGCAAACACCTGCATGACTTGCTGTTGTTGTTATCATTATTATGACTGTTATTGTTGTCGTTACCATCAGCGTCATCAAATCATGATTATGATGATGGATTATGATGATTATCATTATCGTTATCATTATTATTCATCTTTAAAGCCCCGTTGATTGCGTATAGCTATATCACTTTTATCAGGGTTATAACCATCTCGGCTCGGATCGCAAAGAGCATACCTCGTTGATCCACGTAAAAACACACACACACATGGAAAAGACAGTTAAGTACACATATCAATGTATCTGCGCACGTAATCTACGGATATGTGTTGACCATTCCACCCAGTTCATCACCAGGAGTTAAACAAAAAACATGAACAGAAATGTATCAGTAATGCTAAGCACTCCAAAAACCATATATAATATAAACTGGCCTGATAATTTCGAAGGCTTGCTAAACACCTGTTTCTTTATTGAAGTCTCAGATATTGAAGATGATGACTACTCGCCGAAAGCCGATGACAACAGTCGGGGCTCCAAAGCCGATGACAACAGTCATGATGATGATGATGATGATTACTTACCCAAAGCCGATGACAACAGTCATGATGATGATGATGATTACTCACCCAAAGCCGATGACAACAATCATGATGATGATGATGACAACGATGATGATGATGATTACTCACCCAAAGCCGATGACAACAATCATGATGATGATGACAACGATGATGATGATGATGATGATTACTCACCCAAAGCCGATGACAACAATCACGATGATGATGATGAGACGACTACTCACCCAAACCCGATAAGAACAATCGCGATGAGGATAACGATGATGAGGATAACAACAGTAAAGCCGATGACAATCATGATGACGATAATGAGGATGACGAGGACGATACCAAAGCCGATAACAATCACATCGACGACAATGACGATGAGGATGACGACAACAATACCAAAGCCAATGACGACAATCACAGTGACGGTAACAATGATGAGGATGACGACAATACTGACGATATTCGATGACGACGACGACGATGATGGCCATTACTCACTCAAAACCGAAGGCGTCATCAGCGTTGACTTCAGAGTCGAAGGTGACAGCAGACACCCTGACCGATTCCTGGTTGATCAGAAAGCTCTTCACAAAATCCTTCACGAACTTCTTGCCCAAGGTGAAGTTGCCCAGCTCGATACTTGAGGAGGAGTCGATGACGAAGGAGAGATCCACTGGCTCCATCTTGCAATCTGCACACCACCAGTGATCTGAACTTAGGCTTACTTCTCACAACGCTCCCGCCCCCACCCCCCCCCCCCCCCCCCTGGGGATTCCGGGGGCTCTTTCAGTATAAATAGTACCATATCCACAACACCATTGATCTGGACTGTAGGCTTACTTCTCAGGGTAAACGTCTCCGCTGCTCCCCCTCCCCCTTGTGGGGATTCCGGGGACTCTTTTCAGTATAAATAGTATCCCCACCTTCTGGAAATTCTGTGCTAAACATTTCCTCTTTTCTGTCACTCTCTTTGTTTCATTCTTCCTCCCTTGCTTTCTGTTATTTCTTCCTTTCATTTTCTTTGGGTTTTTTTCTTGTTTTTTTTTCTTCCCTAAATGGTCCATTCACCCGTATGTGTTCGATAAAGTCTTACGTACTTTCTCATAGGATTGATAATTGAATACATGTATTAAATGCATTTTGGGTAGTAGGGAAGGGAGATATGCGCAAGCAATTTCAGGTAATTTAGGCCTGTTTTTATATGTTTTAGTGCCTTTAGTTATGTTTAAGTTTGTATTCAGGTGTTATTTAAATCCCCTGTGCGATAAATTTGGGCGGAGTGGTCAACGCCAGGGGCGTCTCCTTAGATTATATGCGCGAATGCATTGATATGTGTACTTAATTTTCTTTTCTTTCTTTTTTTTTTTCCCCCCTTGAAGTTTTGTTGTGCTTTGAAATGGTTATAGCCCTAAAATGGTATAGCCTACGCAGTCGGCTGGACTTTAAACAACAAAATCCTCCGCGGGGATGCTAGAGACTCTTTCAATATATATAGTATCCCCACCTTCTAGAAATTCTGTGCTAGACATTTCCTGTTTTCTGTCACTCTCTTTGTTTCTTTCTTCCCCCTTTGCTTTGCTTTCTGTCATTTCTTCCTTTCATTTTTTCATTTAAAATTTTTTTTTGCCTTGCTGATCCATTCACCTGTATGTGTTCGATAAAGTCTTGCATGCTCTTAGGATTGATAACTGGGTGCATTAGTTAAGTGAGATATGCGGAAGCAATTTTATGCCCGTTTTTATGTATGTTTTAGTGTCCTTATTTACGTTTAAATGTGTATTCAGGTATGTTTTTTTAAAGTCCCCTGTGAGATAGATTGGACAGAGTGGTCAACGCCAAGGGCATCTTCTTTGGATTATGTGCGCGAGTGCATTGATATGTGGGTTTTTTGTTGTTGTTGTTTTTCTTGTGGTGCTGTTAATTATTGTGTACGTTTTGAAGTGGTTATTATAGCCCAGTCGGCTGGGCTTTAAGCAACAATATCAATAACAATGTCCCCTCCCCGTTATTATTATTATTATTTGATAATTAAGGAACTATGCAACAGTATTTTGAGCCCATGACCATAAACACGATATCATACACAACATGTAAGATTGCTATGGCATTGAACAGTGATCTTAAATTCTCAAATAATAGTTTTTTGGTAAACTGTCGACACACAAATTTACGTGTCTATCCCCCTACTTTGTGTCGATCGTCACAATCCCCCAAATATCCCGAAAATACAACAATGTTTTCAGGGGCATATAATTGTATTCTTGCACACTGAGACATCAAATCTATCGAGTCAGTCTGTATCAGTGGGGACGGGCAGCCCTTCCCTAACCAGGCGCACACAACCACACACACACACAAACACACACACGCACGCACGCACGCACGCACAACGCATGCACACACACACACCAAAAATAATTTTGCCCCACTTGCGGCTCAACAAATTAATAACAAGAAACTTTTCACAGTCGATACTTACGATCATTCATCCCGCTCCCTAACCAACAGAGTGGACTGGATTGCAGTGGATTTTTTTAAAAGGATCATGCACTCAGGGAGGTTACCTTTGTCCTCACCTTTTTTTTCTCTCGTCCCATTTTCTACGCCACCTTAATGGCCACAGAAGCTAAACAGTTTTATACAATGCCATGATGATGATGTCAATGAGGATGATAATCATGGTGCTATGGAGTTTCGTCAAGGATTGAGACTGCGTGACAGGGCTGTATTCTACGCTTACTATCATAATAAATCCTGGCGTCAACCAGGCTCGGAGAGATACAGACACCTGCGGTGCTGGTCAGAAGATTTGAGCAACACCCTCAATGGCTCATCTGTTAAATGGATGAGACTCGATTCAGTGGCTACAGTCGTACCAATGAGCACGTCCAACTCTAGGTAAGAGCTGGTTAGAGCCGAAAAATTTCACAATGATTTTTTTTAAGGGAACTGATGGAGATTCGAACCCACACCTTCCAGTCGGTAGTCCATTGCGCTAACCACTACACCACGGCGTCTGGTGGATTGCAATGGGTTTGATCAGAACGGATGTAAGGGAGCACTGCAAATCCGAGGTAAAGGTTGTACGCTGTTCCCATTGATACAGCCATGGACTGGAGATCTGATATCTCGAGTTCAATCCCATCTGGAAAAGTTAAAAACTGCTCTGTTCGCTGCCAGATTTGACGCCTCCATCACTGTGCTGGTGCCAGATTGGTCTTTGACAGGTCCCACTCCTGTCTTCCCCATTTCAACATCTTGCCAGTACATAAGGTTTTGCAGAAGCTCAGAAAGTCTTCCTTGGCAGATTTGAGTGAAGCGCATATGGAAATGTCCGAGTGCAATGGATCCCTTTTGAACAAACTCAGAAATCAAAACTTCACTGGAAGTAAGTCATCGCTGAGGCCGTGAGAGGAGAAGAGCTGGGTGGTGAATGTCAAAGACTAGAAACGCCTAAAGGCAAAGAAGAAGAATGACAAGACGGAAAGAGAAGCAAGACAAGACAATCCACCACCCCCCACCCACCCCCAAGAAAAACAACAACTAACAAACAAACAAAAAAACGAATGCACCCCCACCTACACACAATAAATGCCCAAAACAACAACAAAAAACAACCCCGAACGAAAACAAATTCAAAGCAAAAGGATATGAACAGTAACAGGTTGAAGAAGAAGAAGAAAAAAAAAGAAATAGCAGAAGACGAAAAAATGAAAAACAGAAAAGACAAGAACCAAGACGAAGAGGAGAAAGAAGAAAAACAAAGGGGGAAAAAAGGACGAGAAGATGAAGAGGAAAAGACGACGAAGAACAAAGCAAGAAGTAGAAGGACGCAAAAATGAATGCAAGAATAATCACTAAAAAAGAAGAGAAAGAAGAACAAGGACGACAACAGGAAGAAAAAAGATGACGGAGACAAAGAAAAGGGAAAAAAGCGAAACAAGAAAAAGAACAATAGACTTAAGAGACCAAAAACAAAAAACAAAACAAACAAAAAACGCACACACACACACACACAAAAGTAAACAGGACAAAGAAAGACGCTGATAAAGATAGATGGACGTAGACAAAGAAAACGAATAGAAAGAAGATGACAAAAAAGATTTCATTCATCAGAAAATACTCACCGGGATAGACAGGAACTGAAAAACACAAAATAATGGTGCATGAGAATTGTAATTTCTGAGACTAAACAAGCAAGCTGGAAGGTAGATCTCGTTTGATTATACCTCTTTCAGCACACCATCACACTCACACACACACACATACACACATGCACGTATTCACACACAGGCAATCGTAATTTATGCACACATACACACAAATCAGCAGATACTAATCAAGTACATGATAAGAAATAAGATTGTTCAATTGTAGTAGTTGTTCGTGTCATTGTTTATAACACGTACAGTGTGAAGCAAGTTCTAACCGTGAATTGTAACGAAAAGCATACTGAAAAAATAAGTGAACAATAACACATACAGTGTGTAGCAAGTTATGAACACGAATTTAATGAAAAACATTGAAAAATAAGTGAATAATAATACGTATAGTGTGAAGCAAGTTATGAACATGAATTTAATGAAAAACATTGAAAAATAAGTGAATAATAACACGTATAGTGTGAAGCAAGTTATGAACATGAATTTATTGAAAAACATTGAAAAATAAGTGAACAATAACACGTATAGTGTGAAGCAAGTTATGAACACGAATTTAATGAAAAACATTGAAAAATAAGTGAACAATAACACTTACAGTGTGAAGCAAGTTATGAACATGAATTGTAATTAAACAGTTAACCTTTTATATGCCAGGAACAGCGATAGAGAGAAAGATAAAAAATATGTATAAAAAAAACAAACAACCTATACATACCGTCGCAGGTTTCGTGGGTCAGTTTTTCTGTGAGGTCGGACAGTGCTGAGTATGAGGAGACCATGAATACGTGTCTGTTGAACGTGCACGCACGCACGCACACACACAAGCATGCACGCGCATACACACACATTCAAACACACAAGCATGCACGAGCACACACACACACACACACACACACACACACACAATAATAATAATAATAATAAATCGGGGTAAGGGTGAGGGGAGGGATGCTATGATAGTACATTAATGCAGTACAAACAGTCGGGTACACACACCAGTACATCAATGCATCATAAACAGCCCATGAGACATATATAGTGAGACTACCTGTTATTGTTGTTGTTTAAAGCCCAGCCGACTGCGCAGAGCCATATCGGGCTATAACCGCTTCAAAACATACAAAACTTCAACAGGAAAAAAAAGAAAAAATTAAGTACACATATCAATGCATTCGCGCACATAATCTAAGGACATGCCCCCGGCGTTGACCACTCCGTCCAATTTATCGCACAGGGGAGATTTCAAAAAAACACCTGAATACAAATACAAGCATACATAAGGACACAAAAACATACACATAAAAACAGCATAAATTACCTAAAATTGCTTCCACATATCTCACTAGAGCCAAAAATGCACTTAATACATATACCCAATTATCAATCCTAAGAAAAAGTACATAAGACTTTATCGAATGGACCATTAAGGCAGAAAATGGTGGGTAGAAATGACAAAAAGCAAAGCAAGAAGGCAGAAACAAAGAGAGTGACAGAAAAGAGGAAAGTTTTAGCGCAGAATTTCCGGTAGGTGGGGATACTATTTATACTGAAAGAGCCCCTGGCATCCCCACAGGGTTGTGATACTACCTGATAAATCTTACACACACACACACACACACACACACACACACACACACACACGGAAATATCACAGATATACATACACATACGCAACGATGGAGGGGGTGGGGGACACTGGACAATACAGTAATGCAACAACAGACAATATAGGCCTACCAGTACCACTAGTACAAAAGGTATATATAAAGAAGAAAATTGTACAGAATTAAATATACATACACGTATATAAAGAAGAAAATTGTACAGAATTAAATATACATACACGTACATAAAGAAGAAAATTGTACAGAATTAAATATACATACACGTACATAAAGAAGAAAATTGTACAGAATTAAATATACATACACGTATATAAAGAAGAAAATTGTACAGAATTAAATATACATACACGTACATAAAGAAGAAAATTGTACAGAATTAAATATACATACACGTATAAAGAAGAAAATTGTACAGAATTAAATATACATACACGTACATAAAGAAGAAAATTGTACAGAATTAAATATATACTCCTAATCATAATTTAAGGGCCACTTCTTCCTTCCTCTCTAATTTTAAGTTGAAATAATTGACAATGTTTAGAATTGATTCTATGTTTTATTTCATCATTTCCACACCTGTTTTGGAAAAAGAAATTAGCACAATGACCCATTAGTGAACAACACATGCATTTAAAGGAACATCCCCCCCTTTTCAAAAAACAGAAAGTGTCAGATTTGGCCAATCTGTTTTCAATATCGCGTGTGTCCGCCCCGAGCCTGGATGCATGCTTCACAGCGCCGATGCATCGACCCCACAAGGGTACGGAGTGTGTCCTGAGGGATGGCCGCCCACTCGATCTGCAGGATGTCGACCAGCCTGGCCAGGGTGCCCGGTGGGGGGTGGTTGTCCCTGATGCGCCTCCCGAGCACATCCCAGAGGTGTTCAATTGGGTTCAGGTCAGGTGAGCACGCTGGCCAGGCCATACGGACGACTTCATGCTGCTCCAGGAAGTCGGTCACAAGGCGTGCTCGATGCGCAGGTGCATTGTCGTCCTGGAAGATGGCGCCTTGACCAAGGTCCACAAGCGCAGGCAGTGCCACGGCCGCCAGAACCTCGTCCCGGTACCGGACCCCGTTCAGGATGCCGTCAATGGGGAGCAGGGGGGTCCGGGTACCACGGCTCATACCACCCCACACCATCACCGACCCGCCGCCGTACCGGTTATGCTCTTGGACAGTGGCGTCAGCGAACCTCTCCCCTTGACGTCGCCACACCCGAGCCCGGCCATCGTTAAAGGTCAGGGTGAACCTGGACTCATCCGAAAACAAGACCCGGGCCCACTGTTGCCTTGTCCAGGTCACGTGCTCCCTGGCCCAGGTCATGCGGCGCACTCTGTTGACCGGTGACAGCACGGGTCGGACGGCCGGTCTCCGTGACCTCAAGTTTGCCTCATGTAGCCGTCTTCTCACCGTGCTGCAGCTGATGTTAGCACCTGTTGCGTCCCTCAGCTGACCCCTCAAGGTCACCGCAGTGGATGCCCTTTCCCTCAGGACGGAGAGGGCAAGGTAGCGGTCTTGCTGTCTTGTCGTTACTCTGGGTCGACCCGTGTGACGCCTTTCCTGAACTGCTCCAGTCTCATTGAAGCGCTCCAGCAGTCTCTGGATTGTGGAATGCGACACTTCAAGTCGTCTAGCAACTTCCCGCTGCGCTAGGCCTTCATCAAGCAGAGCGAGGGCTCTCCCCCGCTGCTCATCCGTCATCCGTCGTCTTGCAAGCATGGTTAAAACGAACCAAGAACGGGTCCTTTTTATCCTCGTCTGCGGGCAACTTTGGCTGGAGTAGTGTTCAAAAAGGGCTTGCCTTGCACGTGCAAAGCGAATTTTGTCGCTACCTTGCCTGCGTCGTCAGAGAGACCCTGCTGAAGATTCGACAATTTCGTGTGGAAATTGTCTTCCTTGGGCCGCCCATTGCAAATCGGCAAATCCCCAAACACGTGCCAAAAGGAAACTGCAATGTTGTCTGAGCTCTTATCCATTCAGTTACGGCAACGAATTGGAGAAAAGAGTAAGAGAAAATAGGTTATTTCTCCTTTCAAAAATTGACTCAAAAACGTTCCTGGCCCTTCAATAATGACGTGTAGTATACATACACGTATATAAAGAAGAAAATTGTACAGAATTAAATATACATACACGTACATAAAGAAGAAAATTGTACAGAATTAAATATACATACACGTATATAAAGAAGAAAATTGTACAGAATTAAATATACATACACGTACATAAAGAAGAAAATTGTACAGAATTAAATATACATACACGTATATAAAGAAGAAAATTGTACAGAATTAAATATACATACACGAAAAGGTCGTTTTCTTTGATTAAGCCCGATAATTCTATCTGTATCCCTCCTTTTCCCTCCTTTGTTTGCCTGTAAGGTTTTTCATTATCGGTGCTACATGAATATTACAAAGTGGTTAGTTTCAAAACGCCATCCTCTGCTCAGCCCCTCTCTACCCATCTATCGGTACTACGTGAATATTACAAAGTGTTTAGTTTCAAAAGACCATCCTCTGCTCAGCCCCTCTCCACCCATCTCATAATATCAAACTACTTCTGACAGAGGGAGAGATTCTATGATCTCGCTGGACAGCTACCACCTGCCTAAGCTGGGCAGCCCCCAGCCAGATAGGTGCTGTGTCACCGCAGCCTCCCTTCCCCACTGGGTGCTTATGAAGGCAACCGTCTGGTACGAAAGCAGCATGTCCGAACCCTTTGACACCAAACGTGGCATCAAGCAAGGCTGTGTCCTTGCTCCCACCCAGTCCAGCAGCACCCTCTTCTCTATGCTTCTGAATCATGCTTTTGGACTGCAACGGAAGGAGTGTGCCTATGCACCAGATCCGACGGGTGACTCTTCAACCTCGCAAGACCGAAAGCAAGGACAACGGTGCGCAAGGCCATTGTCAGAGACCTGCTGTTTGCCGATGTTGCTGCTGCTGTTGTTACCTCACACACTGACCAACAACTCCAGTGCCTCACAGACAGATTTTCCCAAGCCTGCAAAGACTCTGGTGTGATCACCAGCCTGAAAAAGACGAACGTGCCGACACAAGACGTGGACACTCCACCTGTCACCGACAACTACGAATTTGATGTTCACCAGTTCACATACCTTGGGTCCACCATCAGCACCAATCTGCCACTCAGTGCAGAGATCAACAAGAAATGAGACGCTGGACAAATAGTCACTTTATCATTATTATTATTATCATTATGATTATTATTATTTTCACCAGTTCACATACCTTGGGCCCACCATCAGCACCAATCTGCCCCTCAATGCAGAGATCAACAAGAAATGAGACGCTGGACAAATAGTCAATTTATTATTATTATTATTATTATTAATTATTATTATTATTATTGTTGTTATTTTCACCAGTTCACATACCTTGGGTCCACCATCAGCACCCATCTGCCACTCAGTGCATAGATCAACAAGAAATGAGACGCTGGACAAATAGTCACTTTGTTATCATTATTATTATTATCATTATTATTATCATCATCATATGTGATGATTATAATTATTGTTTTTACTGTTAGTTTAATCGGTAGAATATTAATTTCATTCTTCTTAATCATTTTATTATTAAACATAATTATAATAGTATTGTTATGATTATTATCATCATTGTTATCATTTTCGTCATCATTATCATCATCATCATCATCATACGATCATCATCATTATTCCAAGTCACCTGTCCTCGCTGGCGATGTTGTGGAGCTCCTCGCCAGAGACGTCTTGGCCGATGCCGATGGCAAAGACTTCCAGGCTGGCATTTTTGGCACTGGCAGCAGCATCCTTCGTTGACTGCCAATCCTGAGAATTGCCGTCTGTCATGACTATCATCACGTGGCGAATCCCGGCACGCGCTTTTTTCATCTGTACGTTGACCGCGTAGCTGCGGAAAAAGTGTCGCCAAATGTTTGCACACTTCTTTTATTTATTTATTCGTTTATTTGTTTGTTTGTTTTGTATTTTTTGTTTTTGATTGGTATTTATTTGTAGTGATTTATTTTTGTTTATAACAAAGTCGCACTAACAGACTGGTTTTGTGGGTGGGTGGGTGGGGGGCTAAATCGAGATCAGTTTTCACTTACTTTTTTTTTTTTCACTGAACTTCCCAAAGACGCTGTATGCAGGCTTGAAGACTAAACTTTCTCTTTTAGGCGGAAATTCGTCCCTCCTTCTTCTTCTTCTTCTTATTTTTGTTGTTTTATTGTTATTATTATTATTTTTTTCTAAAGATTTTTCGGTTTTGAAATTTTTCATCTTTTTTGGTGTTAACCTATTTTTGTGCCTGATGTTGAAAATCAGTGAGTCAGTGAACATGTTAAAAAAACAAAAAAAAACGTTATTGTCCCAGTATGTTACATGTGTGTCACTGCGCTCTAAAATGCTACAGCCTGTTCAGCTTCAGGGAACGAACCCCGAACCCCATTATATGCAATGTCGCTGGATCCCGTCAGGGATCTTCAGAGGCCATCAGGCCCCCGCCATTTTTTTAAATTTTATATATTTTATTCTTTTTTTTTTTTTTTTTTTTTTTTGCTTTTTATTTTTTTCACCTCCACATGTTCTGATGCCTGAGGATGTCTGCCTTGTTGTTTTCGTTATTTTTGTTTAAAGCCCAGCCGACTGCGTAGCGCCATATCAGGGCTATAACCGTTTCAAAACATACAAAACATTTCAACAGGAAAAAAAAAATGGAAAGAAAATTAACGACACATTTCAATGCCTTTGTGCGCATAGTCTAAGGACATGCTCCTGGCGTTGACCACTCTGTCCAATTTATCACACAGGGGATTTAGAAAACATACCTGAATACAAATTTGAACATGATTAAGAATACTAAAACATATATTGAAACGGGCCTAAATTACCATACTGTAGAGGACATGCTTCTAGCATTGACCATCCCGTTCCAATTGTCACCAAGAGGTTAACAAAACGCATGAAAATATACAAAACATAACTAAGTACTCTTAAACATATAGATAGATAAAATGGCCTAAGTTAGGATAGATAAAAATGGCCTAAGTTAACCCAAAACTGCTTCTGCACATCAAGTACTCTAAAACATGGCTAAAGTGGCCTAAGTTAACCTAAAACTGCTTCTAAGTTCTACACATCAAGTACACTAAAGCATGGCTAAAATGGCCTAAGTTAACCTAAAACTTCTTCTGCACATCAAGTACTCTAAAACATGGCTAAAGTGGCCTAAGTTAACCTAAAACTGCTTCTAAGTTCTACACATCAAGTACACTAAAGCATGGCTAAAATGGCCTAAGTTAACCTAAAACTGCTTCTACACATCAAGTACACTAAAACATGGCTAAAATGGCCTAAGTTAACCTAAAACTGCTTCTACACATCAAGTACACTAAAAATTGGCTAAAATGGCCTAAGTTAACCTAAAACTGCTTCTACACATCAAGTACACTAAAAATTGGCTAAAATGGCCTAAGTTAACCTAAAACTGCTTCTACACATCAAGTACACTAAAACATGGCTAAAATGGCCTAAGTTAACCTAAAACTGCTTCTACACATCAAGTACACTAAAACATGGCTAAAATGGCCTAGTTAACCTAAAACTGCTTCTACACATCAAGTACACTAAAACATGGCTAAAATGGCCTAAGTTAACCTAAAACTGCTACACATCAAGTACACTAAAACATAGATAAAATGGCCTAAGTTAACCTAAAACTGCTACACATCAAGTACACTAAAACATAGATAAAATGGCCTAAGTTAACCATGGCTAAAATGGCCTAAGTTAACCTAAAACTGCTTCTACACATCAAGTACACTAAAACATGGCTAAAATGGCCTAAGTTAATCTAAAACTGCTTCTACACATCAAGTACACTAAAACATAGATAAAATGGCCTAAGTTAACCATGGCTAAAATGGCCTACGTTAACCTAAAACTGCTTCTACACATCAAGTACACTAAAGCATGGCTAAAATGGCCTAAGTTAATCTAAAACTGCTTCTACACATCAAGTACACTAAAAATTGGCTAAAATGGCCTAAGTTAACCTAAAACTGCTTCTACACATCAAGTACACTAAAACATGGCTAAAATGGCCTACGTTAACCTAAAACTGCTTCTACACATCAAGTACACTAAAACATGGCTAAAATGGCCTAAGTTAACCTAAAACTGCTTCTACACATCAAGTACACTAAAACATGGCTAAAATGGCCTAAGTTAACCTAAAACTGCTTCTACACATCAAGTACACTAAAACATGGCTAAAATGGCCTAGTTAACCTAAAACTGCTTCTACACATCAAGTACACTAAAACATGGCTAAAATGGCCTAGTTAACCTAAAACTGCTTCTACACATCAAGTACACTAAAACATGGCTAAAATGGCCTAAGTTAACCTAAAACTGCTTCTACACATCAAGTACACTAAAACATGGCTAAAATGGCCTAAGTTAACCTAAAAATGCTTCTACACATCAAGTACACTAAAACATGGCTAAAATGGCCTAAGTTAACCTAAAACTGCTTCTACACATCAAGTACACTAAAAATTGGCTAAAAATGGCCTAAGTTAACCTAAAACTGCTTCTACACATCAAGTACACTAAAACATGGCTAAAATGGCCTAAGTTAACCTAAAACTGCTTCTACACATCAAGTACACTAAAACATGGCTAAAATGGCCTAGTTAACCTAAAACTGCTTCTACACATCAAGTACACTAAAACATGGCTAAAATGGCCTAAGTTAACCTAAAACTGCTACACATCAAGTACACTAAAACATGGCTAAAATGGCCTACGTTAACCTAAAACTGCTTCTACACATCAAGTACACTAAAACATAGATAAAATGGCCTAAGTTAACCATGGCTAAAATGGCCTAAGTTAACCTAAAACTGCTACACATCAAGTACACTAAAACATAGATAAAATGGCCTAAGTTAACCATGGCTAAAATGACCTAAGTTAACCTAAAACTGCTTCTACACATCAAGTACACTAAAACATGGCTAAAATGGCCTAAGTTAATCTAAAACTGCTTCTACACATCAAGTACACTAAAACATAGATAAAATGGCCTAAGTTAACCATGGCTAAAATGGCCTACGTTAACCTAAAACTGCTTCTACACATCAAGTACACTAAAGCATGGCTAAAATGGCCTAAGTTAATCTAAAACTGCTTCTACACATCAAGTACACTAAAAATTGGCTAAAATGGCCTAAGTTAACCTAAAACTGCTTCTACACATCAAGTACACTAAAACATGGCTAAAATGGCCTACGTTAACCTAAAACTGCTTCTACACATCAAGTACACTAAAACATGGCTAAAATGGCCTAAGTTAACCTAAAACTGCTTCTACACATCAAGTACACTAAAACATGGCTAAAATGGCCTAAGTTAACCTAAAACTGCTTCTACACATCAAGTACACTAAAACATGGCTAAAATGGCCTAGTTAACCTAAAACTGCTTCTACACATCAAGTACACTAAAACATGGCTAAAATGGCCTAAGTTAACCTAAAACTGCTTCTACACATCAAGTACACTAAAACATGGCTAAAATGGCCTACGTTAACCTAAAACTGCTTCTACACATCAAGTACACTAAAACATGGCTAAAATGGCCTAAGTTAACCTAAAACTGCTTCTACACATCAAGTACACTAAAACATGGCAAAAATGGCCTAAGTTAACCTAAAATTGCTTCTACACATCACATTTCTTTTGAGCCAGAAATACATGTACCCAGTTATCAATCCTAATAGATAGTACAAAAGGCTTTATTGAACGCATACAGGTGAATTGACGAGAGTATCAGAAAACGATTGGAAAAGATGACAGAAAGCAAAGGGGCAAGGTAGAAACAAAGAGAGTGATAGAAAAGAAATTCAACAACAAACAAACAAACAAACAAAAAAAAGGTGTGGATAGTATGATACTGAAAGAGGCCCTGGCATCCCATGTGAAGTGTGTGAGAGTGAGTGTGTGTGTGTGTGTGTGTGTGTGTGTGTGTGTGTGTGTGTGTGTGTGTGTGTGTGTGTGTTAAGTACTTACTTAATACCGGCGCTGGTGTTGGTGTATGGTTCATTGGGATACGAAATGCGGGAAATGGCTAGTCTCAGAGCCCCTTTTTCTGTGTAGGTGTCAAAATCAAACTGAGGATGATCTGTTTGTCCAAAGACGACCATAGACACTCGTACCTGCAGAATAAGTTATTGTTGGTAGTGGTTGTTGCTGTTGTTGTTGTTGTTGTTGTTTGTAGTTGTTATTGTTGTTCTTGTTGTTTCTCCTGCTGCTTCTGTTGTTGCTGTTTGCTGTTATTGTCGTTGTTATGTTTCTTTCTGCTTCTGTTGTGGCAGCTGCTGTTGCTATTTGTTGTTATTTTTGTTTCTGCTGTTGTTGCTGCTGTTGTTCTTGTTATTATTGTAGTTGTTGTTGCTACTGTTGTTGTTGCTGCTGCTTTTTCTGCTGCTTCTGTTCTTGTTGCTGTTGTTGTTTGTCGCCATATTTCGTTCTTAATGCTAGGCATCATGAAATCTAAATCAAACAGTCGCTGTGATATAGTGGTTAACCTAAGGCACTATCGGTTGGTAGGTTGTGGGTTTGAATCCTCATCAGTCCTCTCCAAATTACTGTGGGATGGTTAGGGACCCAACCAGCTCTTATCCAGAGTTAAGCGTGCCACGTGCTCAACGGGAGGACAGGGATCGCACCGTCGAGCCTCGTCTCCTTCACGGATGTATCAGTGACAAGTGTTAGTTAAATCTCCTGACCTGCACCACAGGTATCTGTATCTCACGGGCCTGGTTGCGTCGACAAGGCTATACGAGAGCAGGCATAGAGGACAGCCCTGTCACGCAGTCTCAGTCCCAGATGGAACTCCACAGCATCAAGGTTATCATCCTCATCGTCAGCATCATCGTTGCATTGTAAAAACTCCACCAGCATCTGCCGCCATTAAGGCGGCATGGAAAATGGGACCAAAAAAATATCACAAAGGAAGCAGCCGAAGTGTAATTATCCTTAGAAAAATAACAGGGCTTAAACAGGAGGAGGAAAAAAACCCATTGAAACTAGGGGGGTCCGGGGCATGCTCCCCCAGGAAATTTTTTTTAAAAACCAAGTGTAAATCTATGCCATTTCGCGCTTTCTGGACATAATTTCAAGAGATATTTAGTGCATAAAAATTGCTGTAAAGACATAATTACTACAGGAAGATATATTTGGGGAGAAGGGGTTAAAAACATAATAAAATGAACACTCACCCTTTAACTCGAGTGTTTCACAGGTGTTCACCAACTGTAGTCTTTGGATGAAATCTCACTTCTTGGGTTGCTCAATAAGTTTCACTTTTCAGGTTTAAATGATCACACAATATCAAGTTTGAAGTTGGAGCACACAAAGTCAGTAATTGCATCAAACACTTTAAAGTTCAGGGGCCATAACTTGCGCGCCATTGCTATGAACGCTTGCAAGCCGATCACGGATGCTTTGGTTTTTTGTTTTTGTTTTTGTTTTTTTTTACAAACCGAAATGGCGGAATTCCGCCCAGACGCGGAACGTTTTAAGCCCTGCAAGTGTATACAAAGGACAGCAAGGATTAAATGCACAACGGTTAGTGTGGGAAAAAACAGAAGACGACTTCCCTGACGTGGTGTTTAGCACACACGCTAATGGAACACACACACACACACACACACACACACACACACACACACACACACACAACACACACACACACACCTCTCTCTCTCTCTCTCTCTCCTGCTGGGCGTCACGTCAGGAAAGTTGTCTACTGTCCACTTTTTCCGTCATTCTGATGGTGTCAACTTAATGTTTCATCGGTCCCTTTCAACCCTTCCCTTTCTCATCGTCATGTGACTTGCCGCATAGCGATCATGGCCCTCTGCACCAATCTATCCTTTGTCACTGCAAGTAGCCTTCATCTCCCCACACTCTCTGTTTTCATCCACAACTCAAGTCCGTCCAGTATTTTCCCCCTGGGTCTCCCTTTTTACCTATTTCAAAACCTGGCTAGCACGTATGAATTTTGAGCAAGCTCAGGGAGTCTGCCAAATAATTTGCTGGCAAATTTGGGAGGAGCGCGTATGGAATTATTCGAGTGTGACGAATCCCTCTGGAAAACCAATCTCAAACAAAATACAAAACAAAAAAACAAAAACAAAAAAAAACAGCATGTCAGCAAAGTACTAATGAATCAATGGCACGATCAAACAAATCAAATCAAATCAAATCAATATTTCAATAATGAATCAACAGGGAGCAAATCCTCGATGGAACGATCAAATCAATGTAGAGAATTCGTTACATTAGAATCATCAAATCGAATCGATCAATAATGAATGAATCAACCCAGGTGTGTGTGTGTGTGAACCTCAGTGGGACGATCAAAATCCAATCAATCCATCAATAAATAAATCAACGGGGAGAGAATATCTGCTTCACTGGGATAATCACACACAATCCAATCAACTGAGAATTTTTTTTGTTTCGCTGCAATAATCAGAACCCAATCAATCGATCGATCAATAATCAATCGATCAATAATCAATCGGCAGAGAAAAGTCTTACTAAAGTCGGACCGATGGTGAACGAGTTGACAAAGTCCTCGATGAATTCCAAACCGAATGTAAAATTCGTCTGCCAGATTGACTGGGACCCATCCACCACAAATGAAATCTCCAATGGGGCACTGACACATTCTGAAAAAAAAAAAAATATACACTATTGTAAATAGTTGACAAATGTGTGTGTCGTGGTGTGTGTGTGTGTGTATGTTTGTGTGTAGCCTATGTGTTCGTATTTGTCTACGTGTGTGTGTTTGAGTGTGTTCGTGCGTGTTTGTGTATGTGTGTGTGTGTGAGTTTGTGTTTGTTTGTGTGTGTGTGTGTATATGTGTGTGTGAGAGCGAGAGATTGTAGTAGTAGTAGCGTGTGTGTATGAGAGAGTGTGTGTGTGAGAGAAGAGAATATATGTATGTGTGTGTGAGGGAAAAAATGTGAGAGAGAGCAAGAGAGAGAGTGTGTGTGTGAGAGAAGAGAATACGCGTATATGTGTGTGTGTGTGTGTGAGGGAAAAAATGTGAGAGAGAGCAAGAGAGAGAGTGTGTGTGTGAGAGAAGACAGGACAGTTGTGTGAGGGAGAGTGAATGTGGGAAAGAGAATGTGTATGTATGCCTGTGAACAGGACAGACAGAAGGACAGAGTGTATGTGTGTGAGAAAGAGACAGAGATAGGCAACACATACAGACAAACAGACTTACGTTCTGTACATATGATCTCCCCATCGGGTGACCTACAACAAACAAATGAATAAATAGATGAATATAAAAATAAAAACCACACCCACGTTACATCACATTTTTTTGTGTTGTTGTTGTTCCTTATCCGCAGTTATCGAAATTGTTTGCATACGTACGCATACACAGACAACAACAATAACAGTAACAAATAGAAGAAGAAGAACAACAACAACGAGAAAAAGACGATGAACAACAGAACATCGACAAAGAAAGATTATCATAACATTTTGACGAAAGAAAACAAAGAAGAAGAAAAAAAAAGAGACGGAAGAAAGATTATCATAAAATTTCGACATCTACATTAAAAAAAAAAGAAAGGAAAGACGGAAAAGAAACGAAAAGAGAGAAAAAAAAGAAAAGAAAAGGAAAATAAAGAGAGAGATCCCAGTGATCATTTTTCCCTCAAGCTCTGTATAATTCAATTTTAATTTCAAAAAAAGATTTGATTTAAAGACAACAGCATTTAGAACAAGACGCCATCGTGATTTTGTACAACATCCTGAATGACAAAACTGTGACGTGGATGAGACTCGACCAGTCTTCTCAATGAGCCCTAAGCACACTCACCTCTGCTCGACCAGTCTTCTCAATGAGCCCTAAACACACTCACCTCTGCTCGACCAGTCTTCTCAATGAGCCCTAAGCACACTCACCTCTGCTCGACCAGTCTTCTCAATGAGCCCTAAACACACTCACCTCTGCTCCACCAGTCTTCTCAATGAGCCCTAAGCACACTCAGCTCTGCTCGACCAGTCTTCTCAAAGAGCCCTAAACACACTCAGCTCTGCTCCACCAGTCTTCTCAATGAGCCCTAAACACACTCAGCTCTGCTCCACCAGTCTTCTCAATGAGCCCTAAGCACACTCAGCTCTGGGTAGGAGCTGGTTGGGAACTGGAAAAGTTCTCACAATGATTTTCACAGAAATTGATGGGATTCGAAACCACAACGGTCCAGTCTTTAGCTCGTTGTGCTAACCACTGTACCCACAGTGCCTGGTCGACACACTGACTTAACTGTTCGACTACCAGCATCCTGCATTGTCAACCATGCCAGCAATGCAAAATCTTAACCCTCTGACTCACTCATCCCATCCACCAGCTTCCTGCAGGAAGCTGATGGACAGGGTGAGGGAATCCAAAGGTTAAGTTTTTGCAGTTGGTGGATAGGGTGCGGGAGTCAAAGGGTTAAGTTGACTTCACTTTCTCTGTTCTGTTGTGCCAGATCTGTTTTCACTTTACAGCGAAAACATCATGAGAAACCTAGAAGAAGACCCTGATTTAAAGGTTGGAGGGAAAATGATAAACAATATTCGATACGCAGATGACACCGTGCTAATTGCAGAAAGTGAAAGGGACCTACAAAACCTTGTGAATATACTAGAGATAGAAAGCAAAGGTAAGGGGTTGGAACTAAACAGCAGGAAAACTGAAGTCATGGTGATCAGTAAAAAACATGAAATCCCCTCATGCAAAATAACAGCAAATGGCACAACCTTGACATATACTCCTAATCATAATTTAAGGGCCACTTCTTCCTTCCTCTCTAATTTTAAGTTGAAATAATTGACAATGTTTAGAATTGATTCTATGTTTTATTTCATCATTTCCACACCTGTTTTGGAAAAAGAAATTAGCACAATGACCCATTAGTGAACAGCACATGCATTTAAAGGAACATCCCCCCCCTTTTCAAAAAACAGAAAGTGTCAGATTTGGCCAATCTGTTTTCAATATCGCGTGTGTCCGCCCCGAGCCTGGATGCATGCTTCACAGCGCCGATGCATCGACCCCACAAGGGTACGGAGTGTGTCCTGAGGGATGGCCGCCCACTCGATCTGCAGGATGTCGACCAGCCTGGCCAGGGTGCCCGGTGGGGGGTGGTTGTCCCTGATGCGCCTCCCGAGCACATCCCAGAGGTGTTCAATTGGGTTCAGGTCAGGTGAGCACGCTGGCCAGGCCATACGGACGACTTCATGCTGCTCCAGGAAGTCGGTCACAAGGCGTGCTCGATGCGCAGGTGCATTGTCGTCCTGGAAGATGGCGCCTTGACCAAGGTCCACAAGCGCAGGCAGTGCCACGGCCGCCATAACCTCGTCCCGGTACCGGACCCCGTTCAGGATGCCGTCAATGGGGAGCAGGGGGGTCCGGGTACCACGGCTCATGCCACCCCACACCATCACCGACCCGCCGCCATACCGGTTATGCTCTTGGACAGTGGCGTCAGCGAACCTCTCCCCTTGACGTCGCCACACCCGAGCCCGGCCATCGTTAAAGGTCAGGGTGAACCTGGACTCATCCGAAAACAAGACCCGGGCCCACTGTTGCCTTGTCCAGGTCACGTGCTCCCTGGCCCAGGTCATGCGGCGCACTCTGTTGACCGGTGACAGCACGGGTCGGACGGCCGGTCTCCGTGACCTCAAGTTTGCCTCATGTAGCCGTCTTCTCACCGTGCTGCAGCTGATGTTAGCACCTGTTGCGTCCCTCAGCTGACCCCTCAAGGTCACCACAGTGGATGCCCTTTCCCTCAGGACGGAGAGGGCAAGGTAGCGGTCTTGCTGTCTTGTCGTTACTCTGGGTCGACCCGTGTGACGCCTTTCCTGGACTGCTCCAGTCTCATTGAAGCGCTCCAGCAGTCTCTGGATTGTGGAATGCGACACTTCAAGTCGTCTAGCAACTTCCCGCTGCGCTAGGCCTTCATCAAGCAGAGCGAGGGCTCTCCCCCTCTGCTCATCCGTCATCCGTCGTCTTGCAAGCATGGTTAAAACGAACCAAGAACGGGTCCTTTTTATCCTCGTCTGCGGGCAACTTTGGCTGGAGTAGTGTTCAAAAAGGGCTTGCCTTGCACGTGCAAAGCGAATTTTGTCGCTACCTTGCCTGCGTCGTCAGAGAGACCCTGCTGAAGATTCGACAATTTCGTGTGGAAATTGTCTTCCTTGGGCCGCCCATTGCAAATCGGCAAATCCCCAAACACGTGCCAAAAGGAAACTGCAATGTTGTCTGAGCTCTTATCCATTCAGTTACGGCAACGAATTGGAGAAAAGAGTAAGAGAAAATAGGTTATTTCTCCTTTCAAAAATTGACTCAAAAACGTTCCTGGCCCTTCAATAATGACGTGTAGTATAGGTTGATAAGTTTAAATACCTGGGAACGGTCATTTCATCAGACAGCAGATGCACATCAGGAATAGCCGGCAAAATCGGCCAAGCCAAAACAGCATTCAAGAAGATGACAAGCATTCTTACCAACAAATGCCTGTCAATTAACATTAAGAAGAAAGTTCTTGAATGTTATATAGAACCAATACTGTTGTACGGATGTGAGGCATGAACAGTCAACAAGCAAAGCCAGAACAAGATTGAGGCAGCCGAGATGTGGTTTCTAAGAAGAATGTTGAGAGTTCCATGGACAGCAAAGAAAACAAACGACACAGTCTTGATGGTGGCAGACGCAAGTAGATCATTCATAAGGAAGATTAGGAAAAGACAGGCAACATTTATAGGCCATTTTATGAGGAAGGGGGATTTGGAGCACCCGGTCACAACGGGAAAGCTGGAGGGAAAGAGAGCACCAGGTAGAACCAGGAAGAAAATGCTAGATGGACTTGCAGAGTGGCTGAAGACAAGGAGGGTGGAAGAGATGCTTGAGGCAACAAGAGACAGAGACAGATGGAAGTCCATGATCGCCAACGCCATGCGGCAAGGCACCTGATGATGATGATGATGTTGTACTGGGAGATGTCGCAAGGAGACGAAGCTGGCGGTTCCAGCCGGACATCCCACAGGGTTTTGCGCAGGCTCAAGGAGTCTGCCACATGACGGATGGCAGATTGGGTGGTGCGCATATGGAATTATCCGTGTGCGTTGAATCCATCTTGACCAAAGATTCAAACTCCAGGAAGCATAATTGCCATCGCAAACATTCACCACCACTACCATCACCACCACCATCACCACCACCAGTGTTTCGGATAAGACCACAGACTGACGTTGTGAGCGCAGTGTGTTCCCGGTGCAGGTTAAACAGCCCACAGCAACAAGAAGTTCGCCCCTCCAAAAATTCCATAGAAAAGTCACGCTGACACATGAACAAAAAAATAGTAATAATGATAATGATAACTGGTATAATCATAATAGTAAGATGATTGTGATAATATAATGAGCATAATAATAAGATGATGATGATATACTATTATATAACAATAATGACGATGATTCTGATAATACTTAATAATATGATTATTATTATTATAGGGTCATATACTGATGATGATGAAAATAATAATAATAAACATTATAAATAACAATTCCATTCATACAGCGCAAAGAGCCCATGTCTGAGAACGCTCGATGCACTTAAAAAAGAAAGGAAAAAAAGAAAGAAAAGACAAAAACTTGCAGTCAGACACACACACATATATCAGTGCATCACAAGCACAGCTCATCTAAAACAACAACAAATCGTAGCATGAAATTAGAACTAGATCGTAATGATAGTAGTTTTTAACTACAATCTTTTGTGCACACACACACACACACACACACACACACACACACACACACACACACACACACACACACACACACACACACACTCTCTCTCTCTCTCTCTCTCTCTCTCTCTCTCTGAAAATCGACTGGACCTAGACGAGCCACAAGCGCTGTTTTATCCTTTTGGACTCTGCTCTGAATATACACATACGTGCCCACGCACACACACACACACACACACACACACACACACACACACACACACACACACACACACACACACACACACACACACACACACGCACGCACACACAAACTGCCAATCAACTGAAACCTAGAGGAGCCATAAGCTCCGATGTGTGAATTTTGGAGAGATTTCTAAATAAACAGCATACGGTAAGGAAAACGTGGCTCTAGACTATGGCGAGCTGCTTATCTGCCCGACAGAGTGACTGACATAATAAGGACATGACAAGCTACTACCCCCCCCCCCCCCCCCCCCCCTGCTGGCCAGAGCCGATACTTACACTTTGTACGCTGGGATCGGCGGGGATCGTGCGTCGCTGGCATAAACCTGTTAAAAAAGAAAGGAGTAGTATTAGTATGTATCTACGTCAAACAGAGAGAAGTTTTGTCCAAAACACACACACACACACACACACACACACACACACACACACACACACCACACACACGCACACACACACCACACACACACACACACACACACACACACACACACACACACACACACGCACACACACACACACACACACACACACACACACACACACACACACACACACGCACGCACCACACACACACACACACACCTTACTCTCTCCCCTCCTCCTCCCCTCACACACACCGCACCACACACACACCACACACACACACACACACACACACACACACACACACACACACACACACACAACACACAATTTGATGGTATAAGGAAAGAAAGCTTGTCAAAGGAAACTTACTAAACACATTCATTTTTACTTTCATGGGAAACATCAAATTATCCTGTTATAATTATCAGTTTGTTAAGCTTTACTGTTTCTCTCAGATGCACGTGCGCAAGTAGTTTTCCTCTCACTGCGCAAGCAATATGTTGTATGGTATACATATTCCGTCGTCGGTGGGCGTACATGCTGGCTGTTTTCATATTTCAGTGAAAAGAGTGGCAGAACGATTCACACATTTGCCTGTCAAAAACCGAATTTCCTCTTTTCTGTCACACTCTCTTTGTTTCTGCCTTGTTCCTTTGCTTTCTTCAGAAAATTCTGTGCTAGAAATTCCCTCTTTTCTGTCACTCTCTCTTTGTTTCTGCTTTGTTCCTTTGCTTTCTTCAGAAAATTCTGCGCTAGAAATTCCCTCTTTTCTGTCACTCTCTTTGTTTCTGCCTTGTTCCTTTGCTTCCTGTCATTTCTTCCTATCATTTTCTGCCTTGCTGGCCCATTCACCTGTATGTGTTCTACAAAGCCTTAATACTTTCTCTTAGGATTGATAACTGGGTACATGTACTGAGTGTATGCATGGCTCTAAGAAAATGTGCTGAGCAGGAACAATTTTAGGTAACCTAGGCCAATGTATGTTTTAGTGTCCTTAATTGTGCTCAGCTTTCATATTCAGATTTGTTTTTTTTGAAACCCTCTGGTGATAAATTGGACGGAATGGTCAACGCCAGGGGCATAATCTTTAGAGTATGTGCGCGCATGCATTATTGAGATATATACTTCAATTTTCTTTTCCACCTTTTTTTTTTTTTCTCAAGACAGATGTTATGTACTTTTTCAAATGGTTATAGCCCTAATATTGCACTGCGCAGTCGGCTGGGCTTTAAACAGTAGAAATAAGAATAACCTGCAGTGAGAAAATAACCTGAGTATAGAGTACAGTGATTAAGCACACATATACAAATCCATTAGACAAATGATTAAAAAAACAAACAAAATAAGGCACACAAAAACAACGACAAAGCTGATCATTTCTCTGGTAGACTCATTCAGTTCCTTCAGCTGGAGAACTGTCCTTTGTTTTTGTTGTTGTTGTTGTCTAAAATCTAGCAAATGTGTTTCTTTCTTGTCTTTATATAGGCCAGTTGGCCGAAAAAATTGGCACACCTATTGTGGTGGTGGTGGTAGGCTTACACATACATCTTTAAGTCATTCAATTCACACACACAGAGAGAGAGAGAGAGAGAGAGAGAGAGAGAGAGAGAGAGAGAGAGAGAGAGAGAGAGAGAGCATAGAGGAGGAGAAATACAAAGAGGAAAAGAAAAGAAGAGAAAATTAAAAACGACTGAAGAACAAAATCATCAGAGAGAGAGAGAGAGAGAGAGAGAGAGAGAGAGAGAGAGAGAGAGAGAGAGAGAGAGAGAGAGAGAGAGAGAGAGAGAGCAAAGAGGAGGAGAAATGCAAAGAGGAAAAGAAAAGAGAAAGTTGAAAACGGCGGAAGAACAAAGTCAACAGCATCTACCAAAATTTGACAAAGGAAAAGAATAAGCTAACAAAGGCAAAACTATGATGTGTGGAGTTTGTTCAAAAAGGACTGATCGCACTAGGGTGATTCCATACGCGCTCCACTGAAATCTGCCACCATTTATCTAGCAGACTCATTGAGCCTACGCTAAATCCTATGCACAGGCAAGATCTTGAAACAGGGAGGGTATAGATGGGGCAGAAGGACCCCATGAAAGTTATTCCTAGCGCGTAGAAACCGCCAGACCGAACTGAACCTGTCACAGTTTTCGTACTTGTTTTTGTCTTTACTGTAAGATTCAAATATCTAAAGTGTCTAAAAACCCAAAACGAAACAAAGGAACAAAAAAACTATACAACTAACCAACGAACCAAACATACAAAACCAAAAAAACCAAACAGAAAACGCCCAAACAAGACAACACCACTAACAAGGAAAAAGAAACAAACAAAACTGAAAAACAACAACAACCAACTTACCAGCATCGATAGAACGAGTGAGACGATCTTCCACATGGTTATCGTTGATGTCGAGCTTCTTGCCTCCAAAAGTCCTCTTCTTTATCCAACCAGCGGCTGAGAGACCAACTGACACACTTCAGGCTGTGAGTGTGACTGTGACTGAAATCCACACGCCTCCTTCGCTTTATATACCCTCTCCGTGTTAACGTCATTGTCCAATATGACCTTTTCAACAATTACAGAAAATTAGCCGGGGATCAATTTCTGACATAATCACAGCTAAAACAAAAAAACAACAACTTCTTTCTCACGCGTCTCTCAGTTAGGTCAGGATAATCACCGGACACGGTCTGACGAAGTAATAAAGCGATAATTGGAATAATGAAATAATCAGTTGAGCAACTATGAACCGCAATTAGCTGTTTAATGTCATTAAGATTATGTCTTGATTCTGTGTGATTTTCCTCTCGTTCAGCCACTGGTTTCGACAAAGTAGGCCCAACCCACGCCCATGCGGTTTTGTTGTTGTTGTTGTTGTTGTTTTTAGCTGTAAATTTCCACACAGATTTGACAGGACCTGTTTGGTTAGGGGCTGCTTCATAACACCAAAGAATATACTGTTAAACCACTAGGTAGATTGTGGGATATGAATGTTGAAGTACTGGCAAAATGTACAAGATATAATGTTGAACTATTCGCAAGATTGTACGATATGAATGTTCAACTTTTGGTAAAATTGTAGGATATCAATGTTGATCTAATGGCAAAATTTTAGGGTGTGCATGTTGAATTACTGTAAAAATGCTAGGATATGGATGTTGAACTACTGGCAAAATTCTTGGATATGGATGTTCAACTACCGGCAAAATTTTAGGATATGAATGAGGAGCGCTTGGCAAGATAGTTGAACATGAATACTGAACTACTACTACTAGCAACACTGTGGGATAGGAATGTTGAAGTACAGGCAAGATGTTTGGATAGGAATGATGAAGTACTGATGAGATATTAGTATATGAATGTTGAACTCTTGACAAAATTCTAAGATATGAATGCTGAACTTTTGACAAAATTCTAGGATATGATTATTTAACTAGTGACAAAATTCTAGGATATGAATGTTGAACTATTGACAATTTTCTAGGATATGAATGCTGAACTACTGACAAAATTCTAGGATATGATTATTTAACTAGTGACAAAATTCTAGAATATGAATGTTGAACTATTGACAAAATACTAGGATATGAATATTTAACAACTGGCAAAACTGTGGGATAGGAATGTTTAACTACCACTAGCAAATTTGCAGGATGTGAATGTTGAACTACTGGCAAAATTGTGGGATATGAATGTTGAACTTCTGGCAAAATTATGCGATATGAATTTTGAACTACTACTGGCAAAATTGTAGGATATGAATGTTGAACTTCTGGCAAAATTATGGGATATGAATGTTTAACTACTACTGGCAAAATTGTGGGATATGAATGTTGAATTACTGGCAAAATTTTAGAATATGAATGCTGAATTACTGGGGAAATTGTAGGATATGAATGTTGAACCACTGGCAAAATTGCAGGATATGAATGTTGAACTACTGGCAAAATTGCAGGATATAAATGTTGACCTTCTAGCAAAATTGTAGGATATGAATGTTTAACAACTGGCAAAATTGTGGGATATGAATGTTTAACTACTACTAGCAAAATTGTGGGATATGAATGCTGAACTACTGGCAAAATTGTGGGACATGAATGTTGAACTACTGGCGAAATTGTGGGATATGAATGTTCAACTACTACTGGCAAAATTGTGTGATATGAATGTCGAACTACTGGCAAAATTGTGGGATATGAATGTTGAACTACTGGCAAAATTGTGGGATATGAATGTTTAATTACTAGCAAAATTGTAGGATATGAATGTTGAACTACTGGCAAAATTGTGGGACATGAATGTTGAACTACTGGCGAAATTGTGGGACATGAATGTTGAACTACTGGCGAAATTGTGGGATATGAATGTTCAACTACTACTGGCAAAATTGTGTGATATGAATGTTGAACTACTGGCAAAATTGTGGGATATGAATGTTGAACTACTGGCAAAATTGTGGGATATGAATGTTGAACTACTGGCAAAATTGTGGGATATGAATGTTTAATTACTGGCAAAATTGTAGGATATGAATGTTGAACTACTGGCAAAATTGTGGAATTATGAATGTTGAACTACTGGCAAAATTGTGGGATATGAATGTTTAACTACTACTAGTTAAATTGTGTGATATGAATGTTGAATTACTGGCAAAATTTTAGAATATGAATGCTGAATTACTGGGGAAATTGTAGGATATGAATGTTGAACTACTGGCAAAATTGCAGGATATGAATGTTAAACTTCTTGCAAAATTGCAGGATATGAATGTTGACCTTCTCGCAAAAAATTGTGTTGTATGAATGTTGAACATCTAGCAAAAGTGTGTTATATGAATGTTGAACTACTGGTAAAATTGTGTGATATGAATGTTGAATTTCTGGCAAAATTGTGTTACATGAATGTTGAATTACTGGCAAAATTGTGTTATATGAATGTTGAACTTCTAGCAAAAGTGTGTTATATGAATGTAAACTACTGGCAAAATTGTGGGATATGAATGTTGAACTACTGGCAAAATTGTGTGATATGAATGTTGAACTACTGTCAAAATTGTGTGATATGAATGTTGAATTTCTGGCAAAATTGTGTTACACGAACGTTGAACTACTGGCAAAATTCTAGGATTGAATATTGAACTACTGAAAAGATTGTTGGATATCAGGTATTCAGATTATCGTGAGATAATGTTAGGCTTGTATGAAATATTGACACTGCCAACATTCTTGCTACATTTCGACTAGACTTCTTCCATGCTTAACTTTTTTGTTAAAGTTTTCTGTCAAATGTCTCCCATGCTCTGTGTGTGTGTGTGTGCGTGCGTGCGTGCGTGCGTGCGTGCGTGCGTGCGTGCGTGCGTGTTTGGAAAACCCACCTGTGAGCTGACAAGGACTTGACAGGACGGCAAAGACAACAAAAGATACGTGGATTTAAAACAAGAGGCAGACCAAGACCTGGACATGGTGTGATGGAGACCTTGGCGTCACACAGCATTTCTCCACTTCAGGTCTTCCAGTTCATTGCTGACCATCAATGCTGTCCCCCCCCCCCTGACACCCAACATGGTGTGATGGAGACCTTGGCGTCACACAGCATTTCTCCACTTCAGGTCTTCCAGTTCATTGCTGACCATCAATGCTGTCCCCCCCTGACACCCAACATGGTGTGATGGAGACCTTGGCGTCACACAGCATTTCTCCACTTCAGGTCTTCCAGTTCATTGCTGACCATCAATGCTGTCCCCCCCCCCTGACACCCAACATGGTGTGATGGAGACCTTGGCGTCACACAGCATTTCTCCACTTCAGGTCTTCCAGTTCATTGCTGACCATCAATGCTGTCCCCCCCTGACACCCAACATGGTGTGATGGAGACCTTGGCGTCACACAGCATTTCTCCACTTCAGGTCTTCCAGTTCATTGCTGACCATCAATGCTGTCCCCCCCTGACACCCAACATGGTGTGATGGAGACCTTGGCGTCACATAGCATTTCTCCACTTCAGGTCTTCCAGTTCATTGCTGACCATCAATGCTGTCCCCCCCTGACACCCAACATGGTGTGATGGAGACCTTGGCGTCACACAGCATTTCTCCACTTCAGGTCTTCCAGTTCATTGCTGACCATCAATGCTGTCCCCCCCTGACACCCAACATGGTGTGATGGAGACCTTGGCGTCACACAGCATTTCTCCACTTCAGGTCTTCCAGTTCATTGCTGACCATCAATGCTGTCCCCCCCCTGACACCCAAAATGGTGTGATGGAGACCTTGGCGTCACACAGCATTTCTCCACTTCAGGTCTTCCAGTTCATTGCTGACCATCAATGCTGTCCCCCCCTGACACCCAACATGGTGTGATGGAGACCTTGGCGTCACACAGCATTTCTCCACTTCAGGTCTTCCAGTTCATTGCTGACCATCAATGCTGTCCCCCCCTGACACCCAACATGGTGTGATGGAGACCTTGGCGTCACACAGCATTTCTCCACTTCAGGTCTTCCAGTTCATTGCTGACCATCAATGCTGTCCCCCCCTGACACCCAACATGGTGTGATGGAGACCTTGGCGTCACACAGCATTTCTCCACTTCAGGTCTTCCAGTTCATTGCTGACCATCAATGCTGTCCCCCCCTGACACCCAACATGGTGTGATGGAGACCTTGGCGTCACACAGCATTTCTCCACTTCAGGTCTTCCAGTTCATTGCTGACCATCAATGCTGTCCCCCCCTGACACCCAACATGGTGTGATGGAGACCTTGGCGTCACACAGCATTTCTCCACTTCAGGTCTTCCAGTTCATTGCTGACCATCAATGCTGTCCCCCCCCTGACACCCAACATGGTGTGATGGAGACCTTGGCGTCACACAGCATTTCTCCACTTCAGGTCTTCCAGTTCATTGCTGACCATCAATGCTGTCCCCCCCTGACACCCAACATGGTGTGATGGAGACCTTGGCGTCACACAGCATTTCTCCACTTCAGGTCTTCCAGTTCATTGCTGACCATCAATGCTGTCCCCCCCTGACACCCAACATGGTGTGATGGAGACCTTGGCGTCACACAGCATTTCTCCACTTCAGGTCTTCCAGTTCATTGCTGACCATCAATGCTGTCCCCCCCTGACACCCAACATGGTGCAAGTAGACAGCTGAGAAAGTAAACAACAACAAGAAAAAGAACAAGAAAGAAAAAAGAGAAAAAAAAAGAAGAAAAGGAAAAGGAAGAGGAAGAAGAACAAGGAAAAGAAGAAGAAGAAAGTGAAGGATATGAAGAAGAAGAAGGAAAAGAATAAAAAAAAAAAAAAAAATAAATAAAAATAAAAGAAGGAGAAGAAGAAGGTGAAGGACGAAAAGAAAAAGAAGAAAAAGGAGAAAAAGAAAAAGAAGATGAAGAAGCAGAGAAAGAAGAATGAATAGAAGAGAAACAACGACAAGAAGACGATTTCTTTTCGTGTGCTCAGTGCACGTTGCACATAGGACCTCTATGTATCGTCTCCTCCAAAAGTCTAGCACCCCCATATCAAAGTCTAGACGAGAAAAAAAAAAAAAAAAAAAGGGTGGGGTGGGGTGGAGACTGGAGGGGTTGAAAAAAAGTTTCTGTCATGCCTGGAATTGAACCTTACTGCTTTGACCACTAATCCATCATCATAATCATCAAGTGCCTTGGAGCTTGCCACATGGCGTTGGCGATCATGGCCTTCCATCTGTTTCTATCCCTTGTTGCCGCAAGCACATCTTCCACCCTCTCTGTCTTCAGCCACTCTGCAAGTCCGTCCAATATTTTTCCCTGGGTCTACGTGGTGCTCTCTTTCCCTCCAGCTTTCCTGTACCACTAATCCAGCGACTCCAAAATAAGAAGAACCAAAGGGGACAAGTAAAAATGGCTTGACCGTTATATTCAAAACTGAGAAGAACTAAAGGGGAGATTATACAAATGGCTTGATCGTTATATTTATTCCTGTCTATTACCATTCTAACTTCATCCCAAGCATAATTGAAACATCGTGTGTAATCAATCCATCAGCAAATTACATGATCTCACGAAGGGCAATTTGTTTAGATTATTCTTTGTGGGATTCTGTAACTAACAGAAAATTAGCCTTTTATGTCTACGTGCTGATGTGCAAGTATTGCGTTAATTTGTATTATTGCTCACAAATCATCAGAGCAAATGAATTCTGATCGACGAAGGGGGACGGGAAAGAAAAACAACAGAAAACGACAACCACTGTCTACATGGATGTAAAATTACCACTCGTTATATCAATTTTCTGCCTGAAAGTAAAAAATCCTGTAACATACATACAACTGACTTGACTACTGTAGAGGGTAATGAGTTAAGGACCGAAGCACTTCAAGCAGTACTTGATGTGGGTTTCTCTTCTGAGAACTTTCTGCTGTCCAGGTTTGCCCAGAGTTTCCTTGCTACTTTTTCCAACCAGTCGCCATCATCATCATCATCATCATCAGGTGCCCTGCTGCATGGCGTTGGCGACCATGGACTTCCATCTGTCTCTATCTCTTGTTGCCCCTAACATCTCCCACACCCTCCTCATCCCCAGCCACTCTGCAAGTCCGTCCAGCATTCTCTCCCTGGGTCTACCCGGTGCTCTCTTTCCCTCCAGCTTTCCCGTTGTGACCAGGTGCTCCAAATCCCCCTTCCTCATAAAATGGCCTATAAATGTTGCCTGTCTTTTCCTAATCTTCCTTATCAGTGATCTACTTGTGTCTGCCTCCATCAAGACTGTCTCGTTTGTTTTCTTTGCTGTCCATGGAACTCTCAACATTTTTCTTAGAAACCACATCTCGGCTGCCTCAATCTTGCTCTGGCTTTGCTTGCTGACTGTCCACGCCTCGCATCCGTACAACAGTCGCCATAGCGCAGTGATCAGCGCAACAGACTATCGACTGGAAGGTTCTCGGTTCAAATCCCACTGACCTGTCAAAATCATTATGGGATTGTTAGGTCCCAACTGGTTCCTGCTCAGAGTTGAGAGTGCTCTGGGCTCATTTCTCACATTGGACACAGCACCATGGAAGTTTAAGTATTTTTCTCATAATTATTGTATCTAGTGTTTGTTTGTTTGTAATCTTACGCTTGTCAAAGGCCAGTTGGCCGAAAATTTGCGCCTGTCTTGTCTTGTTGTATTAAATACGCGTTCGTATTCTTCTTTTGTGTTTTTTCTGGTTCCTGTTTGCTTGAACGCGGGCAGTCACACTTGTTTTGGATGACACCACACAGTCAAATCTCAATCCACTTCGCGGACGCATCATTAAGGATGTTGCTCAAATCTCTTTACAACACCGCAGGTGTCTATCTCACAGGCTTGGCTGACGCCAGGACACACTATGACAATAAAGGGAGAGTACAACCCTGTCACACAGCCTCAATCCTAGATGGAATTCCACAGCATTACGATTATTGTCCCCATCGTCATCATCATCATCATAACATCATGAAAAATTGTCCCAGATTCTGTGGTCATCAGTAGGGAATAGGAGATGGGACATTATCATCACCATCATCATCATCATGTGCCCTGCTGCATGGCGTTGGCGATCATGGCCCATAGGAATCTATCCTTTGTCGTTGCAAGTACTTCTCCCACCCTGTCTGCCTTCATCCATAGAGCAAGTCCGTCCAATACTTTCTCCCTGGGTCTAC